>CM042157.1:18004850-18024850 GCA_023376005.1 Doryteuthis pealeii
AGCATACGTGCCACCTGCCACACATCACTCAACCACTGAGTAAGACGGACAAGACACACGGGACAACTGTGGAGAAGCAAGGACGAACTTATAAACGATGTCCTCCTGTGGGCACGTCAGTGTGGCCGACCAAAAAATACGTACATTGACCAGCTTCTCGCGGATACAGGATGCTGCATATAGGACCTCCGAGAATAGAAGCGATAGGGGACGGATGGAGAGAGATTGTCATGGATATCCGTGCTAACAGCGCGACATAATGAGATGATGATGATGATAGTAATATATATATATATATATATATAATATATATATATAGGTACTGGCAAATGCGAGAGGATTTTAACTGTTTTAATACACACATCTGTAGGTATGTAAAGCGTCATAGATGTTCCCTCCCCTTTTATAGAAAACCGGTGCGTTTACGCTTATTATATAATATATATATATATATATATATATATATATATATATATATATATAGAGAGAGAGAGAGAGAGAGAGAGAGAGAGTAGAAATTAACGGTAAAATGAAAAATGGATGAAATAGAAATTAATGAATGAAATGAGGGGATAAATGAAATCCTTTCCAAGACCCTTCAAAAGTATTAAAACACTTTTTGAGAGTGGGTCCCTGAAGAAAGTTTTTCTCACTATTATTAGACTCCTTGTAGCATCAAGTAATAATAATTATTCTATAAGTTATTAGAGAGATAAAAATTCGTCTTTTACCTTTGTAATATCTGTTGAGAATGGGTTGGAATTTTTATATACATATATATCTAATCTTGTCTGGTTAACTTCCGGTGAATATTGATACATCGTAACTACCTTGCTATATATATATATATATATATATATATATATATATATATTATTGGCTCTCAGTTTCAGCTCAGATAAGATGTTACTGCTTTAGCTGAGACTCACTGGCACACGCCGCTGTTGATTAGTTAGGAAATATGTTTAGTTAAGTAATAAAGGTTTAGATAAATAATATGGTTTTGTGGTTGATGAATGTCTTGGCAACAGACTGACCTAGAAGACCAGAACAGCCAAGACTGAGGTCCAGACGCTAGGAGAAGAACGTAAGATACCAAAGATGAGCAGAAGAAAAATAGAAGAAAGAAAGGAAGAAAGGGTATACAACATATATATAATATATATATATATATATATATATATATATATATATATATATATATTATATGATCGAAATGGCGTATGTATTTAAAATATAGAATTTCTTAAAAATAAAAAAAGGAGGAACATTTATATTTTTCTTTATTTTTTTTCCTCAGAGAAAAACGTTGGCAAAATGTTGAAAAAACGGACAGATAATATCAACGAATCAAGGGGAGGATAAAGTTTTTTAAAATAAAAACGAAAATTCTTACTTTCTTTCCTTTTTCTTTTTCTCCCTCTTTTACGAATGCATTCGCTATTTCAATCTAAATTAAATTCTTACCACAAACATAACTTATATATATATGTATGTATGAAAGGATAAATGGATATGAATCCGACAATATGTGGTAGAAAGTTTTGCAGAAAGAAAATTCCGGTACTGATCGAGAGCATTCTGTGCCTCGTGATTAATGATATATTTATTTCGTTTTTCCGTTTACAATGTTGCTTTGATAAAGACCTCATATGGTCGAAACAAATTTCTGTCATCAAAACTTTAAACATATTGTTGTTTTTTCTACAAAACTTTCTACACATATTGTCGGATTCATATCCATTTTACCTATCATACTGTCCACAGAAAAACAAAAATTGGAATTATTTAAATTATATCACCGGAGGCTCAAATTTCGAATATAATACGGATCCCGACTCTACGAATTTGTCATTATTACAGATTCCTGAAATTTTCCATCTTCTTCTATTGATCGGTTGGACGTATTATTTTTAAAACTTTCTTTTGTAATAGGAACATTTTCCTGAACTTTTTGATTACAGCAAACTCTTTTGGGTTTTTTAATGATAAAAATGCTTATAATTTCTAAAAATAAAATTTATTTTATTTTTAAAATAGAATACGCATTTTTAAAAAATTATTTAAAAATTCCTGTACTGATCGAGAGCGTTCTGTGGCCTCGTGAATAATGATATATTTTATTTAATTTTTCCGTTTAAAATGTTGCTTTGATAAAAACCTCATATGGTTGAAACAGATTTCTGTCAGCAAAACTATAAACATCTTGTTGTTTTTTTCTACAAAACTTTCTACACACACCACAACACACACACACACACACACACACATAATATATATATAT
Organism: Doryteuthis pealeii; assembly: GCA_023376005.1. Classification (NCBI taxonomy): domain Eukaryota; kingdom Metazoa; phylum Mollusca; class Cephalopoda; order Myopsida; family Loliginidae; genus Doryteuthis; species Doryteuthis pealeii. The sequence continues at coordinate 18,007,135 of CM042157.1, forward strand.
ATATATATATATATATATATATATATCGCATTCAACAGACATTTTTTATTCTGCTAATAGGGGCCGGGTTAGCTCAGTCGGTAGAGCGTTCGGCTAGAAACCACAAGGTTCCTAGCTCGATACCGTCCTCGCCAACTCAGCGTATGAGTAACACAGGGATCTGTGCGGTAAAGTAAAGAGCTGATGGTAGGTGTGGCGCTCCACCTCAGATGCTAAAACAATCTCCTTGGTCGAGCGCTATTGAAAAGGAGATAGACTCCCTCGGTACTTTAAGCCGCCCCGTCCATTTTACTTACTTTACATATTATATATATATATATATATATATATATATATATATATATATATAAGGGTAAGATAATATGATTCATTCCTTACTTTTAACTAATATATAATATATATACATATATATATATATATTATATAAATAATATATATATATATATATATTATATATATATATATTATCAGAAGAAAAAATGTCTGTTGAAGCGAAAAAAATAAAAGGACTCCCAGCCCAATCTATAATAAATGAGACACTGTTCGAATCCTATCTAAAAAAAAAAAATTTCTCGTCCAGCCAGTAAAAACTTATCTTGGTAGAAAAAAAGCGAAAGACTAATCAAGAGAATAAGTATTGAGCACTTTTTAAATTTTTTCTTCTTTTTTCTTCCTGCAGCAAAAAGTTCTTATTAGCCTTATCTACGTCCCTGTTATGGAGCGTCTAGTGGGCAATTCAAGCTTCTTCTTCTTCTTTTTATTTGGTAGTTTTTCATCTTCTTACAGTAGATGTGATGCCGTTCAAATAGTCTCTTAGAAATATACCGACGCTTAGTCAACACTTGTACCAGATACTTTACCTGGCAAAGAAAAAAAATCGAAAACCTAATCAGGAAAATGACTCTAGTTACAGTGAAGCGAGTGCAATATCGCAAGATTGCCTTTACTTTACACACACACACACACACACATGTATATATATATATAATATATATATATATATATATATATATATTACTAATTAGAATGATAATTTATATATATATATATATAAACTAATTAGAATGATAATTTATATATATATATTTATATAATATATTATGCTTTTACACACACACACACACACACGCGCGCACACGCGCACACACACACACATATATATATATATATATAATATATATATATATATATGATCACGATTATATACTGTCTTAGTGGGTTATGCTTAAAATTCTTACATAACTTACCTACCTATCTACATAACTATCTATATACGTTCTCACAATACTCATACGCACACACATGCATATATATATATATAATATATATATATATATATATATATATATATATTGATAAGATTCTTATTAATTTTACAAACACGCACGCACGAACACACACCGTCTGTCTCTCACACCAACACACACAATACAAACCCCCATATATATATATATATATATATATATTTATATATATATATATATATATATATATATATATATATAATGACGATTGTGTGTCATTTTAAGTGGTTATGTTTTCATACATACTTTCACACGCACAACAGACAGACAGACACGCCCGCACGCACCACGCACACGCACACGCACACACACACACACACACACACACAATTTTACCAAATGATATTGTAAATATTATTTCATGGTTGAATTAGGATAATGACGAAATAACAATTTCATATTTATCAAATATGTTCTCACACACACACACACATATCTATCTATCTATCTATTTATCTATCTCTATATATTGTGTGTGGATACATATATGTATGTATGTAAGCCAAACCTAACAAGAACGGCACATCATCGTGATACTTTTTTGAGCAATATACTGATGTATAATATTCGATAAGAATAAGGCAATTTCCTGTACAGTTGTGAAACAAATAATAATTTTGTACAGTCTATAGTCCTATCAAACTTCATCTTTAATCTAAACCTCAATGTAGCTTCAAAAACCATCAAAAACTAATTTCTTGTCCCCTATCAAAATGATGATATCACCATGGACTCTCGTTAAGCAACATTCAATTATATTTTATATATACAACAACATAGCGGTTTTCAGTGTGAACGGGAAGGCTAATTTGCATATTGATATAAAAATGGGATTTTAATAAATATGTGATTATATTATTGATTTATAATTGTTTGGTTTTATTTTTAATGAATATAAGCAAAAATCTCTTCAATGAAGCTTAAATAAAATCCATTAACAAGAAAAAATAACTGTCATTTTATTATTACTTCCTCTTTAACTAAATACTTAAAATTAGAAAAATAACAATGAAAGACTAATGGATTGAAGAGTAAGTTTCAGTTGTTCTAATTTTCGATTATACCCACCCCTGTTTTCAAATCTTTTTGTCTGCATTCTTATTTAGTTTTATTAGCCTTTCTAATTTAATATAATATTTATTACATTAAATACTTGCACCCGGAGGGTGCATATATTTGCTAGTATATATAACCAATAATTACACAAAAACTGTGTATCGTGAGTGTCCATTTTTGAGACTTTTTCTTTGTAGACACTGTATAAAGAGAGATCAGTGTATTCTATTCAGGTAATCTATTGGCAAATCAGCCGATGAGATACGTTACTAGCCTGGGGGGTCTTTTGTATAATACAAACTAAATCTTTCTGGTCACGTAAGCCCAGCTGGGGTTCCTATTGATTAGCTATGAGTCAAAGATGAACCGGAAGTGGCCATTACATTATCACACAGCGCATGCTCGGTAAGACAACGACTACTTACTCATTTTCTTTCTATTTTTGTTTCTTCTTTTTTTTTTTTCTTAGAAATATTTCTGACATTTTACTAAAGGGTAAACTTACAAAAGATTATTTGCATTTTGCTGTGTTCATTTTCTACGCACTTATTTCTTGCTTATTATCTCGGTCAGGGCGTCCTATCGTGGTGTGATGGTTAGCAAGCTAGTCACGTAGATGCATTACTACTGGATGCCCCGTACTTGCGACCTTGTGTCATAGCTTGTCCGTGGTGAACTGTCTGGGTAAATACATCTCTCAGTCTGTTCATGTATTTCTATTTATGAATACCCAGCTTATTTAACGTAAATATTTAAATATTTTTTAAATATTGTTAGATACGTAAATATTTCTGGTTAAATTGTTATTCCTGGTTATATTGTTAAATATTTGAAAATTGTAAGTTTTAAATAAAACTGAAACTTGTCTACCAGCTTGTCTTTCTCTTTCTCTTTCTCTTTCTCTTTCTCTTCTTTTTTAAGCTCACAGAATGTAATGACGAAAGGGATAGCACGTGTACTTTTAACCTTATTTATTAACATGAAACAACAACAGTCGCTACAACAAATACTTAGAGACTGTACTTACAGTTCAGTTGTTACTCTCTCACTGAGGGAAAAGTTCCTTCAGTTACAAGGGACTGAGACAAGAGCTCGTTTCTATAAGGCTGACACGTTCATACCAAATCCGAGACGACATTTTTCGTCTCTGCCTCATCACGTCGCAAGGGACACTAACTCTATTTCCTTCCTGTACCCAAAAAAACACAGGAGAGTTCAGGTGCCTACAGCACTATCGGAAGTCACCCACAACTCCCCGCAAAAAGTCCATTCTCCCCCTCCAACCACTCGCCACCTCTTACTCAGAGTGGGCATAATGGCGTACCACATTCCTTTGCCTGCCAGGGACAATTTCGCAGGCCAGGCATCTAAAACGCTTTGAGTCAGATAAGTTCGACTCGTTACTACAATATCTAATATATTATTAAATATTTTTTAAATATTGTTAAATATTTATTTAACGTAAATATATTGAGTATTTTAACTATCTTAAGTTAACTAGTTTAACTATCTTACCTTAACTATATTAACTTATTTTAACCATCGGGTCAAAATAAATCTGGAGTTGTTACAATCTTATGGGCCATCCTGTAGGCTTTAAACAAGAGCACTAGTCCAGTGGAATAGGGTCCTTGGTAATCCCTTGGTCCCTTCGTCAATGGTCGTAAGTTCCTCTTCAATGATTGCAAGTAGAGCTATAACAAGTATCAGTGTTTAAGTAGTGTATCAGCCACGCATTATGGCTATTGATTGACCGGAGGAATAAACCACGTAACTTCGGCTAGTCTATGAATTCAGGTGGGGAATTGTGGCACAGCTTATATCAAAATCCTATAAGTAGGAAGCGCGTGGTGTAATGGTTAAAGTCATGGGTAATGGACTCGTCGCCCTGAGTTCAAATCCTGGACGTTGTAATTACATTTCACTTAGCGCTAATACCCTTGGGAAAGGTATGAATCCTACTCTCCCTCCAGCTATGGGTAAATATAAGGGCAGACTGGGCTCTTTAACCTTGGTTAGGCAACCGGTATAAGAGAAAGAAAACTCTGAATTCAAACCTGTTGAACTCTGCTTAAGAAATTGGCCTTTGTGTCACATCCTGCTCGTGTGGAGGGGTTGGTAAATATATATATCAAAATATTCCACCAGGAGTAATGGCAAAGAAGGGGTACTTCACACTTCCAAGAGCTCCAGAATTGGAACCTCACCACTAGATGTAGTTTAACATCAGACTCAGGACCCTCAACCACTGCCTTCTAGCACATGTATGATAATAAGGGTTGGTTGTTTGCCAATAGAACATTTTCGTGAAAATCATACATTTGCTAGGGGCTGAACGTGACCAGTCGATTGATTGGAGGGTGTCTCCCGGCCGCCTGTCGAGCCACAGTTTAGTGTTTCATTTTATGGACTACTCAGTTATCAAAATGCCGTCCTTAAGCAACACGTGTTGTCACCCAAGGCCAACAGGTGGACCTATTTGGGTGGGGATCTTACCCCTCTGCAGAGATGCAGTCAGCATATTTTACAGCCCAAACCGACAGGGCTTTTAAAAAAATAATTCCCTGATTGAAAGGTCAAAGGTCAGTCAATAAATGAGATGATGTAAAGTAAAAGGGTTAAAGGTTTTGACTTGAGGCAAAAAAAAAATTGTAAAGAAAATTCTTAGGATTGTCGGTAAGAAAGAATATATCTGTTTTAGAAACTTTACTCGAATATATTGTTACTAAAACGGACCTGTATGATAATTTAATTATTACAACGTTTGATATGTTTACTTAAGAGCTATTGCTAAATAGTTCAATATGTAAAAGATATGAAAATCTTTATTCAACTCTCTTACTCTTTTATTTCTTTCTTTCCTTCTTTTCATCTTGTCATTATGTTCTATTGAAACAAAGCATTATCGTTTCCACGCTCTCACCCCCCTCTCTCTCTATCTTCTCCTACTCTCCTTTTCTGTGTACCATGCTCTTTTTCTTCCCTAAAAAAATGGTCCATAATTTAGACTAGCAACAGAAAACACCCTCCGGGCGTTGTAAAAATTGATTTTTGAAAGACATTGCCTAAGAGGGTGGGAGTTAAAAATTCAATGTCAGAGCGTTTGTATCATAAATAAGACAAATCCTCATATTTATTAAAGGAGTAAAAAAAATAAAACAAAACAATTTGAAATGAAAACTGATCCCCGTCCCTCTCAAATAAAATGTTGCGTGCATGTAGTAATCAAACAATTATTTTGAATATTTTCCACATCAATTTTACCACAAAATCGTAGGTATTTATTTATTTGTAAACTTTTTAGATAACTTCTTGTTACTGTAAAAAAAAGGACGAGAGTAAAAAACAATTTTAAAAATTGCTTACTCAAAATTTAGGTGAATATAGCATAAGAATATTGTGACGTAATTTAGGTGAATATAGCATAGGGATATTGTGACGTAAGCTGTGATGTAGAGCTATGATGTAGTTTTTGTTACAGACAGAAATACAGACAATCTCCATTATTAATAGATGTGGTGACGACGCTCATAAGAAATAAGAATTCGCCGAAAAAGTAACACCAGATAGTCTAGATTTAGATTTTTTCATTTCATCTGGACAATTTGGAATGTGTCATTTTTAGCCATAGGGTGTTATAAGATGATAACGACCGTTCGAACACGAGTATAGACAATGTATAGACAATGCCTATCATTTTCTTAATATCTCTTTTAAAGAGAGAAAGAGATTCAATTCTTTACCCAATGCATTTATGACCCTTGTTCCCCCTTGGTACCAACCTTCGAAGTTTTAAGCATTTACATGATAAATATCAGTCTTACGGCATATCAACCTCAGTGGGTCATTTAATGCCGATAAAGTTTTGAAATAAATCAATTCTTAATGGATAATACAATTTTTTTATAAATACATTTTTCTATTTAACCCATAGATGGCACCCTAACAGGTACTACCACTCCGGGTCAGAGTGGACCAGGAAGCAATGGTAATGAAGGGGGGTGCCACACATTCCTCAAACCTCCAGTACTGGAAACTCACAATCAGATAGAGTTTAACGTCATTACCAGGACATGTAGACCCTCAGTCACCGCCTTCTAGCACCCATATGATAAAAAAGGGGTTGGGGCTTGCCATAAGTGCAATAGGTTGAGAAAATCATATAGGTGCTAGGGCTTGACGTGACCAGCCAATTGATTGGAGGGAGCCTCTCCGCCTGTCTAGCCGAATATAGGGCCAAAGTGGAGTATTACAAGTCATGAACTGCTCAACCACCTGGGATCTATCCTTAAGCATCATGGGTCGCCACCCACGGCCAACAGGTGGCCCCATTTGGGAGAGTATTACCCCTCTGCAGAGGTGCAGTCGGTGCATTCTAACGCCCCAGCCGACAGGGCGGTTATACTCGAGTTACAATCTTTTGGGAAAAGCATTCTCATATGTTCATACATTTCTAATGTTGTCATCTGTTAAAAATTTTAAAAAATGATATTCTTTCTGTCAATTGTTGATATTTTGTTATTTTCCTTACCAAAATGAATGAAACTTTAGACGAATTTCAATTTTTTTTTCTTTTCTTTCTCTTTATTTTCCAGGTAAGTGAACAAAGTTATTTGAAACAGACACTGAAAAACTGCCGGGCAAATATCTTCAGGTTTAGAATTCACAAAAAAAAAAAAAACGGTAAATACTTTGCATGTGATGCTTTTTTTATTCGTTTTATCTAGGCACTGGCAAAATGAGCCTAAAATGCGTTTTTGACAAAATGACTTTAGACACCCCCCTACAGAAAATAATATACCAAAAATCAGGGAATTATCGGATTTTAATGAAATTTTCAGTGTTTATCTATCAATAAATGATCTTTATAATACAATATGTATCTTATTTCAAAACTTTCTGATTTTTTCAGGTCACTTAATTTTGCCCCCCCCCTTACATTGGGACTGTAAAATATTGGTATGTTGGTCCTTAATTGATACTAATTACAGTAAAAATAAAAAGATAAAAGACCGAAGTTGTAAATAGAAAAAAAAATTAAGTGGAATATTTTATAAGAAAATAAGTACCGAAAATCGGAAAATAAAATGTTAAAGAATAATAAATAATTAATTTTTTTGAGATTTCTTTTTTACTCATTTCGATAATTATTTAATTGGCTATTATCTTATAAAAGAAGAAAATTATACATCGATATTTTTTCTGCTTAAAAAGGGGAGGGGGCCTACATTTTCAATAGAGTTTTTCTACAAAACGTATACTTTGATTGACTAAAATAAGGTTTGCATTAAATAGATATCTATTTCTAGAATCTAAAAATATAACATTTTAAAAGTTTTATTTTAAACTTAAAATTCGAATATTTTTATTTTAAATAAATTTTATATATTAATTTTTCATAGCAAAAATACTAAATTAAAAATAAACTGCATGTGTAATGATATTTTTCTTTTTTTAATGATAGTCATTATGTTACTACTTATCGATTTAGACAAAAGTTTGACCTTAAATAGTAGATCTAATCATTCTTAATTCGCTTTTAAAATTCGTAGTATCCGATTTTTGTGCCAGTGCCTAGTTTTATCATATATATTTTTCTACCTATCTATATATCTATCACTATACATTTATTCTATCTATCTATCTATCTATCTATCTGCCTGCCTGCCTGCCTGCCTAGTTATTTAATATAATATATATCTATCTATCCTAGTTATTTATTATTTATTTATTGTTAGGATTCTCTACTCAATTACACATATATTCATATGGTTTCAATTTTTAACTTTCACATGATTGACTTTGTGATATTATTCCAGAAAAGATGAATCCATTACTTTTCCCAACTGGTATTAATGCAAAGAGAACTCAAACTGCCGCGGTTGAAATTTGAACTCGATTTGCCGTTTATATTTCACGCACCAATAAACATTAGGTCACCCCACCCCACCCATCTCTCTCTCCCTCTACCCCTCTCTCTCTCTCTCTCTCTCTCTCTCTCTCTCTCTCTCTCTCTCTATATTATATATATATATATTATATATATATATATTAGGCACTGGCAATTTTGTCATCTGCTATGAATTTTAAAAGCGATATAAAAATAATTAAATCTATTATTTAAGGTCAAACTTTGTCAAAATCGATAAGTAGTAACATAATAACCATCATTAAAAAAAAGAAAAATATCATTACATATGCAGTTTATTTTTAATAGATTTAAAACTATTTGTTTTGGTCAATTTCGACGCGATCCGCCATTTTGTCTATTTTTCAATGGTTTTACGCGCTTGTTTACAATTTTCATGTAACATTCGCGATTGCAAAAAGATTTACCAAAAATCAGGTAATTATCCGATTTTAATGAAATTTTCAGTATTGATTTATCAATTAATGAATTTTATAATGCATCAGTTATTTTATTTCAAAACTTTAATTTAGTATTTTTGCTATGAAAAATTAATATATAAAATTGATTTAAAATGTGAAAAGTCTGATGTTAAGTTTAAAATGTTATATTTTTAGATTCTAGAAATAAATATCTATTTAATGCAAACCTTATAAAGTAATAAGTTTTGAAGAAAAACTCTATTGAATATGTACCCCCCCCCTTTTTAAGCATAAAAAATCTCAATGTATATTTTTTTCTTTTATAATTATCGAAATGAGTAAAAAAGAAATCTCCAAAAATTAATTATTTATTATTTTTTTACATTTTGTTTTTCGGTTTTCGGTACTTATTTTCTCATAGAACAGCAACCGTAAAAATTTTTTTTGTTTCCATTCATAACTTCGGTCTTTTACCTCTTTATTTATACTGTAATTAGTACAATATAAGACCAACTCGAAACAATTTTACGCCCCCAGCATAGGGGGGGGGGGGTCAAAATTAAGTGACCTGAAAAAAATTAGAAAGTTTTAAAATAAAATAAATAATGCATTATAAAGATCATTCATTGATAAATAAACACTGAAAATTTCATTAAAATCCGATAAAATCCCTGATTTTTGGTATATTATTTTCTGTAAGTCATTTTGTCAAAAAAGTCATTTTGTCAAAAACGCATTTTAGGCTCATTTTGCCAGTAGCTAATATATATATATATATATATATATATATATATATATATATATATATATATATATAATATATATATATATATATATATATATAATATATATATATTATATATATAATATATATATATATATATATATAAAATATATATATATATAAATATATATAAAATATATATATATATAAATATATTATATTTCTGGTCAAGATTATTTTCTATAATTATCGAATTTTATACGATACATGCATTATAATTGCCTTCAAGCAAAAATATAAATAATAATTTATTCAACAATGCTTCTATAAACAAACAAACATCCAAAAATCTTATTCACTTCGCCGAAGAGCTTACGGCCGAGTTTGTTTTCTACACAATAAACGTCCACTTACCTACTATGGTAGAGGCGTGTAGTAGTTTCATTGACAAGGGTAATTTCGCAGGGATTGTTCGCTATGTACAGGAGATAAAAATCTTTTTAGTTATGTAACTGTATTTGATCAGCGTTTTATTTTTGAAAGGCATGACACCTTCGCGTGAGTAGATCACGACTTGCCTTTCAAAAATAAAACGCTGATCAAATACAGTTACATAACTAAAAAGATTTTTATCTCCTGTCACATATAAAAACATCCATCATTTTCTTCACCCCAAGATACATCCTGATGAAGGTTCAATGTAACCGAAATGTTTTAAACATCGATTATTAAATTCATCCCATTTTCGGAACACTTGTTTTTCAAATTTTCTTTATATATATATATATATAATATATATATATATATATATATATATATATATATACAACATCAAACATCAGCGTTCGTTTGTACCCCTCCTTCTAACGCTTATTTATTCCGTCTTTCCTTCATATGTTGCTCTTGATGAAAGACCGCTTTATTAAAAGGTCGGAACAGATTCTGTCAGCAAACAAATAACATCATTTGTTTTTTTCTAAAAATGTTAAATTCATACTGTCGGATTCACTTCCATTTACTTCATATATATATATATATATATATATATTATATATATATATTATATATATTATATATATATATTCTGATTTTCGTCTCTGAAGATAAAGTTTCTTTGAAATCGATAAGTAAAAAAAAACATCTTTTTGTTTTTATTTTTATACGCATTGTATTACCTTCAAATTTTTAATATATTCTATATATATATATATATATATATATATATATATATATATATATATATATATATATATATTGCGTGTGTACATGTATGCATGTGTACCTTAATTTCCTCAAGTAGGAATTCTGTTTTCTCTTGGCTTCGTAAATATTAATTTTTTTAAAACATCCCTTGTTACCCTGTCAAGACAATATTCTATTCATTAATTTTTCTTGTGCATCTTTTCAAAATCAATTACTAGTTTCATCAACGTAACAACCGGGGACTTATAAAAATGAACTTCTCTTTCTTCATAAAACAAGAACGTTTAATCTATTCAGCATCAAATAAATATTCCTTTCTTTTTTCCTTTTTTTGTTTTTTTTTGTTTTACTTTTCGTATTTATGACTTCCTCCTCTTGCCAGACGATTATCTTATCTATTTTTTGTCTATCAACGTAAACAGCTTATCTGAAATTGATGTTTGCAGCGAGCACTGCCTGTCAGAATCTGTTTAGCAGAATATCTGCACTTAGATGTACAAGAACAAAATACTTCGAGACAATATTGCATTTGTGCTGTGAATGTAATTTAATCTGAAAACAAGTTAAATCTGTTCTAAGACTAAAGAAGTTTTTATGTATATTTTTATAGGAGAGGGTTCTATCGAGTCTGTCAAATTTTCCGAGTTGGAGAGGGTTCTATCGAGTCTGTCAAATTTTCCGAGTTGGAAAGTATAAGTTTTTCAAAAAAACTTCAATCGTTATATTCTAAAGTATATGATGGGATACATACCACGTGGGTTTGTTAGTTTGCTTGTTTGTTTCGGTTTAGGGCATATCAACTGCGGTGGGTCATTTAATGCCGGTAAAATTATGAAAGATTCGTAGCGATATTTTTGAAGAAATTTTTTAAAACTCAATTTTTTTTTGTAAACACGTTAATTTTGAACCACGTATCTTTGAGGCGTAACACAGATTCAAAAACTTATGTGGTTCAAAGTTAATTGACCTGAAAAAAATGTAAAAGTTTTTTAAATAAATTAAATGATGCATTGTATCTTTTATTCATTAATGTATCAACACTGAAAATTTCATTAAATTCGGTTAATTCTTTGATTTTTAGTATTTTTTTTCTTTTGGCGGGGTGACATACGATGTTGGAATTTATGTCCGTTTAGTAGGATTTAACCGAAAAACTGGTCTCAATTATTAGACTTTTTACTGGTAGTAAAATGTGAAAGTTCGTTTAGGTGGTTGAAGGAGGGAGAAGAAAGAGGAGTCTGTAATTAGGTTTGGTTTATTTTGTTTTACGGCATATCAACCTCAGTGGGTCATTTAATGCCGATAAATTTTTCAAATGAAGCCATTCTTAATGGATACTCAATGTTTTTTATAAACACATTTTTCTATGTAACCCATAGTGGAACAGGAAGCAATGGTGATGAAGGGGTGCTCCATATTCCCCAAACCTCCAAAACTGGAATCTCACCATCAGATAGAGTTTAACGTCATTCCTAGGACATGTAGACCCTCAGCCACCACCTTCTAGCACCTATATGATAAAAAGGGTTGGGGGTTACCATGAGGACAATAGCTTTGGGAAAATCATATAGGTGCTAGGGCTTGACGTGACCAGCCGATTGATTGGAGGGGGCCTCTCCGACCGCCCGTCTAGCATAAGAAAGGGATAATGTGGAGTATTGCAAATCATGGACTGCTCATCCACCTGGGCTCTATCCTTAAGAATCACAGGTCGCCACCTACCTGCCAACAGGTGGCCCCATTGGCGGGAGTCTTACCCCTCTGCAGAGGTGCAGTCGGGGCATTCTAATGCCCAGTCGACAGGGCAGCGGTAATTATGTGGCTGGGATAAAATCTTTCACAGTAGAGTTAACAGATGTTTATATTGATCCTTTCTTCTGGAAAAAGAGATTTGACCAGAGATTTACATCGATATTACCTTTTATAGCCTTATCAGATCTATTTAACAGAGACTGCACCTCTGCAGAGGGGTAAAATATGATGCTTAGGGACGGATTCTTGGTGACCGGGCAATCCATAACATGCAGCACTCCACTTTGGTCCTTACTTAGGCTAGACAGGCCCCTCCGATTTATAGGCTGGTCATATCAAGCCATAGCACCAATATGATTGTCCCAACCCCTTTGTTCTCATGGCAAACATCCAACTCTTTTTATCATATATGTGCTAGAAGGCGGTGACTGAGGTCCTTAGTGTCCTGGGTATGTCGTTAAACTGCATCAATGTTAGGCGTCTCTGTTAAGTTTCTGGTCGCCATCCTTGGCCAGTTGAAAAGGACTTAAAGTAAGTAAGTCCTGAACTATAGAATCCTTTGGTAAGTGAATAAGTCCTGAGTTATGGAATCCTACGTAGTGTCAAAAGGTCCAGTGATATAATCCTATGTTCCGTCGTCCACGAAGGCTCACATCAATGTGCAATTATGACCAGAACAGCCAGTATAAATAATCACATCAGCAGCAGAGCACTGCCAGTGGTTGGCCAATAGGTTGGTCACGTGGTTATCGCCGAGTCTATAAATAAGAGTAGGCATTTACTACACGCCTTATATCCAAAAAAGGAAGTGCGTGGTGTAATGGTTAAAGTCATGGGTAATGGACACGTCGCCCCGAGTTCAAATCCTGGACGTGGTAATTGCATTTTCACTTAACGCTAATATCCTTGGGAAAGGTATGAATCCTACTCTCCCTCCAGCTAAGGGTAAATAGAAGGACAGACTGAGCTCTTTAACCTTGGTTAGGCAACCAGTCTAGGAGAAGGAAAACTCTGAATTCAAACCTGTTAAACTCCGCTTAAGAAATTGACCTTGTGTCGTATCCTGCTCGTGCGGAGGGGTTGGTAAATATATATATATATATCCACAAATTCTCAACAGTCTCATTTTTTTAATGGGTTAACTGTGTCACACTAGGGTAACTATTAAGCTCGATAGATTCAGTCTGCTCTTGGAATCCTTAAACACTATTTCGTGGATGAGTAACTTTACAAATGAAAAAAAAAGAAGAACCAGTAACATCCAGTAACATAAACCGGTATGTGTGTATGTGTATGCTTTGTGTGTGTGTGTGTGTGTGTGTGTATGTGTGTGTGTGTGTGTGTGTATGTGCGTGTATGTGCGTGTGTGTGTGTGTGTATGTGTGTGTGTGTGTGTTTACAAGAACGTCCTTGTCGATTTCTTTCATCACCGAGATCACGTGAGGACCCCTTCGTCACTTTCTTTTGTCGCCTCAACTTGTTTTTTTAAAACTACCAACAGCGTCACACTAGGGTAGCTATTTAGCTAGATAGATTCAGTCAGTCCTTGCAGTCCTTGAACACTATTTATCGGATGACTGACTGCACAAATGCAACTGTGATTGTTTTTATTTACTGACACCCGACAAAATGGCGGTAACACCGGATGAACTACTCAAAATTCTTCTGCCTGCGACTTCTCCCTATTAATATATTTTATGCATTTTGCCGTAACCACTTGACATGGAACGGTTGCTTTTTATTAGCTATTCTAACGGTTTCGCTTTGCAGCCACATGAGACTATTGTTTGAAATGTTCTGCCAAATTATAAGTGTTTCGTAAATGCTTTTAATTTATCAGTAAAAATAATGTGATTCAAATTTAGCTAAAAGCGACAGATTTGGCCTGATGTGTGAACCAGAGGGTTGCCGATTTCTAACGGGTGTAGAAGTTCGTATATATATATATATATATATATATATATATATATATATATATATAGTTGGGCAGAATCTCTTCTTTAAGGCATATATTGTTGAACAGTGCAGCCATTTTCTGTCTGCAAATCTTGTTCCAGGTCCTTTCAAGTTGCCGGATTGATGTGATTATATCTGGCGAAAATTGGCTGATGTTTTTCGCATAACTTATTTCCCGAGTACTTTTAGCCCTATATATATATATATATATATATATATATATATATATATATATATATATATAGAGAGAGAGAGAGAGAGAATGAATTGAGAATAAATGAGAAAAGTATTGGAATAAATAGGTGCTCAATGCTAATAGAGCAGATCAGATTTATAATCAATAGTAATGGTATTATGGATGATTTAAACTCATAACTTTAAGTTTCATGCTTATGCAATCTTCAGATGAGTCAAATGGTTGAGATTTTAAAAAACACTAGTTTTTTAGTGTTTATATAAATGTGAAGCGTTTTCACGCGATGGGATGATATAATGCTAAAATTTGAAATTAAAATTGAAAGCCTAATTAGGCGCATGAGATTTTGATGTTGTGATGTGAGTAGAAATGGATATGGTCATTTTTATTAGTGGGTTTGTGGTAGACTTTAAATTCTAAGTGATTGTTGTTATTTATTATTAATACATCTAGGAAAGGTAAAGTGTTTTTATGTTCTAATTCTTGTGTGAAATTAATATTTGGTTCAATTTAAATTAAACGGTCTATTATTTGTGTTATGTTATAATTACGTGGGTATATAAATAGGATGTTGTCGATATAACGGAAGTAATTAGAGTCTGTAAATAGAATGTATTTGAAAGGTACGGATTCTAGGAATTCGAGGAAAAGACACGCAAGGACGCCGCTAAGGGGCTATCCCATAGGTAAACCAAACTTTTGTCTATAAAAAGTGCCGTTGTGTTGGAAAAAACAATTTTGGATACATAATTTACAGATTTTTATAATGGTTTAAGTAGGTAGGGGTAAGCTGATGTTAAATTTTTTTTAGATGATTCTCTAGACGTGTGATGCATTTATCAACAGGAATATTGGTATATAATGATTTGATGTCAAGACTACTTAAAAGTTTATTATGCATGTTGCTGATTTTGTTTATTAGATCGTTAGAGTTTTTTTATATGGGATTTGCTAATGGTTCCTAAAAGTGGGATTAGTAATTTGGTTAAAGATTTCGCTATATATATATATATATATATATATATACATATATATATATATATATATTATATATATATGTGTGTGTGTGTGTGTGTGTGTGTGTGTGTGTGTATAAAGGTGTATGGTTGGCACTATTACACTTGAAGAGGTAGTAATGAGCCAACAGTACAGTATTATTAGAAGAGTGCTCAATATCTGTGATGGATTGTTAATAAATAAATAAATAGTACATATATATTTTTATGTAAGAAGATTTATTTCCATAAAAATAAATATATACTAAACTACATATTTATCATTTATAAATATGTTATTATTATTATTATTATTATTATTATTATTATTATTATTATTATTATTATTATTAAGTTAATCAATGACTGTTTGCTAAAGACTTTTTTCATATTTAGTCGAATGACACAAAATTTATATTAAAATGTTCCTTAGTTCTAGGACTGAGTTATGTTTGGAAAAAAATCCATTTTAATTGGTTCTAATTAGTCCCAACTTGCAATTAAGTCAAAAACTGACCCGACTCTTACTTACGTTCTGCCTGTCACTTCTCCCTCTCTATGTATATCTTAATTACGTTTATCTATGAGAATACAGAGCTATTGGAAAGTGTGGAATATATTTGTATCTTAAGTTTCAGCTCGTAGCTTCTTACCAAGAATCGGATCCATTTAAATTTAAATTATGTCAAACGTTCCCTTTCTTAGAAATCTTACAAAATGATTTTAATGTTTAGTGATTTTAGCGGTTTTTTTTATTATCCAATCGTATTTATTTAAAATTTTTTTATATATATATATAGTGTATAACCAATTCTTCGTAATCACTGTCTGTTTCAGTTGTTCTGTAGGCAAATCTTTTTCTGAAATTTCATTGTGAGGCTCCAGTACAGGATGCCTGGAGAATGTGGAGCACCCCTTCATCATCATTGCTCCAAGGTCCACTCTAAACCGAAATGGTAGTACCTGTTAGGGTCCCATCTATGAGTTAAATAGAAACAAATATGTTTGGAAAAAAAAACTGAGTGCCCATCAAGAATGAATAAAACAAAAACGTCTTTGGCATAAAATGACCCAATGGATTTACATGCCGTAAAACCCAACAATCAGGAACCGCCTCCTCCTATTTATTTCACTGGCTTTGTTTGTTTGTTAAATGGCATCTCAACTTTCGAGAGTTATTTAATGCCACAGCCATTCTTAAAGAAAAACAATAGTGATCATATTTAACCCATAACTGATGATGGGAATTCATACATCTCCCAAAGGTATTAGTCCGAAATGAAAAATCATAAAGCTTACTACGATGTCACAGTCCAGTATGATACTGACTACCCCACTATACTATATTATACTATACTATACAATATACGCATGTATATAAGTATATAATATATAATACATACATACAAGGAGTATTGAGGCGCGTGGGCTAGTGGTTAGAGTCGTGGGAAATGGACTCGTCGATTCGAGTTCAATTCCTAGACGAAGTCTAAGAGAGGGATAACTGAATTCAAAATTCCCTCCAGTTATGGGTTAAATAGTAGGGCAGACTGGGCCCTTCAGCCTTGGGTAGGTAACCAGTCTAGGAGAGGGATAACTCTGAATTCAAAATTCCAGAGTTCGGTCGTTGATTGGGTTTGTGGCAACACTTGATGCACCAATTCTTTCCTATTGACTGTGCCAAAAAGTGTGGATGGTCCAACACAAACCTTCACCACTATAAACAAATCACTGTGTGGGTGTTCATTGTGTGTGTGAACCCTCATGCGTCGAAAATCGACGAGAGAGTCCATAATACAAGGTGTGTCAAAAAAGTATCGAGATTTCTTATACTTTTTGACACGCCTTGTATTCTGAAAAAAAAAATTAACGTTCCATTCATGGTTCTTTTCTATTTTGTTAAATACAGCTTCAAACACGGTACTTTTATGACACACATTGTATTCTGAAAAAAATTAACGTTCCATTCATTTTTCATTCTTATCTTGGTAAATATAGCTTCAAACTCGGCACTTTTATGACACACTTTGTATTCTGAAAAAAATTAACGTTCCATTCATTGTTCATTCCTATCTTGGTAAATACAGCTTCAAACTCGGCACCTTTATGACACACTTTGTATTCTGAGAAAAATTAACTTTCCATTCATTGTTATATACGATACAATATACGCATATATATAAGTATGGTTGAGGAGCTC
>CM042157.1:18029850-18032350 GCA_023376005.1 Doryteuthis pealeii
ACATCATTTGGACCGACGGTGCCACTTCTAATCTTAGTAGGGACATGTTGTTTGATTCGAGTATCCGATCGTTGGTTTGTTCTTCCTATGTATTGTAAACCGCAAATATATTTGTAAGAATTATAGAATTATTGTGGTGAGGGGGAAGAACATCTTTGCCATTGGATACCAACATAGGCTTTGTTTTAAAAACAACCCGCAGGGGTTACAATTTTGTACACAATCCGAAATTTGCCTTGAAAATATGTCACTTATGTCGCCTAACCAAAGTAGGCGGAGATAAACAGGACATTTCTATACAGTGACCGGCTTAATTTTTTAAAAGTCAATTATTTTGTGTTGTATAACTGATTCAACAATGTCTAATGGAAATCCATTATTACATAGTGTTGATGAAATAAATTTTATCTCTTCATCCAATTTGGAATCCGAGCAAATCATCAAAGCTCTACGAGTAAGAGTCTTCATTAAATTAATTTTTCTTTTAGTGGGACAAGATGAGTCCCAACGGATGTAGAAACCTGTGAATGTGGGTTTGCTATACACCGTAGTGAGAAAACCCACAGGAATCCTGTAGACTAAGACATCTATATAAGATAACACCAGATCCTTTTCTTTGTCTTGTGGGAGTTATTTTCGTATTTGCCTGGGGAGTTGTCTGCCCGTTTAGTTTCGCTGGTTCCCGCTAGGGGCCTGGTCTATTTAAGCGGCTAATTTGAACTTCTTCCCTCTCTTTTCCTGTTGCTCGACCTACGAGACACTATGGGTTAGACTTAGGTCTACTCCCTTCTCGTTGAGCTTCGGCCCATAACACTGGCCACTCACTGCTAGTAAGTCTCTTATACGATATATGACTATCCTTTAGTAATGTATCCGTAACTACGTTTTTATGTATCTTTGATATCTAAATATCTTTTTTTTTATCTCTTTGATACCTAAATATCTTGTATTTTACCATTCATGAATGTGTCATTATCTCTACTCTTGTATATGTATTTATATTACTTATGTATGTATGTTTATGTACACCTCTATGTATTATGTACCCTGTTTATTCTGTGCTGTATATAAAAATGTTTTGTCTATCAACCTTTGTCGGAATTTTATCTTCAAGTATTATCACTTTGAATCTTACAGTCTAATGTGAATTGTAAGGCAGGATGTAAATTATTGAGAGACTAGAAAAAAGCTTCAGTCCCACCTTCCCCATTAAAAAGACAGAAAGTATCACCGACATAGCGGACATATACCGCTAGCCTGTTGGAATCAGACATTATTTTTCTCCCCCAAAAGCCTATAAAGATGTTCGACAGTGAGAGACCAAGAGGAAAACCCATACTTATTCCGTCTATCTGTCGATAGTATCATAGTATCATCGAAACTAAATTCAACAGAGGTAGTAACAAATTTAATGAGTTCAATGAATGTACTCTCTGGAATGTCAGGAGGCGGGGAAAAGTGACTTCGGTACAATAAATCAGTACAAATGTCGGACCATATGACCTTTAGGCACCCCTTTATGATCTCGATTCAGAAGGACATGTTTTTCATTTACACCGTCAATATCCGGTTGTTTGTTAGGGGTTAGGGTTATGGATTAGAGTTAGGGGTTAGGGTTTGGGGTTAGTTTTATAATTAAATAAAACTCTAAAAATCGTCTGTTAACAAACAACCGGATATTGACGGTGTAAATGAAAAACATGTCCTTCTGAATCGAGATCAAAAAGGGGTGCCTAACGGTCATATGGTCCCAAATGTCTATAGTTTCTAAAATGGGAATGCAAGTAAAGAGGCTACAGATATTGAAAGAGACCATAAATTTGTTTGTTCCGGGATAATTCTGGAATAATTTAGCCAAGTCGAATGTTCTCTCTTTTTTTAGAGAAATAAAATCGTACCGTAGAATATAGACATGAAACAAATCAATACCATACAACATAATTCCCAATAATGCTAACACATTTTTAAAACCAATTACTAAAAAGTATAAATATGAATACACGGTATGTATCACTTCCTAACCGCTAGGCATGACATAACCACAGACGGATTGATATGCCGTTAAAATCAATAAACAAACAAAACAAACTGAATCCTTAATACAATAGTTATAGTAATTCAAGATCCGGCTCAAGCATTTGGGCAAAATATTTCGCAACCTTGTGGTGGGTTTACTCGGTTTAAATATTATGACTCCATAGTCTCTTTTGGAGAAAAGAAAAGAAATTGTTCTTTTGTTTTATTGTTTTTTTTCTCTTACTTGTCCCATTTACTCGTTTTTATCTATTATCCACGATATTTAGCTCTGTTGAGCGAGGATCGAAACTAGTTGGCGAGCTACTCGGTTTTTCGCCTTTGCTGCCCCTTCTATTTTAAAGATATTTATATATTTTTTTAAATAATGAATCTATTAGTGGGTCTATTTAAAGCACTAATCAAATTTTGTACAACCAAAAAAATGTACAAATACATGTATGTATATACAGCACTAAATACATAG
>CM042157.1:18034850-18037350 GCA_023376005.1 Doryteuthis pealeii
AGGTCTGGTCTTCTTGCTGGGATAATGTGATCCGTTTTTATTTCAAAGTCCCAGAGAATTTTATTTTATTATTAATATTATTCCCTGCTATTGAGATGTATTCTGTATGCTTATTGCTTGCCTGTACTCCACCTCAGCGGCAAAAACAATCTTTCATTTAGCGCTAGTGAAAAGGAGATAGACTCCCTTGCTGTCGGGCTGATACCGACTTTAGGCCACCCTCGACGACTTTACCTTACCTTATACTTTTAGTGAAATTAAAATTGCCTTCTCTGTACGGAGAAGCTGGCCACTTACGCCAATGCTGAGGGGATTACTAAATCAAATATCTGAGATATTGAACGAATATAGACATGAAAATAAATGTCTGCTTAATTGTTAGCTGTCTATTTATGTGTTTTGTTCTCCCGACTAGGCAAATTGTTACAGTGTTCTTGTATATATTTGTTAGTTTGTCCCAATAACATTTTGGCAGAATTTCCCTGGTTTTGTGCCACAACTAAGCTAAGCTTAGAAAATAAATGTAGGGGCTCCATCGTAGTGTAATACTTTGCAAGCTAGTCTTGCAGATCCCTTTATAGTGAGTTCGTTATTCGCAGGATTCCCCATATTTACGACCTTGTATCACATCATACCCGTAGCGAACGGGCTTGGAAAATACTGTCTTTGACGGCATATAAGACGCACGGGCATTTAAGCAGGTCAGATTCAGGAGAAAAAAAAGTTTTTAGTGTATTTAAGCATATATTGTTGAAAACTGTCTAGCTGTACATTACGCAAGCAGAAACATAGCTGTATAAAAGCAATTTG
This sequence comes from Doryteuthis pealeii, assembly GCA_023376005.1. Lineage (NCBI taxonomy): Eukaryota > Metazoa > Mollusca > Cephalopoda > Myopsida > Loliginidae > Doryteuthis > Doryteuthis pealeii. Next base: position 18,035,661 of record CM042157.1, read on the forward strand.
GCAGTACAGGCAAGCAATAAGCATACAGAATACATCTCAATAGCAGGGAATAATAATAATAATAATAAAATAAAATTCTCTGGGACATTGAAATAAAAACGGATCACCTCATCCCAGCAAGAAGACCAGACCTAGTGTTGATAAACAAAAAAGAAAGAACTTGTCAACTGGTGGATTTTGCAGTTCCAGCAGATCACAGGGTGAAGCTAAAGGAAAATGAAAAAATGGACAAATATCTGGACCTTGCCAGAGAACTGAAAAATTATGGAATATGAAAGTGAAAGTGATACCAATTGTGGTTGGTGCACTTGGAAAAGACCCAAAAGGATTGGAAAAGGGTTTGGAAAGTTTGGAAATCAGAGGAAGGATTGAAACCATTCAAAACACTGCACTGCTGCAATCTGCCAGAATACTCAGAAGAGTCCTGGAGACCTGAGGAGACTTGCTGATGTGAAAACTCAAAAGGAGATAATAATAATAATAATAATAATAATAATAATAATACATTTTTATACAATTTGTTGAAATTCAAAACAGGGCTGAGGCAGAAAGGAAAGCTTAGTCTATACTTCCGATATCAGTGGTTTAGTGATCACCGTAAACAGGGAGTCAGGGAAGTTGCTCTGAAAAGCAAGTGAAATTAAGATGAAAGAAATATTAGTAAAGTGTTGATAATTTAATAGTAGAACACTCTGTCTGCGTAGTTAAAAATACGCTGACAGTATCCTCAGTGGAGTGGCAAGAACCTTCACCTCTCAACTGGGTAAACTCGCCAGTATATATATATTTACCAACCCCTCCGCACGAGCAGGATGTGACACAAGGTCAATTTCTTAAGCGGAGTTTACCAGGCTTGAATTCAGAGTTTTCCTTTTCCTAGACCTGTTGCCTAACCAAGGTTAAAGAGCACAGTTTGCCCTACTGTTTATCCATAGCTGGAGGGAGAGTAGGATTCATACCTTTCCCAAGGGTATTAGCGCTAAGTGAAACGCAATTACCACATCCAGGATTTGAACTCGGGGCGACGAGTCCATCTCCCATGAATTTAACCATTACACCACGCGTTTACATATATGGCACTAGGTCAATTTCTTAAGCTGAGTTTACCAGGCTTGAATTCAGAGTTTTCCTTCTTCTAGACCGTTTGCCTAACCAAGGTTAAAGAGCCCAGACTGCCCTACTATTTACCAATAGCTGGAGGGAGAATAGTTGGATTCATACCTTTTCAAAGGGTATTAGCGCTATGTGAAATGCAAAGCTTTCGTCCAGTATTTGAACTCGTTTGACAAGTCCATAATCCTACGACTGTAACCATTATGATACGTGCTTCCAAGTGCTAGGATCGAATTCGCTGTTCAGTGGTAATCGAGCAACGAGACTAGCTTACTAACCATTACATCACGATTGGACACCCAATTTAGGTATTTATCCAACCCGTTCCCACGAGTAGAATTTGACACAAGGTCGGGTATATTCAGTAGTATTGGATCTGTGAGAATAGCTTGTTAACCACTGCACCACGATGGGACGCTGTACATTAGGAATGTAGTGATATGGAAGTAATATTATCTTTAATTGATATGACACGAAAATCGATTTGGGTATCTGATAAGAATCGAACTCACTGTCGTTCTGACACAACCAACTATTTACTTATTCGAGCTGACACAAGGTCAGAGGGAGCAAAGGG
>CM042157.1:18047350-18049880 GCA_023376005.1 Doryteuthis pealeii
AATGAATTAGGCGGGAATACCTATTAATGTATGGCTAAACAAATCGAGAAAAATCAATCTCTGTATGTACATTTCGGCCTATTAGCCTCATCAGCAGAGCTATAGATCGGAAGACCGCCTGTGCGTGATTTGAAACCGGACTGCCAAGCTGACAGGCTGATCCCATAACCTCAACACTAAACGAACTTCTTAGATTTTTATGATTTGTTTAGAGTAGGTTAACATTCACTTCTAGTGACTTTTATTACACACGACGATATGATAAGTTGTAACAAGGTTTGTTTAGAATGGCTTTTTGCCGATAATTTTTTTGGAGAATAAGTGCTTAATTGGAGTCGTACCCTAATTTAGAAATTAATAAGTTAAAGTCCATAAGTCACTAGAAGTGGAATGTTAACCTACTCTAAACAAATCATAAAATCTAAGAAGTTCGTTTAGTGTTGAGGTTATGGGATCGGCCTGTCAGCTTGGCAGTCCGGTTTCAAATCACGCACAGGGCGGTCTTCCGATCTATAGCTCTGCTGATGAGGCCTAATAGGCCGAAATGTACATACAGAGATTGATTTTTCTCGATTTGTTTAGCCATACATTTAATAGGTATTCCCGCCTAATTCATTATTAATTAATTAATTTCTAAATTAGGTACGACTCCAATTAAGCACTTATTCTCCAAAAAATTATCGGCAAAAAAGCCATAACTTATTACAACTTATCATTTATATATATATATATATATATATATATATATATATAATATATATATATACATATGGTAAAGAATAGAGGGGAAAAGTGGACAAAAAGAGCAAACTCAAACAAGTAGATGTACGAGATATATTTCGTCCTGCCTTGAGCAGGACTTCATCAGTTATTTATGAAAATAATTTAAATACTATTTTTTTATAATTAAAAATATTTGTTGGAAACCAGTACGAAACTACAAACTGCCCAAATTGACAGAGCAGGCAATGACCTCAAGTCGAAACTAGTTGAGATCAATCAAAAACTAAATAATAAAAGACATTACTGTTTGTTTATTCACTTGAATATGTATATATTCTATTCCATATATGAGCATACTATAATATAAATTAATCTCGTGGCGTTATTTTCGGAATTTGCCTGGAGAGTTGTCTACCGTTTAGTTCGCTGGTTCCCGGCTAGGGGCCTTTGATATTTAAGCGGCTGGTTTGAACGTCTCTCTCTCTCTCTCTCTCTCTCTCTCTCTCTCTCTCTCTCTCTCTCTCTTTGCCTGCCTACGAGAACGCCCATTATGGGTTAGACTCTGTCTACCCCCTTCTCGTTGGGGCTTCGGCCCTTAACACTGGCCACTCACTGCTAGTAAGTCTTGTATACGATATATGACTATCCTTTAGTCATGTATCCGTAACTATGTTTTTTTATGTACATTTAGGTATCTCTTTGATACCTAAATATCTTGTATTTTACCATTCATGAATGTGTCATTATTTCTACTCTTGTACATTATTTATATTACTAATGTATGTATGTTTATGTACATCTCCATGTATTATGTACCCTGTTTATCCATGTGCTGTATACCCATTAAATGTTTTGACCATCAACCGTTGTCGGAGTTTTATCTTCAAGTATTATCACTTTAATCCTTACAATCTAAATCTATTACTGCTTTTAAGTTGATTTTATGTCGTAGAAATTCAATAAGCCTTCTTTCTTATCTTGTGACAGTTTTAAAAAGCTGCGATACTACCAGAAATTACCAAGGCTAAAATTTGGTGTCATAACTATCAGTTAATTGATTATACATTTAGAAAGCCTTGGCGCTATAAATCATTTTGGTAGGAATCATGAAATGGTTAATTCTATGTTAAGTTCTTTGTAAATGGTTCAATTATTGAAAGTGTATTGTTAAAGTTTAGTTGTAAAGGCAAGTCTCATATTGCACAGATGTTATCGAACCTTTTCGACGCGCTAAAAACAAAAGACAATAAAGACGAACAACATCTTACTGTTTTCTTTTTCCAAGATAAACACAGACGTCAAATAATTACCTCGCTCAAAGAGACGGACAAAAGCCAATTTAGGATTTAGGAAAAAAGAAATGCAGATATCGACTCTATTGTTTCTGAAGGTAGACATTAGACTATTTCCTATAACTCCAACATAAAAAAGGGAAACCACTCTGATTGACTGATAAATCATTCATTTATTTTCCCATTAAACTAACCCTAAACCCTAACCCTAAATCATAACCCTAACAAATCGTATATATATATATATATATATATATATATACAAATCGTGAATATATATATATATATATATATATAGTATCTATATATACAATCGTATATATATAAATATAATATATATACACAAATCGTATATATATATATATATATACAATCGTGTATATATATAGTATATATATAATATATATATATACAAATCGTATATATATATGTATATACAAGCCGTATATATATATATATATATATATATATATATATATATAATATATATTATATATAGTATAAATCGTATAATA
>CM042157.1:18049980-18067480 GCA_023376005.1 Doryteuthis pealeii
TCATATGTTCATAACATTTCTAATTGTCATCTGTTAAAAAATTAAAAAAAAAAAATTATTTCTGTCAATTGTTGATATTTTGTTATTTTCCTTACAAAAATGAAATGAAACTTTAGACTGAATTTCAATTTTTTTTTTTCTTTCTCTTTATTTCCAGGTAAGTGAAGCAAGTTATTTGAAACGACAGCTGAATAAACTGCCGGGCAAATATCTTCAGGTTTAAGAATTCCAACACACAAAAAAAAAAAAACGGTAAAATACTTTGCATGTGATGCTTTTTTTATCGTTTTATCTAGGCACTCGGCAAAATGAGCCTAAAATGCGGCTTTTTGAACAAAATGACATTTAAGCCCTCCCCCCCCTACAGAAAATAATTTAACCAAAAATCAGGAAATTAATCGGATTTGTAAATGAAATTTTTCGTGTTTATTATCAAAAAGAAATGATCTTTATAATACATTATTTATCTTATTTTCAAAACTTTATGAAATTTTTTCAGTTTCACTTAATTTTGACCCCCTTACATTGGGACTGTAAAATATTGGTATGTGGTCCTTAATTGATACTAATTAACAGTAAAAATAAGATAAAAGACCGGAAGTTTGTAAATTAGAAAAAAAAAAATTAAGTGGAATATTTTATAAGAAAATAAGTACCGAAAATCGGAAAATAAAATGTTAAAGAATAATAAATAATTAATTTTTTTGAGATTTCTTTTTTACTCATTTTCGATAATTATTTAATTGGCTATTATCTTATAAAAGAAGAAAATTAATACATCGATATTTTTTTTCTGCTTAAAAAGGGGAGGGGCCTACATTTTTCAATAGAGTTTTCTACAAAACGTATACTTTGATTGACTAAAATAAGGTTGGCATTAAATAGATATCTATTTCTAGAATCTAAAAAATATAGCATTTTAAAAAGTTTTTTTTTAAACTAAATTCGAATATTTTTATTTTAATAAATTTTATATATTAATTTTTCATAGCAAAAATACTAAATTAAAAAATAAACTGCATGTGTAATGATATTTTTATTTTTTAATGATGGTCATTATGTTACTAACTTATCGATTTAGACAAAGTTTGGCCTTAAATAGTAGATCTAATCATTCTTAATTCGCTTTTAAAATTCGTAGTATCCCCGATTTTTGTGCAGTGCCTAGTTTTATCTATATATTTTTCTACTATCTATATATTATCACTTATACATTTATTCTATCTATCTATCTATCTATCTAATTAATCTGCCTGCCTGCTGCCTGCCTGCCTAGTTATTTATATAATAATAATTCTATCTATCCTAGTTATTTATTATTTATTTATTGTTAGGATTCCTACTCAAATTTACACATATATTCATATGGTTTCAATTTTAACTTTCACATGATTGAACTTTGTGATATTATTCCAGAAAAGATGAATCCATTACTTTTTCCCCAACTGGTATTAATGCAAAGAGAACTCAAACTGCCGCGGTTGAAATTTGAACTCGATTTGCCGTTATATTTCACGCACCAATAAACATTAGGTCACCCCACCCCACCCATCTCTCTCTCCCTCTACCTCTTCTCTCTCTCTCTCTCTCTATATATAATATATATATATATATATATATATATATATATATATTAGGCACTGGCAATTTTGTCATCTGCTATGAATTTTAAAAGCGATATAAAAAATAATTAAATCTATTATTTAAGGTCAAACTTTGTCAAAATCGATAAGTAGTAACATAATAACCATCATTAAAAAAAGAAAAATATCATTACATATGGCAGTTTATTTTTAATAGATTTAAAACTATTTGTTTTGGTCAATTTCGACGCGATCCGCCATTTGTCTATTTTTCAATGGTTTACGCGCTTGTTTACAATTTTCATGTAACATTCGCGATTGCAAAAAGATTTACCAAAAATCAGGTAATTATCCGATTTTAATGAAATTTTCAGTATTGATTTATCAATTATGAATTTTATAATGCATCAGTTATTTTATTTCAAAACTTTAATTTAGTATTTTTGCTATGAAAAATTAATATATAAAATTGATTTAAAATGTGAAAAGTCTGATGTTAAGTTTAAAATGTTATATTTTTAGATTCTAAAAATAAATATATATTTAATGCAAACCTTTTTAGACACATAAAGTAATAAGTTTTGAAGAAAAACTCTATTGAAAATGTACCCCCCTTTTTAAGCATAAAAAATCTCAATGTATATTTTTTTCTTTTATAAGATAATAGCCAATTAAATAATTATGGAAATGAGTAAAAAAGAAATCTCCAAAAATTAATTATTTTTTATTTTTTTTACATTTTATTTTTCGATTTTCGGTACTTATTTTCTCATAGAAGAGCAGCCGTAAAAATTTTTTTTTGTTTCTATTCATAACTTCGGTCTTTTATCTCATTATTTATACTGTAATTAGTACAATATAAGACCAACTCGAAACAATTTTACGCCCCCAGCATAAGGGGAGGGGGGGGTGTTCAAAATTAAGTGACCTGAAAAAAATGAGAAAGTTTTGAAATAAAATAAATAATGCATTATAAAGATCATTCATTGATAAATAAACACTGAAAATTTCATTAAAATCCGATAAAATCCCTGATTTTTGGTATATTATTTTCTGTAAGTCATTTTGTCAAAAAAGTCATTTTGTCAAAAACGCATTTTAGGCTCATTTTGTCAGTAGCTAATATATATATATATATATATATATATATATATATATATATATATATATATATATATATTATATTGTGAAAATGTATTAAGGGAATGGTGATCCTCTTTCACCGAACACCAGCAGCAGCCTGTGGGGATTTAAATAAAATTAAATTAAAATTAAATAAATAAATAAAAAGTTCTGAGTGTCTGGACTCTGGCGTTCCGAGTTAACGGTCTGATCATAAAAGTCTCCATCTATACTTCGAAAGAGTTGTGTCTTTTTATTTCTCTTCATCTCATCATTTCATATTCCCTATAAGCCCTTAGGGTCACATGATGCCCTAAAAAAGAGGGGTCTTCGAAGAATTCAGTTTCTCTTAGCCTCTAGCATTGGCTAGCTACACTTGTTCCGTATCGTTAAAAGCCCCCAAACGGCGACGAATCGGAACCATCGTTAGAAGTTGGAGCGACAAACGCACACCTAAAACCAATTCTGCAGGGCTCAACAGGTTACGAGGAACAGAACTCGAGGATTTCAGCTAAGTTCCGCAGGCTTTTTTTTTTTTATTTGTGCAACCAACCCTTTAAATACATTCATTCTCCTTAAACTATCTTTTAGCAACCAAACACATTGAACTCTTTGTATTTCCTTTGAACTCTATGAATATTCTTTAAAACTCGTTTGGTTGTTTCATTTTATGTATATTGATACCCCTGTTTAATATTTGTTTTCTGTTTTACATGTAAAGTAAACATTTTTTTCGACTTTTCCCTTCAGCAGGCATAGTCAGAGACTATAATGCTTCGGTATATATATATATATATATATATATATATATATATATATATATATATATATATATGGGAGTAAATATGGAAATTAAATCCGACAATATAAAGAAAATTTGAAAAAACAAGTGTTTCGAAAATGGGATGAATTTAATAATCGATGTTTAAAACATTTCGGTTACATTGAACCTTCATCAGGATGTATCTTGGGGTGAAGAAAATGATGGATGTTTTTATATGTGACAGGAGATGAAAATCTTTTTAGTTATCTAACTGTATTTGATCAGCGTTTTATTTTTTGAAAGGCATGACACCTTCGCGTGAGTAGATCGCGACTTGCCTTTCAAAAATAAAACGCTGATCAAATACAGTTACATAACTAAAAAGATTTTCATCTCTTGTCACATATAAAAACATCCATCATTTTCTTCACCCCAAGATACATCCTGATGAAGGTTCAATGTAAACCGAAATGTTTTAAACATCGATTATTAAATTCATCCCATTTTCGAACACTTGTTTTTTCAGATTTCTTTATATATATATATATATATATAATATATAATATATATATATATATATATATACAACATCAAACATCAGCGTCCGTTTGTACCTCTCCTTCTAACGCTTATTTATTCCGTCTTTCCTTCATATGTTGCTCTTGATGAAAGACCGCTTTATTAAAAGGTCGAAACAGATTCTGTCAGCAAACAAATAACATCATTGTTTTTTTCTAAAAATGTTAAATTCATACTGTCGGATTCACTTCCATTTACTTCATATATATATATATATATATATATTATATATATATATATATATATATATATATATATATATATATTCTGATTTTCGTCTCTGAAGATAAAGTTTCTTTGAAATCGATAAGTAAAAAAAACAACATCTTTTTGTTTTTATTTTTATACGCATTGTATTGCCTTCACATTTTTAATATATTCTATATATATATATAATATATATATATATATATATATATTATATATATTGCGTGTGTACATGTATGCATGTGTACCTTAATTTCCTCAAGTAGGAATTCTGTTTTCTCTTGGCTTCGTAAATATTAATTTTTTTAAAACATCCCTTGTTACCCTGTCAAGACAATATTCTATTCATTAATTTTTCTTGTGCATCTTTTCAAAATCAATTACTAGTTTCATCAACGTAACAACCGGGGACTTATAAAAATGAACTTCTCTTTCTTCATAAAACAAGAAAGGTTAGTCTATTCAGCATCAAATAAATATTCCTTTTTTTCCTTTTTTTCTTTTTTTCTTTCTTGTTTTATTTTTCGTATTTATGACTTCCTCCTCTTGCCAGACGATTATCTTATCTATTTTTTGTCTATCAACGTAAACAGCTTATCTGAAATTGATGTTTGCAGCGAGCACTGCCTGTCAGAATCTGTTTAGCAGAATATCTGCACTTAGATGTACAAGAACAAATACTTCGAGACAATATTGCATTTGTGCTGTGAATGTAATTTAATCTGAAAACAAGTTAAATCTGTTCTTAGACTAAAGAAGGTTTAATGTATTTATTTTTTTTTATAGGAGAGGGTTCTATCGAGTCTGTCAAATTTTACGAGTTGGAAAGTATAAGTTTTTCAAAAAAACTTCAATCGTTATATTCTAAAGTATATGATGGGATACATACCACGTGGGTTTGTTAGTTTGCTTGTTTGTTTCGGTTTACGGCATATCAACCGCGGTGGGTCATTTAATGCCGGCAAAATTATGAAAGATTCGTAGCGATATTTTTGAAGAAATTTTTTTTAAACTCAATTTTTTTGTAAACACGTTAATTTTGAACCACGTATCTTTGAGGCGTAACACAGATTCAAAAACTTATGTGGTTCAAAGTTAATTGACCTGAAAAAAAAATGTAAAAGTCTTTAAATAAAATAACTGGTGCATTATATATTTTATTCATTAATGTATCAACACTGAAAATTTCAGTAAATTTGGTTCTTAGTATTTATTTTCTTTTGGCGGGGTGACATACGATGGTGGAATTTATGTCCGTTAAGTAGGATTTAACTGGAAAACTGGTCTCAATTATTAGACTGGTAGTAAAATCTGAAAGTTCTTTTAGGTGGTATTTTGTTTTACGGCATATCAACCTCAGTGGGTCATTTAATGCCGATACATTTTTCAAATGAAGCCATTCTTAATGGATACTCAATGTTTTTTATAAACAAATTTTTCTATTTAACCCATAGATGGGACCCTAACAGGTACTACCACTCCGGGTCAGAGTGGACCAGGGAGCAATGGTGATGAAGGGGTGCTCCACATTCCCCAAATCTCTAGTACTGGAATCTCACCATCAGATAGAGTTTAACATCATTCCTAGGAAATGTAGACCCTTAGCCACAGCCTTCTAGCACCTATATGATAAAAAGGGTTGGGGGTTGCCATAAGGACAATAGGGTTGGGAAAATCATATAGGTGCTAGGGCTTGACGTGGCTAGCCGATTGATTGGAGGAGGCCTCTTCGACCGCCCGTCTAGCCTAAGAAAGGGATAATGTGGAGTATTGCAAATCATGGACTGCTCATCCACCTGGGTTCTATCCTTAAGCATCACGGGTCGCCACCCACGGCCAACAGGTGGCCCCATTAGGGGAGTCTTACCCCTCTGCAGAGGTGCAGTCGGTGCATTCTAAGGCCCAGTCGACAGGGCATCTGTAATCATGTGGCTGGGATAAAATCTTTCACAGAAGAGTTAACAGATGTTTATATTGATCCTTTCTTCAGGAAAAAGAGATTTGAGCAGAGATTTACATCGATATTGCCTTTTATAGTCTTATCAGATCTATTTAACAGAGACTGCACCTCTGCAGAGGGGTAAAATATGATGCTTATGGGCGGATTCTTGGTGACTGGGCAATCCATAACATACAGCACTCGACTTTCGTCCTTACTTAGGCTAGACGGTCGATCGGAGAGGCCCCTCCGATTTATAGGCTGGTCATATCAAGCCATAGCACCAATATGATTGCCCCAACTCCTTTGTTCTCATGGCAAACATCCAACTCTTTTTATCACATATGTGCTACAAGGCGGTGACTGAAGTCCTAAGTGTCCTGGGTATGTCGTTAAACTGCATCAATGTTTGGCGTCTCTGTTAAGTTTCTGGTCGCCAGCGTTGGCCAGTTGAAAAGGACTTAAAGTAAGTAAGTCCAGAGCTATAGAATCCTTTGGTAAGTGAATAAGTCATGAGTTATGGAATCCTACGTAGTGTCAAAGGTCCAGTGATATAATCCTATGTTCCGTCGTCCACGAAGGCTCACATCAATGTGCAGGTATGACCAGAACAGCCAGTATAAATAACAGCATCAGCAGCAGAGCACTGCCAGTGGTTGGCCAATAGGTTGGTCACGTGGTTATCGCCGAGTCTATAAATAAGAGTAGGCATTTACTACACGCCTTATATCCAAAAAAGGAAGTGTGTGGTGTAATGGTTAAAGTCATGGGTAATGAACACGTCACCCCGAGTTCAAATCCTGGACGTGGTAATTGCATTTTCACTTAACGCTAATATCCTTGGGAAAGGTATGAATCCTATTCTCCCTCCAGCTATGGGTAAATAGAAGGGCAGACTGAGCTCTTTAACTGTGGTTAGGTAATCAGTCTAGGAGAAGGAATTTAAACCTGTTAAACTCCGCTTAAGAAATTGACCTTGTGTCGCATCCTGCTCGCGCGGAGGGGTTGGTAAATATATATATCCAAAAAAGGAAGCGCGTGGTGTAATGGTTAAAGTCATGGGAAATGGACTCGTCGCCCCAAGTTCAAATCCCGGACGTGGTAATTGCATTTCATTTAGCAATATCCTTGGGAAAGGTATGAAACCTACTCTCCCTCCAGGTATGGGTAAATAGTAGGGCAGACTGGGCTCTTTAACCTTGGTTAGGCAATCGGTCTAGGAGAAGGAAAACTCTGAATTCAAACCTGTTAAACTCCGCTTAAGAAATTGACCTTGTGTCGCATCCTGCTCGTGCGGAGGGGTTGGTAAATATATATATATCCAAAAATTCTCAGCAGTCTCATTTTATTTAATGGGTTAACAGTGTCACACTATGGGTAGCTATTAAGCTCGATAGATTCAGTCTGCTCTTGGAATCCTTAAACACTATTTCGTGGATGAGTAACTTTACAAATGAAAAAAAGAAAAAAAGAACCCGTAACATCCAGTAACATAAACCGGTATGTGTGTATGTGTATGCTTTGTGTGTGTGTGTGTGTGTGTGTGTGTGTGTGTGTTTGCAAGAACGTCCTTGTCGATTTCTTTCATCACCGAGATCACGTGAGGACCCCTTCGTCGCTTTCTTTTGTCGCCTCAACTTGTTTTTTTAAAACTACCAACAGCGTCACACTAGGGTAGCTATTTAGCTAGATAGATTCAGTCGGCCCTTGCAGTCCTTGAACACTATTTCTCGGATGACTGACTGCACAAATGCAACTGTGATTGTTTTTATTTACTGACACCCGACAAAATGGCGGTATCACCGGATGAACTACTCAAAATTCTTCTGCCTGCGACTTCTCCCTATTAATATATTTTATGCATTTTGTCGTAACCACTTGACATGGAACGTTTGCTTTTTATTAGCTATTCTAACGGTTTCGCTTTGCAACCACATGAGACTATTGTTTGAAATGTTCTGCCAAATTATAAGTGTTTCGTAAATGCTTTTAATTTATCAGTAAAAAATAATGTGATTCAAATTTAGCTAAAAGCGACAGATTTGGCCTGATGTGTGAACCAGAGGGTTGCCGATTTCTAACGGGTGTAGAAGTTCGTAAATATATATATATATATATATATATATATATATATATATATATATGTGTGTGTATGTGTGTTATGGACTCTCTCGTCGATTTTCGACGCATGAGGATTCACACACACAATGAACACCCACACAGTGATTTGTTTATAGTGGTGAAGGCTTGTGTTGGACCATCCACACTTTTTGGCACAGTCGATAGGAAAGAATTGGTGCATCAAGGGTTGCCACAAACCTAATCAACGACCGACCTCAGGAATTTTGAATTCAGAGTTATCCCTCTCCTAGACTGGTTACCTACCCAAGGCTGAAGGGCCCAGTCTGTCCAACTATTTAACCCATAGCTGGAGGGAGAATATATGGATTCATACCTTTCCCAAGGGTATTAGCGCTATGTGAAATATATATATATATGTATATATATATGAGAGTAAACAAACAATTTATTTGAGATGACGATAGCCGACAATTTTGGGGAGAATATGTGCTTAATTGAAGTCATACCTAATTTGAAAATTAATTAGTTGATAATTAATGAATGAGGCGAATATATCTGTTCAAATGTAAGGCATAAATAAATCGAGAAAAAGTCAATCTCTGTATGTACATACATCTATAACTCTGCTGATGAGGCATAATATGCCGAAATGTACATACAGAGATCGACTTTTTCTCGATTTGTTTACGCCTTACATTTGAACAGATATATTCGCCTAATTCATTATTTATCAACTAATTGATTTTCAAATTAGGTATGACTTCAATTAAGCAAATATATATATATAATATATATATATATATATATATATAATATAAAATTAGGCACCATTTCTTCTTTAAGGCATATTTTGTTAATCAGCGCAGCCATTTTCTTCTGCAAATCTTGTTTAAATGACCTTTCCAGTTGCCAGATTGATGTGATTATATCTGGTGAAAATTGGCTGATGTATTTGCCATAACTTATTTCCCGAGTACTTTCCGCCCAATATATATATATATATATATATATATATATATGTGTGTGTGTGTGTGTGTGTGTGTGTGTGTGTGTGTGTGTATACATGTGTATGCTTGGCACTATTACACTTGAAGAGGCAGTAATGAGCAAACATTCGGTATTATTAGGAGAGTGCTCAATATCTGTGATGGAACATTGATAAATAAGTAATTAACACATATATATTTTTATATAAGCAGATTTATTTCCATACAAATAAATATACACTAAACTATTATTATTATTATTATTATTAAGTGAATCAATGACTGTTTGCTAAATACTTTTTTGATATTTAGTTGAATGACACAAAATTCATATTAAAACATTCCTTAGTTTATGTTTGAAAAAACAATCCATTTTAGTTGGTTCTAATTTGTCGTAATTTGCAATTAAGTCAAAAACCGACCCGTCTCTTACTTACTGTCACTTCCCCCTCTCTATGTATATCTTAATTACGTTCTCGTTGTATGTGTTGTTGTGAGAATACAGAGAGTGATTGGAAAGTGTGAAATATATTTGTCTCTTAAGTTTCAGGAGCTGCTAGCTCGTAGCTTCTCAACAAGAATCGGGTCCATTCAAATTCAAATTAGGCCAAACGTTTCCTTTCTTAGAAATCTTACAAAATGATTTTAGTGTTTTTTTTTATTCTCCGGTCGTATTTATTTAAAAAAAAAATTGCTTTGCTAAATCACTTTTCCCTAATCCCAATTATCTACCCAGACCTCAATGGGTGATCCAACACGCCACTATATATATATATATATATATATATATATATATATATATATATATATATATATATGGTGTATAACTAGTTCTTCGTAATTGCTGTCTGTTTCAGTTGTTCTGTAGGCAAATCTTTTTCTGAAATTTCATTGTGAGGTTCCAGTTCAGGGTGCCCGGGGAATGTGGAGCACCCCTTCATCATCATTGCTCCAAGGTCCACTCTAACCCGAAATGGTAGTACCTGTTAGGTTCCCATCTATGAGTTAAATAGAAACAAATATGTTTGGAATAAAAACGGAGTATCCATCACGAATGAATAAAACAAAAACGTCTTTGGCATAAAATGACCCAATGGGTTTACATGCCGTAAAACCCAACAACCAGGAACCTCCTCCTCCTATTTATTTTATTGGTTTTGTTTGTTTGTTAGATGGCATATCAACTTTCGAGAGTTATTTAATGCCACTTGACATATAGTATACTGCACAAGTTACGCATGTAGTAGACATGTAGTCTATGGGCATCCACTTTATACCATCCAGGTGTCCGCACCGTACATGAGGGTTTGAGAGGACTATGACACATTTAGTTTTCAAGGAAATGTCTCTGTTGAACCAGATTCGCCTCTTCACCCGACCTTTGGAAGAAGTATAGAGGACTGTCTTTTTGATTTGGGCTCATAGTGGCGAACCCATGTTTAGCCCAATTGTATAAGAATTTTGGACCATATTACCCTTTTCGATTTCGTTTCATTGGGTCAGTTTTTTCCTTTAAACCGTCAATATCCGGTTGTTTGTTAGGGGTTAACCCCTAACCCTAACCCTAACTGACTCCCCCACTATACTATATCATACTATACTATACAATATACGCATTTATATAAGTATATCGTATATAATACATACAAGGTGTGTCAAAAAAGTATCGAGATTTCTTTTTTGACACGCCTTGTATTCTGGAAAAAAAAGTAACGTTCCATTCATGGTTCTTTTCTATTTTGGTAAATACAGCTCCAAACTCGGTACTTTTATGACACACATTGTATTCTAAAAAAAATTAACGTTCCATTTATTTTTCATTCTTATCTTGGTAAATACAGCTTCAAACTCGGCAATTTATGACACACTTTGTATTCTGAAAAAAAAATTAACTTTCCATTCATTGTTAATTTATTTCCTGGTAAATACAGCTTCAATCTCGATACTTTTATGACACACCTTGTATATATACGATACAATATACGCATATATATATATATAAGTACTTCATATATATATATTGGCTACCTCACGCTGTGAAATGGTTAACAAGTTAGACTCGTAACCCATTGTTATTGAGTTCGATTCTCATTGGGCGCCCCATAATTCTGGCCTTGTGCCACATCTCAGCTAAGCTTAGTACGTAACTATATATGAGTATGGAATGCAACATTAGGGCAGAATGGGCTCTTTACTAATAAATTGCTCCCTTTTTTTTATCGAACGAGCCTCGTGTTTCACATCGGCGTCAGTGGTCGGAGTTGGACAATGAATTAAATAAGCAAGAACCGGATTTCAACTGATAATGGACTTGGAAGACAGGTTCTCCCGACACGAGCATTTGTGTAACACAATCTTAATGACAACTCCCGCCCAAACCCACTTTGCTGCGATGTTTGTACTCATGTCGGTTTAAGCCGAGGTCAGTAAATATCAACATCAATTGTTCTCAGTACACTTGAGCGCTCTTATGTAATATTGTACTAATGTTAAAATCATCATCATCATCATCATCATCATCATGAAGGCTTGCCGACGCCACAGATTCCTTCGTCTCTCTCTCTCACTCTCTCTCTCTCTCTCTCTCTCTCTCTCACTCCATCAGTATGATTAACTATCGCTCTTAGCCAGTCCTATGGACAGCATCCATAATCCGCACAGAACTAAGAAAGCATACATAAAATATAGGCCGGGTTTGTCCAGTCGGTAGAGCGTTCATTTAGAGACCACAAGAGTCCTAGTTTGATACCGGCCCTCGCCAACTCAGCGTATGAGTAGCACAGGGATGTGCGGTAAAGTAAGGAGCTGATGGTAGGCGTGGCGCTCCACCTCAGATGCCCCAAACAATCTCCTTGGTCTAGCGCTAGTGTGAAGGGGATAGAGTCCCTCGCAGAATGGCTCACACCGACATTAGGCCGCCCCGACGACTTTACTTATATATATATATATATATATATATGAGAAGTAAACAAACAAACAATGTGTTTTTATATGGCTTTTTTAGCCGAAAATTTTCAAAATTAGGTACGACTTCAATTAAGCACATATTCTCCCATATATATATATATATATATATATATATATATATAACAATCATCCAAAGATACCGTGTTTCGACGTTTACGTCTCATCAGTGTGGTTGAACTCACCTATTACTTCTAGCTGAGAGCGAAATCTGACTTAATTTTGAGCAGTCCGACATCTTCCCTCTCAGCCGTCTGTAGCTGTCAGTAAGAGGCAACACTTTAACTGGTAAATACATATATCGGTAGATGTATGATAGGCTCATCTAGAGAACTCGAGTCTGTAACAATAGAGAGTAATGCATATATATATATATATATATATATACATATATATAATATTATATATATATATATATATATACCAACTCTTCCGCACAAGTGGGATACAACAATAGGTAAATTTCTTAAGCAGAGTTTAACAGCTTTGAATTCTGAGTTTTCCTTCTAATAGACTGGTTGCAATCTTTCGACCAAGAGTTTGTCCTAATATACAAAGTGTCCTATTTAGTATGATTTTAAATATAAATTAAAATAATAATAATAATATTAATAATAATCTTATTATAATGGAGATTGTGTGTTTTTTTGTCTGTAACCGAAACTATATTACTACTCAAGTCACAATTCCCTTAGTTATTAATGTCCCTTTCTCAATGATTTTATTTTAATTTAAACCTCAATTATTAATAAAATTGTATTACATTATTAATACTGTTAACCATATCTACATACAAGCAACATGCAATTATATTTATATATACAACAAAATAGTGGTTTACAGTGTGAACGGGAAGACTAATTTGCATATTGATATTAAAAATTTGATTTTGATAAATATGTGCTTAGTATTATTGATTTCTAACTGTTTGGTTTTATTTTAATGAATATAAGCAAAAGTCTCTTCAATGAATCTTAAATGAAATCCATTAACAAGAAAAAATAACTGTCATTTTATTCTTTACTCCCTCTTTTAACTAAATACTTAAATTAGAAAAAAATAACAATGAAAGACGAGGGTGATGGAAGAGTAAGTTTCAGTTGTTCTATTTATCGATTATACTCCCTCTGTTTCAAATCTTTTATTATTCTCCCTCTGTTTCAAATCTTTTTATCTGCATTCTTATTTAGTTTCATGAGCCTTTCTAATTTGATATACTATTTTATTACATTAAAACTTAAATACTTGCACCCGGAGGGTGCATATATTTGCTAGAAATAATAATAGAGTAACATAAAATTTTGAGTATACAAGAAGCGGTCTTCTTCGGGGCTCGATATTTTGATTTTTGAAAATAAAACGGTGTGACTATAGAAAATTTGGATGTGTTAGAAAAAGAATCTTTTTTGAATATTTAAGAGATGCTTATATATATATATATATATATATATATATATATATATATATATATACTTCTTATTAAATTTGGGGCACCGGAAGGCGTTGTCATGATGTAATTTGCTTTGGTCATAGGGAACATTCTGGTCTTTCAACATTATACTCCCTTGCCAGCCTAACCTTATCAGAGAAGATCAGTTTCTGATACACCCTCTGACTTTGTAACGCTAAAAGATGCATTTAGTTATTCATTTTCCACGACAACACACACACACTCACACTCACACACACACACACACACACACACACACACACACACACACACATATATATATATATATATATAATAATATATTTTTGAAGGCGTAATAATGCACATTTATGTTTAAAAAAACATATTTCTTTCTTTTTTTTTTTTTTTTTGAGTCCTAAATATTTTCAGGCAAAATGCCCATCTTCAAAAAAAAAAGAAATAAAATATGTTTTTTAAACATAAATGTGCATTATTACGCCTTCAAATATATTATTACATTTTAATTAATGCTTCGAACTCACTATAAAAAAAATCTAAAAAAATCTTTATATATATATATATATATATAATATATATATATATATATATATATATATATATGTATATATATATATATATAATATATATGTATAGATAAAAGGGTATGAAAAACACACTTTGTTGTTAAAATGAATATATTTTTATATCCTATTTCATTGCAGATATTGACAATATTTTGATTTATAAAAAATCATCATCAGAGCATAATGACAATTAGCTCCGTTTTTAGATGTAAATGTTTTTAAATCCGGACTCATCAATATATATATATATATATATATATATATATATATATATATATATATAAAGTAATTGGTATTTGCTTGAAGCATTGGTAAGTATGTTATAATATATATATTATAATATGTATATATATATATAGGGCCGGGTTAGCTCAGTCGGTAGAGCGTTCGGCTAGAAACCACAAGGTTCCTAGTTCGATACCGGTCCTCGCCAACTCAGCGTATGAGTTGCACAGGGATCTGTGCGGTAAAGTAAGGAGCTGATGGTAGGTGTGGCGCTCCACCTCAGATGCTAAAACAATCTCCTTGGTCTAGCGCTATTGAAAAGGGGATAGACTCCCTCGCTGATTGGCTGATACCGACTTTAGGCCGCCTCGTCGACTTTTATATATATATATATATATATATATATATATATATATATATATATATAGTGGTCTATAAATGCGACAGAAGTTACAAAGCTATATTTTGGCCTAAAGAGTCACATGCACTCCTAAGAATATCCTATATATATATATATTATATATATATATATATATATATATATATATGAAGGTAAAATGGATATTGAATCCGACAATATGTAAGAATGCACAGAACGCTCTCGATCAGTACCGGAATTTAAAAAAAAAAAAAAAAAAAATACATATGTGTTGTTAAAAATAATTTTATTTTTAACAACACATATGTATTTTTCCTAATTTTCCTAATTTAACTATTTAGTTAAAATAGGAAGTAAAGAATAAAATTACAGTTATTTCTTCTTGTTAATGAATTTCTTTTATGATTCATTGAAGAGATTTTTACTCATATTCATTAAGATAAATAATTTTATTTTTAACAACACATATGTATTTTTAAAATTAAAAAAAAAAAATTCCGGTACTGATCGAGAGCGTTCTGTGCCTTGTATGATATATTCATTTCATTTTTCCGTTTACAATGTTGCTTTGATAAAGACATATTCATAATGTCGAAACAGATATCTGTCAGCAAAAATTTTTAACATCTTCTTGCTTTTCTATAAAACCTTCTTTTATATATATATATATATATATATATATATATATATATATATATATATATATATAGTATATTCATAGGAGTGCATGTGACTCCTCAGTCCAAGTATAGCTGCGCAAACCCTATCGCATTTGAGACAAATGAATTGGTTGCTTATTGCGTTGCCATTGCCCTCGTGCAACCTCATATGACCGCAAAACCTCTGCATACCACAGAATTGACCCGAATTAATTGTAAACTGTTGATGAATTTTTGTAAAACGAATCTTCGATAGTTTGTAGTAATGGGATCTCACATGACTAGTGACTCCGGTTTAGTACAAACAAATCCTAATATTTATTTTACAAACGCTGTTTGCCTCTCTCTCTCTCTCACTCTCTCTCTCTGTCTCTCTGTCATATATATATATATATATATATATATATATATATATATGTATGTATATATAGTATATTAAGAAAAATTTTAAAACACATCTATCTGTCTAGAGCATGCATTATCTATCTAAGCTCCTTCTCCCTCTCTTTGTCTCTGTCTTCCCCCCCCTCTCTCTCTCTCTCTCTCTCTCTATATATATATATATATATATATATATATATATATATATATATATATATATGAGTAAGAAAAGGTGGAATGAAAACATCACACAATGCTGTTAAAGAAGAAAACAATTTATAATATAATCATAGCTGATACTGATCAATATTTCGATTTTACAAAAATCATCATCAGAGCTCATTCACTCCCGTAGTTGTTTGGGTCGGAGAGGAAAAGTCAAATCAGTTTACAAAACAAAAAAAAACCTTAATACTTAATATATATATATATATATATATATATATATATATATATATATATATATATATATATATTAGAGTTTTAAAAAGACCCACCAATAGATTCCTTATCAAAAATATATATTTAAAATAGAGGGTGGGGAGCAAAGGCGAAAAAACGAGTAGTTAGTTAACTAGTTTTGATCCTCGCTCAACAGAGCTAAATATCGTAGATAATAGATTAAAACGATTAAATGGGACAAGAGAAAAAAAAACAATAAAAGAAAAGAAAAGAATTTATTTTATTTTCTCCTAAGAGGGGAGGAAAATGAGAGACTATGGAGTCATACTATCTAAACCGAGTAAACCCTTTCTTTGTTTGCAAAGAGCAGACTTACTGGTCAGAATATATAACGTCTCTAAAATTTTAAGATGGTAAAATGAGTGCGACTTGCTCTCAACAGAAAACCAGTAAGCACTAAATGAATTGGCGCAACTACGGCTATTTATAATGTGTTCGCCTATGGAGGAACAATAAGTATTTCTCAGTACATCATTTGGACCGACGGTGCCACTTCTAATCTTAGTAGGGACATGTTGTTTGATTCGAGTATCCGATCGTTGGTTTGTTCTTCCTATGTATTGTAAACCGCAAATATATTTGTAAGAATTATAGAATTATTGTGGTGAGAGGGAAGAACATCTTTGTCATTGGATACCAACATAGGCTTTGTTTTAAAAACAACCCGCAGGGGTTACAATTTTGTACACAATCCGAAATTTGCCTTGAAAATATATCACTTATGTCGCCTAACCAAAGTAGGCGGAGATAAACAGGACATTTCTATACAGTGACCGGCTTAATTTTTTAAAAGTCAGTTATTTTGTGTTGTATAACTGATTCAACAATGTCTAATGGAAATCCATTATTACATAGTGTTGATGAAATAAATTGTATATCTTCATCCAATTTGGAATCCGAGCAAATCATCAAAGCTCTACGAGTAAGAGTCTTCATTAAATTAATCTTTCTTTTGGTAGGACAAAATGAGTCCCAACGGATGTAGAGACCTGTGAATGTGGATTTGCGATACTCCGTGGTGAGAAAACCCACAGGCATCCTGTAGACTAAGACATCTATATAAGATAACACCAGATCCTTTTCTTTGTCCTGTGGGAGTTATTTTCGTATTTGCCTGGGGAGTTGTCTGCCCGTTTAGTTTCGCTGGTTCCCGCTAGGGGCCTGGTCTATTTAA
>CM042157.1:18084980-18132480 GCA_023376005.1 Doryteuthis pealeii
TTTTCAAAAAATTTTTTTCTCCCCGGTTGATGTTTGGTAGTATATTTTTACAATCAAACTATTTGCTGTTTTTTTTCTCACCGCAAGGATTTACCAACACGCTTGGTATATATATATATATATATATATATATATATATATATATATTTTGGAGAATAAGTGCTTAATTGGAGTCGTACCTAATTTAGAAATTAATTAATTAATAATGAATTAGGCGGGAATACCTATTAAATGTATGGCTAAACAAATCGAGAAAAATCAATCTCTGTATGTACATTTCGGCCTATTAGGCTTCATCAGCAGAGCTATAGATCGGAAGACCGCCCTGTGCGTGATTTGAAACCGGACTGCCAAGCTGACAGGCCGATCCCATAACCTCAACACTAAACGAACTTCTTAGATTTTTATGATTTGTTTAGAGTAGGTTAACATTCCACTTCTAGTGACTTTTATGACACGACGATATGATAAGTTGTAAACAAGGTTTGTTTAGAATGGCTTTTTGCCGATAATTTTTTTGGAGAATAAGTGCTTAATTGGAGTCGTACCTAATTTAGAAATTAATTAATTAATAATGAATTAGGCGGGAATACCTATTAAATGTATGGCTAAACAAATCGAGAAAAATCAATCTCTGTATGTACATTTCGGCCTATTAGGCCTCATCAGCAGAGCTATAGATCGGAAGACCGCCCTGTGCGTGATTTGAAACCGGACTGCCAAGCTGACAGGCCGATCCCATAACCTCAACACTAAACGAACTTCTTAGATTTTTATGATTTGTTTAGAGTAGGTTAACATTCCACTTCTAGTGACTTTTATGACACGACGATATGATAAGTTGTAAACAAGGTTTGTTTAGAATGGCTTTTTGCCGATAATTTTTTGGAGAATAAGTGCTTAATTGGAGTCGTACCTAATTTAGAAATTAATTAATTGATAATGAATTAGGCGGGAATACCTATTAAATGTATGGCTAAACAAATCGAGAAAAATCAATCTCTGTATGTACATTTCGGCCTATTAGGCCTCATCAGCAGAGCTATAGATCGGAAGACCGCCCTGTGCGTGATTTGAAACCGGACTGCCAAGCTGACAGGCTGATCCCATAACCTCAACACTAAACGAACTTCTTAGATTTTTATGATTTGTTTAGAGTAGGTTAACATTCCACTTCTAGTGACTTTTATTACACGACGATATGATAAGTTGTAAACAAGGTTTGTTTAGAATGGCTTTTTGCCGATAATTTTTTGGAGAATAAGTGCTTAATTGGAGTCGTACCTAATTTAGAAATTAATTAATTAAAGTCATAAAAGTCACTAGAAGTGGAATGTTAACCTACTCTAAACAAATCATAAAAATCTAAGAAGTTCGTTTAGTGTTGAGGTTATGGGATCGGCCTGTCAGCTTGGCAGTCCGGTTTCAAATCACGCACAGGGCGGTCTTCCGATCTATAGCTCTGCTGATGAGGCCTAATAGGCCGAAATGTACATACAGAGATTGATTTTTCTCGATTTGTTTAGCCATACATTTAATAGGTATTCCCGCCTAATTCATTATTAATTAATTAATTTCTAAATTAGGTACGACTCCAATTAAGCACTTATTCTCCAAAAAATTATCGGCAAAAAGCCATTCTAAACAAACCTTGTTTACAACTTATCATATATATATATATATATATATATATATATATATATATATATATATATACATATGGTAAAGAATAGAGGGGAAAAGTGGACAAAAAGAGCAAACTCAAACAAGTAGATGTACGAGATATATTTCGTCCTGCCTTGAGCAGGACTTCATCAGTTATTTATGAAAATAATTTAAATACTATTTTTTATAATTAAAAATATTTGTTGGAAACCAGTACGAAACTACAAACTGCCCAAATTGACAGAGCAGGCAATGACCTCAAGTCGAAACTAGTTGAGATCAATCAAAAACTAAATAACATAAAAGAAACATTACTGTTTGTTTATTCACTTGAATATGTATATATTCTATTCCATATATGAGCATACTATAATATAAATTAATCTCGTGGCGTTATTTTCGGATTTGCCTGGAGAGTTGTCTACCCGTTTAGTTTCGCTGGTTCCCGCTAGGGGCCTTTGATATTTAAGCGGCTGGTTTGAACGTCTCTCTCTCTCTCTCTCTCTCTCTCTCTCTCTCTCTCTCTCTCTCTCTCTCTCTTGCCTGCCTACGAGACCCCATTATGGGTTAGACTCTGTCTACCCCCTTCTCGTTGGGGCTTCGGCCCTTAACACTGGCCACTCACTGCTAGTAAGTCTTGTATACGATATATGACTATCCTTTAGTCATGTATCCGTAACTATGTTTTTATGTACATTTAGGTATCTCTTTGATACCTAAATATCTTGTATTTTACCATTCATGAATGTGTCATTATTTCTACTCTTGTACATTATTTATATTACTAATGTATGTATGTTTATGTACATCTCCATGTATTATGTACCCTGTTTATCCATGTGCTGTATACCCATTAAATGTTTTGTCCATCAACCGTTGTCGGAGTTTTATCTTCAAGTATTATCACTTTAATCCTTACAATCTAAATCTATTACTGCTTTAAGTTGATTTTATTTCACAGAAATTCAACAAGTCTTCTTTCTTATCTTGGGTGTGACAGTTTTAAAAAGCTGCGATACTACCAGAAATTACCAAGGCTAAAATTTGGTGTCATACTATCAGTTAAAAAATGATTATACATTTAGAAAGCCTTGGCGCTATAAATCATTGGTAGGAATCATGAAATGGTTAATTCTATGTTAAGTTCTTTGTAATGGTTCAATTATTGAAAGTGTATTGTTAAAGTTTAGTTGTAAAGGCAAGTCTCATATTGCACAGATGTTATCGAACCTTTTCGACGCGCTAAAAACAAAAGACAATAAAGACGAACAAACATCTTACTGTTTTCTTTTTCTAAGATAAACACAGACGTCAAATAATTACCTCGCTCAAAGAGACGGACAAAAGCCAATTTAGGATTTAGGAAAAAAGAAATGCAGATATCGACTCTATTGTTTCTGAAGGTAGACATTAGACTATTTCCATAACTCCAACATAAAAAAGGGAAACCACTCTGATTGACTGATAAATCATTCATTTATTTTCCCATTAAACTAACCTAAACCCTAACCCTAAACCATAACCCTAACAAATCGTATATATATATATATATATATATATATATATCGTAATATATATATATATATATATATATATATATATATACAAATCGTATATATATATATATATATATATATATATATATAGTATATAGTATATATATATATATATATATATATATATATATATATATATATATATATATATACATATATATATATATATATATATATATATATATATATATATTTGTATACACACACACACACACACACACACACACATATATATATATATATATAATATATATATATATACACGTATCCACTCCGTATAATGGTAAATTAGTGATAATGGTGTCGGATCAACGAGAATCTACACTGATATTGAGATTGGAGGAAATACACAGAAGAGTGACAAAAATAATAAAAAAAGGGTAAAAGATCACAGGGAGAGACAGAGAAATTAATATTATTTTACTAAAAAGTAGAATAAGAGGTGATTTAATTGAAACTTTCAAAATAATATATGGAATTACTAGAAGCGGCTACCCGGTGTTCGCTTGGGTAGAGTTTTTTTTAAGTTACTCCTGCAGAACCATTATTACTGAATCGTGAGTTGGATCCTCGTAGAATGCAAAATTAAAATCCTTACGTTAAAAAAAGACCTTGATCCAGCCACTCTGCAAATAAACGTTAATGTCTACTATTTATTAAAAAAAAAAAAAAAAAAATCCATGCTGTTATCAGTTAAATTTTATTTTTTATTTATCTACATTAATATAAATTAAACCTTCATTATTTTTGCTTAAAAACCAAGAACTGGTGATATTTAATGTGTATATATATTTACTTTGTCGTTAATTGTTTTATTTTCGAAGTTACCTCCGGACATACATATACAAACAACTGCTGTTTATATATATGTATAGATATGTATAGATAGATAGATTGTAGACATTTTTCAAGAAAATTTCTCTTCGAACTGGAAATTAAGGCAGTTTTTTTTTTTTTTTAAGTCTTTTAACTAATTAGATTTTTTGATAATAGTATAATGTATTTTGTGACAAATTATCAGATTAAAACCAACAACAGGGTATGACATTTTAAGGTTAATTTCGATGATTTCAGCAAAAAATGGGAAGAAGAATAATTTATGAGGGTATTTTATTAGGAACCTATAGGCTGTGTGTGGCAACCCATGATGCTTAAGGGCGGATTCTTGGTGGCAGTCCATGACTCGCGAGCCCCTACTTTGGGCCTTAGTTAGGGCAGTCGAAGAGGCCACCTCCAATCAATCAGCTGGTCATCTCAAGCCCTAGCACCTATATGATTGTCCTGAACCCTATTTCTCTCATGGTAAGCCCTCAACCCTTTTTATCATACATGTGCGAGAAGGTGGTGGGTATTTGCCTAAGTATGGACTGAACATGGAAGGCAAAGGTCAGGCGCTTAAACCCAGCCCTGCCATGTGCGAGAAGGTGGTGGCTGAGGTTTTATTCTCCTGTGTATAACCTTAAACAGTAGCTAGTGGTTAAGTTCAAATTCTGAAGCTCTGGGGAATGTGGAGTATCCCTTCACATCCATTACTTCCAGTTCCACTCTGACCCGGAGTGGTAGTACTTGTTATGGTCCTATCAATGGGATGAATTTGAAAAAAAGAGTTAACAAACAATGTGTATAAAACTCGAGTTAAAAATATTCTTTGCACATCAAGAATGAATAAAAGAAAACGTTTTCGGCATAAAATAACCCCGCAAACGTTGACATGCCGTAAAGTCCAACCAACTAACCAACCGGTTTCTGTCAGATCAACGAAGTTAGTTTCTTTGTTTTTTTAATGGCATATCAACATTTGTGGCTTATCTAATGCCAAAGCCATCCTCGTAGAAGAATAGTAGTGGTACTATTCAACCCATAGCTGGGGATGCAAGTGTCCATGACTTTACAGAGGATATGAATCCAAAAGTGAACGTGATCGCCTGACTGGAGTTCAAACTCGCTTACAACGGTATCGCATTCCAACTTGTTAGCTACTACGCGCACTCCCATATCAAAGAAGTTAAGCAACGAGGAACCTTTTGACTCATCAGATGGGTGACTACTTAGTGAATTATTCAAATTTAGTGAAATATATCACTAATTAGGACTGAGCCTATTTAGTAGTGAGCACCCCAAACGGAGTTTAACAGGTTTTGAATTCAGAGTTTTTCTTCTTCTAGATTGGTTGCCTAATCAACGTTAAAGAGCCCAGTCTGCCCTACTATTTACCCATGACTGGAGGGAGGGTAGGATTCATGCCTTTCCCAATGGTATTAGCGCTAAGTGAAATGCAATTACCACGTCCAGGATTTGAACTCGGTGGGGGGGGGAATCCATTTTACATGACTTTGACCATTACACCACGCGCTTCCATATATATATATATATATATATATATATATATATATGTATATATAAGTAAAAGTAAAGTCGTCGGGGCGGCCTAATGTCGGTATTAGCGAGGGAGTCTCTGCCATTTTCTCTAGCGCTAGACCAAGGTGATTATTTTAGCGTCTGAGGTGGAGCGTCACACCTACCATCAGCTCCTTACATTACTGCACCGATCCCTCTGCTATTCATATGCTGAGTTGGCGAACTAGGAACCTTGAGATTTCTAGCCGAACGCTCTACCGACTGACCTAACCTTTCAAAATTGTTGAATGCACACCTTTCCTAAGAGTTAATAACTATGGGAACTGTAGCTTCGCTATGTGAACTTTAACTTCGTCCAGGAATTTGAACTCGGGTCGACGAGTACATTACCTACGACTCTAACCATTACACCACCACCTCCTCCAACAGTAACAGTACTTTCTGGAGAGTAATCTAAATGCTTATGTCAGACTTAGCAAGAGTCGGTAAATAAAACGTCTTCGTCCGTTTCTACGTCTAAGCTTCTGAAAAGTTTGCCAGAAAAATTACAATATCGATTAAATCTAGGATAGGATTTATATGAGTTTGTCTTTTATTTTTTATGACATTGTCAGTGTCATTAAAAATTTACATTAAAGTTTGAATCTCGCGTATTTTAGGGCTTTACAAAAAAATAAAATAAAATAAAAAATAAAATAAAATAAAATATAAAATAAAATATAAAATAAAATAAAATAAAATATAAAATAAAATAAATAATTCGGTCGCTGGCACATAACATATTAAATTCGATGTTCTAAAAACACCTCTTCTCCAGTAAAGACTGAAACTGATATACGACGACAAAAACATTTGTCTTGAGGCTATTCAAAATGGCGTCAAATAAATAGAATTTTTTTTCGAAAAAAGAAAAATAATTTTTTTTTCAGAATTCTTTTCCATAAATGTAATTTTGGGAATTGGGTTATAGAAAAATATTTGTTTTGAGGCTATTTAAAATGGTGACAAATCATTTAATAAACAGGAAAAAAACAAATTAATTTGGTTTTGTTCAGATTTTTTTCCTTAAAGGCAAACACTGCATTGTTTGGAATTAGTTTCTAGCAAAGAATATTTGTTTTGAGGCTATTCAAAATGGTGACATATCATTCTATAAATTGGGGATTTTTTTTAAAACGACATTTTTTCCGAATTTTTCCCCATAAATGTAGACAAGAATTTGCCTGTAGCAAAAGTTATTTGAATCCCACAACAAAAATATTTATTTTGCAGCTATTCAAAATGGCAACAAATTAAGCAGAGTGCGTCAGACATAAACAGAATCTGTCATCAAATCTTTAGTGGTTGAGAAGTACAAACCATGTGAAAAGTACAGAAGAATTTTTGAGTTGGCCACTATGAGCCTGTCCATGGAGCGAAAACACACTGACTCACCCGTAAAGAAAAAGATCCCGGTGCAGCGGTCAGTAAAGAAGGTCATGCTGACAACCTTCCACGACACGAAAGAACCCATCGCTATTCATTCTCTGAAAAAGGCGCAATTGTAAACAGTGTTTCCTATTGTCAACACCTTTGGCAAAATCCACTTTATTTATCAAATGACATTCGTAACAATATTCCTACTTTAAATATACGCTCCAACATTTGGGGCACTGGTAGGTGTCGTCAGTGATGTAGTATGCATGGGTCACTGGGAAGTTTCGGGTCTTCCAACATCAGACATCGCTTGCCATGCTGACTCTATCAGAAATGATCAAAACTCTGATCCAACCACTAACTTGAGACGCTAACAGACGTTTGGCTTTTTATTGTCTTTGGACGACTGTAAAACTCTCTACCGCGCATCTGATTGGTTGGCACTAACAACCAATCAAATGAACGACACATTATATTTAAGCGGCGTATGCGGACAATAACACTTTGTAACATTCAGCTGCGTAGCTGACAATGATCTTTGATGTTGTCAATAGTCGGTTATCCACTGATTCTTTTGCTGTTATTTCAAGGATTTCAAAAATGTCCGTGGGCCATTTAATCTTTTTTCCAAATGTATTAGATGTGTCAGATGAATTTTGAGCCTCAGCCTGGAGGGTATGGGCACTGTGGTGGGCTTCCTGGCCCTGCACCTCCTGCGTCTCACCGGGAGAAATTCCTGTGCGCTGTGTCTGTTTAGTTTCCCCCTGACACTTCATACGGGCCTGATGGATTTTTAAGCTGTGCATATTTGTGTATTTCTTTCCACATGGGCATATCATAATCGGTATCCGTGAATCCATAGCTATAGTAAAAGGCTTTCCAATGTAGTCCTAGACACTTCTAACCCTGTTTCAACCTAGGGGTCATACATACCCCCTTTTCTTTCCCCCTTTTTTATTTATTTATTTTTTCTTACATAAAACCTAAATTTTTGCATTTTAAAGTAAATTGCCGTAAATTCCTACTCTTTGTTGACAGTTATCGCATCTTGACGTGTGCACCTTTTCTTAGTATGGAGGATTATACGTATAAAAATTATTTTCTGAAGCAAAAACAAATTACTAATTTAGCATTTCCTTGATGCCTTACGATTAACTCTTAATATTATTGAAAAAGAGAGCCATCGATTATTTGCACATCCCTATATTTTAAGGGCCGGGTTAGCTCAGTCGGTAGAGCGTTCGACTAGAAACCACAAGGTTCCTAGTTCGATACCGGTCCTCGCCGACTCAGCGTTATGAGTAGCACAGGGATCTGTGCGGTAAAGTAAGGAGCTGATGGTAGGTGTGGCGCTCCACCTCAGACGCTAAATAATCTCCTTGGTCTAGCGCTAGTGAAAAGGGGATAGACTCCCTCGATGATTGGCTGATACCGACATTAGGCCGCTCCGACGACTTTACTTTTTTTCACATATGAATAAGAGGAAAAATGTAGATGGATAAAAATGAATTTTATCGATATCACTTTTAATCGATATCACTTACACATGTGTTTCGGTCTGTTTATCAAAATGTATACGGATTTACGTTATTATTATTATTAAAATAATCAGATGGAGTTGAAATGATGATGATAATAATAATAGGAAAAATGCATAAAATGTTCCGTACACAGATTTTACCGACCTTCATCAGAGTAGTATTTTTATTTTTTATTTTTTGATTATTTAAATACTACACTGATGAATTATTTTAATAATAATAATAACGTAAATCCATATACATTTTGATAAACAGACCGAAACATATGTGTAAGTGATATCGATTAAAAGTGATATCGATAAAATTCATTTTTATCCATCTACATTTCTTTTCTTTTCATTTTTCCTCATATTGTCGGATTCATTTCTCCATTCTCACATATGAATAAGACCAGATATGAAATCTTAGATTTCAATTAAGCCTGGACAATGTGAAGGACAATACGTGTTATATATTGGGAAATATAGTAATGACGCGTTCAGCTTGGAATTAAAGCGACGTAGTCTTTTCTTGTTTGAAGGAAACGTGTTTAAACAGAAAAAGTGATAACTCTACTCCGATGGGAAACAGCCCGAGGCATCTGATTGAAAAATGTCGGCTGGTGAGTAGGGGGGAAAAAAGCGAGGAAGTGACTCACGCTGTCTGTCCTCGGGTTTCTCTATTTACAGCGCTGGATCTTGTCGGCTCGTTACCATCATTCGTTTTTACCCCTGTTGGCCTGCTCTAACGTGCTTATCTTCCCGACGGGCCAGATCTATCGTAGCCTTTCCCCGCGTAAACACAGCCGAAAATCATTACCCACACGACACATACACACACGTCCGCGTGGTATACATTTTATTGTTTACAAGAGCGTTGGCATCCCTACCTTCATTCCTTCTTTTTTCTTATATATATATATATATATATATATATATATATATATATATATATATATGTGTGTGTATATATATATGTGTATGTGTGTACAGAATTTCATTTTTTTTTCTCCAGACCGTCTCATATATACCTTGAAAAAGGGTGAAGTTCACCCGAAATATCGGAATTGATCAAACCAGGAACAAACAACTGAATATTAAAATTCTGATTTTTGTTCTGTTTTTTTGTTTTTGTTCTTTTTTCCAATGCTTCAAAAGACCAAAAAGCAACGTTCACATGAACAAAGTTATACATAACATACATAATACATATATATATATATATATATATATATATATATATATATATATATATACATGTAATATTTTGTATTTTTAAAGTTGGGCGTTAGGATGAAACATTAAAATAATATAGGAATAAATATCTGAAGACTCTGCTTTGATTATTTCCTTTATTTATAAATTTTATTATTTTCATAATTTTTAATGTTTTTAAGCTTCGAAATAAGTACCCAACTTAAAAAAAACCTTTAAAAAATTTAATGAGAGAAGCATACGGTCACCTACGCAAAATACATATATATATATATTATATATATTATATATATATATATATATATATATATATGGTGGACTCTCCTATAGTGAACGATAGATGAGGGTCAGCAGTGTGTGATTTGACTCTTCCCATGTTGTGCATGCTATCAAAACATTTTGTGTTTCCTCGAGTGTGATAGCAGCCCAGCCTTGCTGTGACTATGAATGACAATGAAATGTTCTAAGGCGGAGTCAGATGTTTTTCTTTTAAAATTATGCGGAGCTGATCTCGATGCTTCAGTCTATTTTCTTCAAAGCTCTTTAGTCTAGCGAAACATGTCTTGCGCCATTCTTTCCGATTTGATGCTAGATTTTCCCAAGTACTCAGGTTAATATATTTTTCTCAGTTTGTTTAGCCTTACATTTGAATAGGTATGCCCGCCTAATTCATTTATTATTAATTAATTAATTTTCAAAAATTAGGTACGACTTCAATTAAGCACATATTCTCTCAAAAATTGTCGGTTCAAAAAAGCCATATCAAACACATTGTTGTTTGTTTACTTCTCATATATATATATATATATATATATATATATACGTAAAGCACACACAGAGAGAGAGAGAGAGAGAGAGAGAGAGAGAGAGAGAGAGAGAGAGAGAGAGAGAGAGAGATTTCTGTCACTAGTCAAATACAGGCGTAATGTGTAATGGTTATCATCTTAGGATATGAACACGACGAGACGATTTCAAATCCTGGACGAAACTGTTTGCATTTCGCATAGTTCTAATCAACTATGGGTAAATAACAGTGCAGACCGGGCTCTTGGTTAGGCCACCAGTCTAGGAAAAAGAAAACCTTGAATTCAGACCTGCTTAAGAAATTGAATTCATCAAATCAATTTTCCCCATAGAAATAAACTGAAGTACTATCAATCCGTTTCAATCCCACCCAAACACCTTATTTTCATGACGGTTTTAGATAAGAAAAATGATACTGTACTGTATATGAACATAATAAAATAATGTATTTTGTGCGGTAATATGTTTTTTTTTTATGATTATTTTTTGATAATTCACTGGTTTACAAAAAATATTTTTTGTCTGAGGCAAGAATGTGAATAGGTGTTTTTTTTATTTACTAATTTGGGTGTGCTGAATTCAAATTTATAAACAGTTTTGCTCTATCACCTCTAGTTTTTTGTCTTTTAAATAGTCTCATTTTAGTATATACAGAGTATATACGTGCTTATTTCAACAGTTGCAGCAGCTTATTACAGATAAAACAGGATAGATAAAGAACAATGACGGAATAAATATACTTGGATAACACAATTCAGAAAGAATTGGCCATGTTGAGGCATCCTCGATGTTTTGACGAGCTTGAAGCCATTGGAGATATGAAAACAAAAACAAAGTAAAATTAAATCATATGTAAGGCAATAAAATGTGCGTCGTTGGAAATTGTAATACAAATATATACCCAAAAGTTTCTGTAACACAATTGTCGGGGGACACCTTTCTCCTGCGCCGCGAGGGACGACAACCTCCTGCGCTGACTGCCAGTGCACTACTGGCTGTTGATTGAGACGTGTTGGTTACGCTTAACTGCCAAAATCCGTCTTGATATATAGCTATATATATATAATGTAATGCTATCACTTACATTTATTGCAAAATAACTAAAAAAGAAGACATAAGTCACACAATATTAGAAATTAACCGTGAATGCATATACGCCTTTATGTACAGTATGTGTACAAAATGTACAGTATGCATATCTAAAAAAAACTAGAGGTGATGAGTAAAAACGGATTTCCAATCTAAATTCAGCACCCCCACTAAAATTAGGTTAAAACAGCTATTTTTCTGCTTGCCTCAATTTCTTTGTAAACCAGTCTAATTGGTTTTTCATATTGGATTCATCTCTTTACTTGGTCTACACAACAGTTCACTACAGCCAAACATATGAGTTGCTTTTTGAGACGTCTTCTCTTCCAATTTCATTCACTCTCGTTTATTTCAACTTTATATTTTATTCTATCATTAAAAAAGATGCTGTTTTTCAAGGCAAATCCGCTAAGTGATCAGTCCTGTCCAGAGAACAGGTTTCTTTGTTTATTGGCATATCAACCTTTGTGGGTTATTTAATGCCAATTCCACCTTTGTAGAAGAATAGTATTGGCACTATTTAACCCATAGCTGGGTGTATTAGGAGTTTCATGTTTTGCAAAACACAAGATTGTGCAAGTGCATTAGTCTTTGTAAACCAGTGGAATTTGTATTTTCTTTGGCATAATAAATTTAAACATCTTTTTAATAAACATAAGCGTATCTGAAACTCGATCGTCCCTTAAATTTTAACTCGCAACACAAAAGAAAAAATCGACTGTGTGACAATTCGTTACTCGGAAAAAATCGTAAGTACTTGGAAGTTCAGCTACTACTACTACTACTACTACTACTACTACTACACACACACACACACACACACACACACACACACACACACACACACATATATATATATATATATATATATATATATACTGCACTCCTCAACATAACTTTAAAACGGTAAGATATTATTTTATCTTCTCCAATATTTTATATAATACTTCAATGCTTCGATAGAGAGTCCCATGTTTCTATTATGACCTCTCTCAAATTATTATTATTATTATTATTATTATTATTATTATTATTATTATTATTCCTTCCATTCATTTTTTATTATATTCATTAATTTATTTTTGCATCAATTCTTACTATATATATATATATATATATATATATATATATATATATATATATGTGTGTGTGTGTGTGTGTGTGTGTGGTGTGTGTGTGTCCTTCCATATTATAAACTGTAACCTGTGCGGTCCGTGTGAATTTAGACAACTGGTAATATCTTACCATTTTTTTAGATACGATTAATTACGAACATGGCTCGGTCCGGTCATGTTTTAAAAGGTTGACAAAAAGGCCACAATAAGAGATATCAAAAATATCTCAATGTTGATTACGATAAGGACTACTGATCGCATATAATATTTTATTACACTAGAATTAAGATGTTTGCGCACGTACTGTGGATATTTCTGCTAGTAATGATTATACAAATTGGTTTGATTTGGTTTGTAGTATCCTGTATCCGCACAGAGCTGATCAATGTACGTCTTTGCTGGTCGGCCCACTCTGGCTTGTCCATGTGCTGGCTTCCACAGGAGGACGTCGCTTATGAGTTCGTCCTTGCTTCTCCAGCAGTGTCCCGCGTGTCTTGTCCGTCTTACTCGGATGGTTTGGGTGATATGTGGCTGGTGGCCGTACAGCTGTTTTCTCGTAGGGTGTTGTTTCCACGTCTTGTTCAAGATCAACCGCAGCATTCTTGTGCAGCTCCCATCTAGTTTATTTTCTAGTCGCTTAGTTAGGGTCCAGGTGGTGCAGCCATACAGCAGCACTGATACGACAACGGTCTGGAAGAACTGTCTCTTTAACTTGTCTGTGAGATTGATTGACTAATATATTATTTATTTATTTATTAATCTACTAGGAAAAAAGAAGAAGGGGTTAGGTTTAGGTTTAGGGTTAGTTTAATGGGAAAATAATGGGTAGATTAATTAACAGATAAAATTCATTCAGAGTGGTTCCCCTTTTTTAGGTTGGAGTTATAGGAAATAACCCTTCCTTTTATATTTCCGCTAGTGTTTCTATTTTGATATAACATTTCATTAGATGAAAATTCAAAGATTTTTGTATGGAGGGCAAATAGTTTTGCTAGTAATTATGATATAAAATAAATTTCTTTGTTTAATGGTATATCAACTTTCCTAGGTTATTTAATGCCAAAGCCATCCTTGTAGAAGAACAATAGTGGTACTATTTAACCCAGGGGTTCTCAACCTTTTTCAGCTCATGGCCCACTTTGAAACCAGAATTTTTTTGTGTGGCCCATGAAATTATTATTATAGAAAAATATTTCCATTTTACATAACATATTTATTTAATCAAGATACAACCATTATATATTTCCTTGCCCACCTGAAATTTGCTGTGGCTCATTTTGGCCCTGTGGTTATAGGCTGGGAACCATTGATTTAAACCATAGATTGTCGGTGAGAAGGTTTCATGTTTCTCTCAAGGGTTTTAGTCCGAAAATGAACGTAATAGGGTGACTGGAATTCGAACTCGCTTACTACGATATCGCAGTCCAGCACATTAACCAAAGAATTCCTCTATTTTCGATAGTTTTTCTAATTTTATATGATATTTTGTTACATTAGAATTCAAATATTTGCGGAGAGAGGGCGCATATTTTTGCTAGTATTAAAGGATTTATCAAAGAATAATTATGAAATAAGATAAAATAAATAAAACATAAAACATAATAAAAAAGCAAATAAAAGACAAAAAAATTTTAAAAATTCAAGCAAGAATAATAATAAAAGTAAACAATTGACAAACAAGATTGTGTATAAAGAATAAATCATATATATTATATATATTATATATATATATATTCCCGATCCTTAACTAAACGTCTATCGGAACACAAATATCACATTAAACGTGGTTTCCAAAACAATGCATTAGCTAAACACATCTTTGATCTCAATCATACCTTTGATTTCAAAGGTGCTAAAATATTAACCCACATACATGATAAAACACTGCGTAGAATTATGGAATCTTGTGTTATTCTTACCCATAAAACCATACCCCAAAGACAAGGTTTCTTTAATATATCCCCTTATCTAGCGACTCTTATTATCAGAAACCATAAAATCCCCTTCACATAACTTTTTTCCGTTATTTACGTCCCATTAAATTAAATTTTGGTTATTGTTTTGTTTTATGAATAAGATCTTTTCCGTTTTATTTTGTTTTTGTTTTCGGTTTAAAATAATACCTTACATTAGATCCAAATCGCTTAACATTATCTAAAATAATAACCAATTCCGCCCATAACCTTTTTTACTTTATATATAAAAAACAAAACACAATAAATATTTAATCATTTATTAAATACAGAAATTAATAATAATAATAATTAGAAATTTAAAATAATTAATCGTAAAATAAAATATATAAAAAACTCCTTTTCTAAAATATTAACATATTCCGCTCATAACTTTTTCACTTATATATAAAAACTAATTACAGTAAATATCTAATCATTTATGAATCACAGAACTTAAAAATAAAATTTAAATAATAAAAACATTTAATCGTAAAAAAATTCCTTTAATAAAAGTCTTTTGAATTCCAACCGTCACATTTCTTAACACCCATCCCCTTCCGTTTAAATTGTTTTCGACTTGTTGCCAACATCTCAAAAATTCGCTACATTTATTGACAAAAGATATACATGGAACATAACCGACATATATATGGCGCGAAATGCCCACGTTGGTGAATATTGTAACGTCTTTCGTTTTTTGCAGTATTAAGGTTTTTGTTTTGCAAACTTATTTTGACTTTCCTCTCCGACCCAAACAACTACGGGAGTGAATGAGCTCTGATGATGATTTTTGTAAAATCGAAATATTGATCAATATCAGCTATGATTATATTATAAATTGTTTTCTTCTTTAACAGCATTGTGTGATGTTTTCATTCCACCTTTTCTTACTCATATATATATATATATATATATATATATATATATATATATACACATACATGTATACATTATATATATATGTATATATACATACATATATATATATATACATACATATATATATATATACATACATACATATATATGTATATACATACATAATACATATATATACATACATACATACATACATACATACATATACATACATATATATATATATAATATATATATATATATATATATATATATATATTCTGATCCAACTATTAAAAAAGACATTTATATTATCTTTAAAATGTCTAACATTTTGTGTGTGCACCACAATAAGATAAAAAATTTGATCTTATCTTTAAAAATCCGGGAAAAGTAAACAGCCAATAAGAAGACGTTTACGCAGCCGGATTAAAGATGACGTCTTTCAATTCGGACTTACCCTGCATATTTATCCATTATATCTATACGGATTCGTACATGGCGTAACGGTTATCTTCGTAAGGATATGGGCTCGACGCCCCAAGTTCTAGGCTTTTTACGTTTCAAATTTTACGCAAATGTCAATGGGAAAACATGAATCCATCTCTTCTCATCCCTTCCCTAGCTGTTGCATAATAGATGGGCATACTATAAATTATGCACGGTTAATGTAATGAATTTGAATTCAACATAAACGTAAACAGAGAACAAGGCTTTTTGATATTTTTTTTTGACAACCCTTACCACCTTTGTTACCTCTCTTCCTATTTGCAGAGCAAGCGTGGGTGAGATTTTAGTTGTATATGAGCAGTTTCTAGCTAGCCGTCGAAGACGAAGTGGCAATATCGGTTGACTAGATTCTTACTCACTCAGTTGAGTGATTCGGATCGAAGATGTTGATAAAAATGTGAATTCCCAAAAGAAATGTCTTGTGTTGTTAATCACAAACAAACAAACAACACTGGACGTCTCAACCAGAATCTTAAGAAATTAGATAGCCCAGAAAAAGCTAGAAGACTCCGATTCATACTCATACCAAGATATACGAAGTAAAAACATATAATACAAGACGGGATTGACAGTGAGAATAAATTCAGAATGATGCGGCCACGGGTAAACACGGGTAATGGACTCTCTCGTCGATTTTGACGCATGAGGGTTAATCCAATTAACAACCCACACAGTGTTTTGCTTATAATGGTGAAGGCTTTTGTTGAACCATCCGCGCTTTTTGGCACAGTCCATAGGAAAGAATTGGTGCACAAGAAACCCAATCAACGACTGATCTCTCAATTTAGAGTTTTCCTTTTCCCTGACTGGTTACCTATCCAAGGTTACAGAGCCAAGTCTGCCCTATTATTTTACCCAGAGCAGAGGGAGAACTGTTGCGGACTGTTTATGTCTGAAGCCACCCTGGCGCAATACCATGAATCCAAGAAGTCCAGAAGAAAGCGGTGGCAACAAAGCACCGGTACATCAACATCTTCAGGGACAGCCTTCACAAACGACTGTTTAATGTCTGGACGAAGACATCCGTTTATGGGGGGGGGGTACCCCTCTGCGTGGAAAACAGTCGGCATATTCTACGGCCCATACCGACAGGGCGATATTATAAGTGTTAAGTTTTTAAATGCCATCCTTGGCCAGTTGAAAAGGGCTTAAAGTAAGTATGTCCTGAGTTATGGAATCTTTTGGTAAGCGTATAAGTCCTATCCTGCGTATGTCCTATCCTGTTAAAGGTCCAGTGATTTAATCCTATGTCCGTCGTCAATGAAAGTCAAAGTAGTTATGGTCAGTATGCTCCGTTTAAGTATTGTATCAACAGCAGAGTACTGCCAGTGATTGGTCCAAGTGTTTAATCACATGGTTCTGGCCGAGTCTATAAGTAGGAGTAGGTATCTAGCACACACCTTATATGTCAAAAATTTCAACACCCCCCACTATTTTGAAATAAGGTGGGCTGTTCTATTCAGAAATATTAAATCATTTCATTCAGAAATATTAAAATTATTTTTGTTTTATTTTATTACTACTAATCCTATTTTTTATTAATGATTCTTATTTTTATTAATATCTTTATTATTCATTTATTATTGGAACCCCATGATATCACATTTAAGAGTATTCAGTTTTATTTTATTCACTGGTTTTGTAAACAGATCCGCAATATTATTTTCTAATTCAATATACTGCAAGAATATTGACCCCTTTTTGATTTCATCTGTAATGAATTGATATTTTATATCAATATGTTTTGATCGTTGGTGGATTACGATACAGGGTTATTAACGACACTTTTAAGTAATGTCTTTCATTTTGAACTTTGAATTTAAGCTGTCTTTAATCTTTTGTAAGATTCAAGGTTATAATAATGTTATAACTTGTTGAAATGAACAATCTCCGACTAGGGTGTTAAACACATAACAAGATAGACTTTATTACAGGCACATGGAATAATATATAACATGAAATACAAAAATACAAATAAGATATGATAAAAGGACACATTCATAAATGGAAATACAATATTTAGGTATAAAAGAGATACCTAAATGTACATATTAAATATAGGAGTTAAAGATAGTCCATATGGTTGAAGTCACTTATTGACTTAGTCCGTACGTGGGGGTGAGGCTCTCACGAGGGTGGGGTGTAGACACAAATGTCTAACCCATGCTTCCAGTCCCAGAAGTAGGAGAAAAGAGAGAGAAGAGTTTGAACCTCGCGCTTAAATACCAGACCTCCCTGGTGGTCGGCACGGAAACCCCAGCGGAAAGATAACTCTTCCAGGCAAAGAGAAGATAATCCCAACACTTTATTAAATCATCTTCAACTGTGAAGTCCGAAAAACTTTTCAACTACAGTCACAGGAGGTGCTGTAACTTCAGGGGCACAAGAACTATATAGTCTTCCGAGACTGCAATGCCAATGACAACACTTCGTCTTCTTCTCTCTAGGATAATTTTCTTTGTTGATGCAGTATTCAACTAATTACGTGAAAAAGATTTATGTTCACATATTGTCTATAAATAAATCATACACTCCTTTCGACATTACGAACTCTTTCTGTCGAACTAATCTTAAAAGCTCTTAAGAAAATAACCTCATGCAATTTTTAAATCACCAGGCGTGTCAGAGAAGTATCATTTACAGCAGAGTACAGAAAGGCAGTTCTCAGATTTTAACCACGGAAATTTTGAGAACGTCACCATGTTTCTATGTAGTTTGAACTAAGTACCGTATTTGACGGCATATAAGACGCACGGGCATATAAGATGCACCCCCATTTCTGCTGGTCAGATTCAGGGGGAAAATCCTGAAGTATGTGTTATATTTCTCTAAGAAATAAAGATTTACATAGTATATGGTGGGAATAATTTGCATAATGATTTTAACAAAACTGGGTTTAATCTATAATTATTTGCTGTTACTGATTTCTAATACGATCATGTTATTCTCAAACTCACTAAAAGCAATCATATATATATAATTTTATATAGAAATCAATTAAAATGACATTAAAATAAGTGTAATATTTTTATATTCATTCTTATTTAATTTCGTTTGTCTTTCTAATCTAATATACCGTATTTGACGGCATATAAGACGCACGGGCATATAAGATGCACCCACATTTCAGCAGGTCAGATTCAGGAAATAAGGTTTTTAGTGTATTTAAGCATATATTGTTTTTTTCCTCGCCACCATACGCTTCTGTTAACCTTGATTATAACAATACAGCAATAAAATAAGGACGCATGGAGTTTAGAGTAGGTAAAAGTACTGAGCATAAGCTGGGTTAGTGAGTATCATAGAAAAGATTAGCCTGACCTACGGGAGGTCTCAAACTTCACCTACGATGTATAAGACGTAGGCAATTTTCTGAGCCAAAAAATCTTGGAAAAAAGTGCGTCCTATATGCCGTCAAATACGGTATGTATCTTTCAAAGTGTCGCTACGTATCATTGAAGTTCAGGTCTTCAGCTTTATCATTACTTCCAGTCCACTGACCAGGAGTATTGTTTGCCTCAGACTATCATCTCTTCTGTCCAATGAAAGAGGGTTTGAGAGGCAGTGACGAGGAAGTGAAATCTGTAGTGAAGAAGTAGCTCAAAGAACTGTAAACAGAATTTTACGGGGCAGGGATACATGCTCGCATTCGAAGGTGGGACATTGCTATTGAGAGAAACTGTGGCTATGTGTACTATGCTGAGAGAAGTATGTGGAGAAGTAGGGATGTGATCAACAGAGGACCAGCTTCATTTTAATGTATGATACATGTTCCTGCGTTAGTAAACATACCTGTCCTAAACAAAATGGCATTACATTTTGACACACCCTATTATATCTATATGAAAACTATGTTTCTATGAGTGTAATTTGTGCATAAACTTCATTTATCTATTTAGATTGTAGCGAATTTACGAGGGTAATCCCAAAACTAAGGTCTCCAAAATATTTAGAAATCATAGAAACGTTTATTGTTTATTGTCAATTATGTTTACATCCTTTTAAAGTTTGGACATTTATCTATTTTTCTACATACCGTATTTGACGGCATATAAGACGCATGGGCATATAATACCCCCCCCCCCCCATGGAGGCGCGTGGTCTAATGGTTAGAGTCGTAGGAAATGGACTC
This sequence comes from Doryteuthis pealeii, assembly GCA_023376005.1. NCBI lineage: Eukaryota > Metazoa > Mollusca > Cephalopoda > Myopsida > Loliginidae > Doryteuthis > Doryteuthis pealeii. Next base: position 18,105,173 of record CM042157.1, read on the forward strand.
GTCAACCGAGTTCAATTCCTGGATGAAGCTGTTTGCATTTCACATTGGGCTAATACCCTTGGGAAAGGTATGAATCCAATTCTCCCTCCAGTTATGGGTAAATAGCAGGACAGACTGGGCTCTTTAGCCATGGCTAGGTAACCAGTCTAGGAGAAGGAACATTCTGAATTCAAAACCTGTTAAACTCCGCTTAAGAAATTGACCTTGTGTCGCATCCTGCTCGCGCGGAGGGTTGGTAAATATATATAAGACGCAACCCCATTTCAGCAGGTCAGATTCAGGAAAAAGGCTTTTAGTGTATTTAAGCATATATTGTTGAAAACAGTCTAGCTGTGCATTACACAAGCAGAAACATAGCTGTATAAAAGCAATTTGGCAGTACATGCAAGCAGTAAGCATACACTAGTAGGTAAAAGTACTGGGTATAAGCTGGGTTAGTGAGCATCATAGAGAAAATTCGCCTAGCCCCAGTGCTTTGGAGACCTTACTTTTGGGATTACCCCCGTCTAACGTGAGGTTTGTAGTTTATTTATTTATATAGGATATGTACCCCTTTAAAAAGTCTGAATTGGGTCTATGGTTGCATGTGCATCGCAAATTAATTTTTTTTCTCAGTAAATTATACTGTGTTCTTGTATATATTTGTTCGTTTCGCCCAATAATAATTTTCTGGAAGAATTTCCCCTTTGAAATTGAAGAAGAAAGATTATAATTGTTCAGTTTGATTTAATCAAGGCTATTTCATTTCTATTTATTCATTATTAATATTCTATAGGGAAAATGTATGAAACTCCAGCTATGGGTTAAATAGTACCACAACAGTTCTTCTAAAAATGTAGCTTAGCATTAAATAACCCATGAAGGTTTATATGCCCTTAAAAAGAAAAGAAACAAAACTACTCAAATCCTGGACGAGGCTATTTATTTATTATTAAAATTCTATTGGCAAAATGTATGGAACTCCAGCTATGGGTTAAATAGTACCACAACAGTTTCACTAAAAATGAAGCTTTAATAACCCATGAAGTTTTATATGCCATTAAAAAGAAAAGAAACAAAACTAATTAAATCCTGGACGAGGCTATTTATTCATTATTAATATTCTATAGGGAAAATGTATGAAACTCCAGCTATGGGTTAAATAGTACCACATCAGTTCTTCTAAAAATGAAGTTTTAGCATTAAATAACCCATGAAGGTTTATATGCCATTAAAAAGAAAAGAAACAAAACCAATCAAATCCTGGACGAAGCTATTTATTATTATTAATATTCTATAGGGAAAATGTATAAAATGTAGGAAAAGAAACAAAAGCAATCAAATCCTGGATGAGGCTGTTTGCATTTCCTTACGCGCTAATGCCCCTAAGAAAAGATGTGAACTCATGTACTCTCCCTCCCACTATCTCCGGATAAATAGTAGAACAGATTGGGTTCTTTTGCCTTGGTTGGGCAACCAATATTGAAGAAAGAAAACTGAATTCAAACGCCGCTTAAAATTGACCTTATGTCACACCTTGTACGTGGTTGGATGATATACATGCCATTGAGAATATAGCCTTAACTCTTTGCATACTTTAAGACGCTCACAGCGGTTCTCCCACCACTGCGATCTTGCCGTATCCTGCTGGCAGCGGCTCTCGCCCGTCCCACTTGTTTGCACTGAAAAATCCCTACGTGAACATAACAATAGGACTTTATTTGAATAGAATGAGTTCTGATGTGAATTGATAGTGAACTTTGAAATATTCCATCCTACAGGAAGAAAATACGAAGAAAATTTGGTACAGCCGTCGGGTAAGTTTGGTCGGCAAAGAGTTAAGCGAGTGAAGCGAGCTTTGCATCTCTGCAACAATAGCCTCATTTGTATGGAACCACTTCCGCTAAATAAGGGGCCGAAATAGATGATAATCTGAAGGAGGCAGTGGACGCTGTAAGTAATCCCAACCAGATCAACCCATGAGCTGGAACATAGGTTGTTTTTTTTAAAGTCAGATGTTTTGTACACTTCTCTGTGAAGGCAGCATCAATTGACGAACGGTTTCCTGTTCATTACATGTTCAGTTTACATAGCGACAATTTTAGCGTAAATTTCTGTTGAAATGTTTGCTTCTTCGTGCAAAAATGTTATCACACCTTTCGGGCTTTCTTGTTTTATGGCGGTCTTTAAGTTTGTGGGGACATCACATGAACATGCGCTCAACAGTAAGACCATTCGGGTGTATTACACCCGAAAGTAATATATATATATATATATATATATATATATATATATATATATATATGTGTGTGTGTGTGTGTGTGTGTTTGTGTGTGTGTAGTGTATTAAGAAAATTGAAAAAACACAGGTTTAAATAAGTTAAGTGGTAAGTTTATTGGCCGACGCTGCAGTGTTTCGATCTACTAATTAGATCATCTTCAGGGCATTTGTTGGTATATGGAAGGTGATAAAAAATTTTTATCACAGAATAACGTGAAAAGCAAGTGATAGTCCCTGTTTATCAGTCTGTTCAAAATATGAAGTCTGAAGAAAGGACGCTGAAAAAAGTAGACGGTTTGAAATATGATGTCAAATATTCTCTTTTACGGTGTGAATATGGGACTGTGTAAGTGTGTGTATCGAATATATATATATATATATATATATATATATATATATATATATTTGATGATCCACCGAGGTCGATATGCCGTAAAACAAAACAAACCAAACCAAAACTCTCTGCTCCATCTTTCATCGTACATCGAAGGTTGTTCTTTTGGGGATCTCTTTTGGTTGGGGCTGAAGTTAGTCGACATTAAAACGTTTCGGTTTTTTATAAAACCTTCACCAAGACAATTGGATTAGTTGGGTGTTGTCTAACCTGACACTAGAATTCTTTGCAAAATGAAAGCGAAAAATGAAAAAAAAAAAATTAGAGAAAATAATCTTTTTTCCCCATTAGCAACATTCTATTTTAAAAAATACCTCACATGGATGAAGATGGTGAGAAGATATGGATTCATGCCTTCCCATTGAAATTTTCGCGAAGTAAAATGCAAAAAGCCTTGAACTTGGCCCGTCGAGGCCATTTCCTTACTATGATAACCGTTACGCCATGCACGCATCCATATAGATATAATAGATAAATATGTAGGTTAAAGCCTAAATGAAAGACATCTTTAATCCGGCTGCGAAAACGTCTTCTTATTGGTTATTTACTTTTCCCGGATTCTTGAAGATAAGATCAACATTACATTTTATTGTGGTGAACTCAGAAACTGTCAGTAATTTTCAAAATAGAATTAATGTTTTCTTCATTGGTTGAATCAGGATAAAACTATATTTCCCCAAAATTGAAGGTCATACGATAAGACGTTTTTATTATTACTATACTGTATAACCCAACGCGTAATTTCATATAACTGGATTTCATTCTTTTTATCTGTTGCTCACAGTTTAGCTTTTATTCTTTAATTCTTATATTAACTAAATAGTTAAATAAGGATAATTTAGCAATGAAAGACGGGAGTGATGGAAGAGTAAGTTTCAGTTGTTCTATTTTTCGATTATACTCCCCTCTGTTTCATATCTTTTTATCTGCATTATTATTTACTATTTTAAACTATTTTAAACTAAATAGTTAAATAAGGATAATTTAGCAATGAAAGACGGGAGTGATGGAAGAGTAAGTTTCAGTTGTTCTATCTTTCGATTATACTCCCCTCTGTTTCATATCTTTCTATCTGCATTATTATTTACTATTTTAAACTATTTTAAACTAAATAGTTAATAAGGATAATTTAGCAATGAAAGACGGGAGTGATGGAAAAGTAAGTTTCAGTTGTTCTATTTTTCGATTATACTCCCCTCTGTTTCATATGTTTTTATCTGCATTATTATTTACTATTTTAAACTATTTTAAACTAATAGTTAAATAAGGATAATTTAGCAATGAAAGACGGGAGTGATGGAAGAGTAAGTTTCAGTTGTTCTATTTTTCGATTATACTCCCCTCTGTTTCAAATCTTTTTATCTGCATTATTATTTACTACTTTAAACTAAATAGTTAAATAAGGATAATTTAGCAATGAAAGACGGGAGTGATGGAAGATTAAGTTTCAGTTGTTCTATTTTTCGATTATACTCCCCTCTGTTTCATATCTTTTTATCTGTATTATCATTTAGCTTTTCTAATTTAATATAATATTTTATTACATTAAAACTTAAATACTTGCACCCAGAGGGTGTATATATCTCGCTAGTTTAAATAAAAACATTGAATTTACCCGCAAAGTGTGATTAAAATATTTTCATTATTTAAAGTGTCCTCCAGGGCATAGCATCGTGATTTAATGGTTAACAAATTACGCACACAAGGTTTTTCGTTCTATTCATTTGTATGGTTAGTAAGCTAGTCTCACAGATCCACTACTACTGAATAACAAGTTCGATCCTCGCTGGATGCCCCAGACTTGTGAGCTTGTGTCACATCCTACCCGCTACGAACGGTTCGGGTAAATACCTACTCAGGATACACACTTGGCGCCCAGCATGGTGTAATGGTTAGTAAGCTAGTCTCGCAGATCCACTACTACTGAATAACAGGTTCGATCCTCACTGGATGCCCCATACTTGCGAGCTTGTGTCACATCCTACCCGCTACGAACGGGTTGGGTAAATATCTACTCAGGATACACTCTGGGCGTCCCAGCGTGGTGTAATGGTTAGTAAGTTAGTCTCGCAGATCCACTACTACTGAATAACAAGTTCGATGCTCGCTGGATGCCCCATACTTGCGAGCGTGTCACATCCTACCCGCTACGAACGGGTTGGGTAAACATCTACTCAGGATACACTCTGGGCGTCCCAGCATGGTGTAATGGTTAGTAAGCTAGTCTCGCAGATCCACTACTACTGAATAACAAGTTCGATCCTCGCTGGATGCCCCAGATTTGCGAGATTGTGTCACATCCTATCCGCTACGAACGGGTTGGGTAAATATCTACTCAGGATACACTCTGGACGTCCCATCATGATGTAATGGTTAGTAAACTAGTCTCGCAGATCCACTACTACTGAATAACGAGTTCGATCCTCGCTGGATACCCCATACTTGCGAGCTTGTGTCACATCCTACCCGCTACGAACGGGTTGGGTAAATATCTACTCAGGATACACTCTGGGCGTCCCAGCATGGTGTAATGGTTAGTAAGCTAGTCTCGCAGATCCACTACTACTGAATAACAAGTTCGAACCTCGCTGGATACCCCATACTTGCGAGCTTGTGTCACATCCTACCCGCTACGAACGGGTTGGGTAAATATCTACTCAGGATACACTCTGGGCGTCCCAGCATGGTGTAATGGTTAGTAAGCTAGTCTCGCAGATCCACTACTACTGAATAACAAGTTCGATCCTCGCTGGATACCCCATACTTGCGAGCTTGTGTCACATCCTACCCGCTACGAACGGGTTGGGTAAATATCTACTCAGGATACACTCTGGGCGTCCCAGCATGGTGTAATGGTTAGTAAGCTAGTCTTGCAGATCCACTACTACTGAATAACAAGTTCGATCCTCGCTGGATGCCCCAGATTTGCGAGATTGTGTCACATCCTATCCGCTACGAACGGGTTGGGTAAATATCTACTCAGGATACACTCTGGACGTCCCATCATGATGTAATGGTTAGTAAACTAGTCTCGCAGATCCACTACTACTGAATAACGAGTTCGATCCTCGCTGGATACCCCATACTTGCGAGCTTGTGTCACATCCTACCCGCTACGAACGGGTTGGGTAAATATCTACTCAGGATACACTCGGGGCGTCCCAGCATGGTGTAATGGTTAGTAAGCTAGTCTCGCATATCCACTACTACTGAATAACAAGTTCGATCCTCGCTGGATACCCCATACTTGCGAGCTTGTGTCACATCCTACCCGCTACGAACGGGTTGGGTAAATATCTACTCAGGATACTCTCTGAGCGTCCCAGCGTGGTGTAATGGTTAGTAAGTTAGTCTCGCAGATCCACTACTACTGAATAACAAGTTTGATCCTCGCTGGATGCCCCAGACTTGTGAGCTTGTCATATCCTACCCACTACGAACGTGTTGGGTAAACATCTACTCAGGATACACTCTGGACGTCCCATCATGATGTAATTGTTAGTAAGCTAGTCTCACAGATCCACTACTACTGAATAACGAGTTCGATCCTCGCTGGATGCTCCAGACTTGTGAGCTTGTCACATCCTACCCGCTACGAAAGGGTTGGGTAAATATCTACTCAGGATACACTTTGGGCGTCCCAGCATGGTGTAATAGTTAGTAAGCTAGTCTCGCAGATCCACTACTACTGAATAACAAGTTCGATCCTCATTGGATGCCCCATACTTGCGAGCTTGTGTCACATCCTACCCGCTACGAACGGGTTGGGTAAATATCTACTCAGGATACACTCTGGGTGTCCCAGCATGGTGTAATGGTTAGTAAGCTAGTCTCGCAGATCCACTACTACTGAATAACAAGTTCGATCCTCGCTGGATACCCCATACTTGCGAGCTTGTGTCACATCCTACCCGCTACGAACTGGTTGGGTAAACATCTACTCAGGATACACTCTGGGCGTCCCAGCATGGTGTAATGGTTAGTAAGCTAGTCTCGCAGATCCACTACTACTGAATAACAAGTTCGAACCTCGCTGGATGCCCTAGACTTGTGAGCGTGTCACATCCTACCCGCTACGAACGGGTTGGGTAAATATCTACTCAGGATACTCTCTGAGCGTCCCAGCGTGGTGTAATGGTTAGTAAGCTAGTCTCGCAGATCCACTACTGAATAACGAGTTCGATCCTCGCTGGATACCCCATACTTGCAAGCTTGTGTCACATCCTATCCGCTACGAACGGGTTGGGTAAATATCTACTCAGGATACACTCTGGACGTCCCAGCGTGGTATAATGGTTAGTAAGCTCGTCTTATGTAATTTTATGTAATATTTCATTTCTTGTTTTAGTTTTTACCATCAAAGAGAACTGTGTTATTTATTAATTCTAACTCTTCCCCCATGGGAAATATATTGCTAAATCTTAAAACCCCGAGAATGTGTTTGGAGAAAAAAAAAAAAAAGAAAAAAAGAAAAAAGAAAGAAAACCTTGTGTGTGTATTTAGCTAACCCCACCCACAGGAACACGATGCGACACAGCGTCAATTTTTAAGCGGAATTTAACAGGTTCTGATTAAGAGTTTTCTTTCTTCTAGTTCGGTTGCCATATCAAGATTAAAATGCCCAGGCTGCCCTACTATGTACCTTTGGCTGGGGGGAGATTAGATGAATTCCTTTGCCATGTTATAATGGATAGCAAGCTAGTCTCGCTGATGCATTACTACTGAAAATCGTTCTATCCTCGCAGGATGCCCCATACATTTGATCTTGTTAGATCCTAGCCATGATGAATGGCTTAAGTAAATCTATCTATACATATATAAAGGGCAGTTGTATGTATCTGTATGTCCGGAGGAAACTTCGAAAATAAAACAATTAACGACAAAATAAATATATATAGACATTAAATATAACCGGGGCTTGGTTTTTGAGCAAAAATAATAGAGATTTGAATTATATTCATGAAGATAATTAAAAAATAAAATTTAACTAATAACAGCATGGATTTTTTTCTCATTTAATATTTTAGATAGTAGACATTAACATTTCTTTTCAGAGTAGCTGGATCAATGCAAGGTCTATTTTTTTACATAGGTATTTAAATGGGGCATCCCACGCGGATTCAACTCACGATTCAGTAATAATGGATCTGCGGGACTAACTTTAAAAATCCCACTCTACACAGGCGACGCCGGGTAACCGCTTCTATTACATACATAAAGGGCAGTTGTGTATATTTATGACCGGAGGAAACTATGAAAATACAATTAACGACAAAGTAAATATATATAAGTCGACGACGGGGCGGCCTAAAGTCGGTATCAGCCAGTCAGCGAGGGAGTCTATCCCCTCTTCAATAGCACCAGACCAAGGAGATTGTTTTAGCATCTGAGGTGGAGCGCCACACCTACCATCAGCTCCTTACCTTACCGCACAGATCCCTGTGCTACTCAAACGCTGAGTTGGCGAGGACCGGTATCGAACTAGGAACCTTGTGGTTTCTAGCCGAATGCTCTACCGACTGAGCTAAACCGGCCCCTACATATTAAATATCATCAGGTTTTGTTTTTTAAGTAAAGATTATGAAGATTTTATTTATATTCGTGAATATGATTAAAAAATATGATTTAAATGATAACAGCATAGAATTTTTTCTTGCATTTAATATTGTAAATAGTAGACATTAATCAACGCAAGATCTTTTTTTTAATTTCATATGTATTTTTAATAAATTATTACTGAATCGTGAGTTGGATCCCCGCAGGATGCCCCATGGACCTGCGAGACTAACTTTTAAAAATCCCCTCTACCCAGGCGATGCCGGGTAGCCGCTTCTAGTACTTACTTAACGCGTGCTTCAAGGGATGAAAGTTTTTGAACTACATGGTTAAGGAGGTGCTCGAAGGGCAATGGTTATCATTGTAATAAGTAGACGTGATGACGCGAGTTTAAATCTTGATGAGTATCGTTGCATTTCACATAAGAGTAAAATAACTTTGGGAAAGATATGAATATAATTATTCTCCCCTCCAGCTATAGGTAGGAATCTTTAACTTTGGTATGGCCATTGGTCTATTAAATTTAGCTTAATAAATTGACATTGTATTGCATCCTACTCGTGCGGTGGCATTGGTAAATCTAGGAAGCTCACACACACACACACACACACACAAACACACACGCGCGTGCACACACACACACACTCACATACATATTTTATAGTGATCGTCAGTTTACATTCTCACACACACACACACACACTCACGTTTACATACATACATCTTTTATAGTGATCGTCTGTTTACATTCTCACAAACACACACACACACACACACACACACTCACGTTTACATACATAAATCTTTTATAGTGATCGTCTGTTTACATTCTCACACACACACACACACACACACTCGCATACATCTTTTATAGTGATCGTCTGTTTACATTCTCTCTCTCTCACACACACACACACAACGTAAAGGGGCGTCTATGTCACTTTACCACCGTTTGTCTTAGCGTTCCTCATAAGTTCTAACATCCAAAGAACGCTAGTTTTTCATTCAACATTTTTTAGATAGATTGACCGACAAAGCAAAAGACTCTCACAGTCTTCTTTTCTCTGTAACAAATTCATTTTTCCTCAAATTAACAAAAGCCCTGATGAAGATCTATTGAAAAAGATCGAAACACTGCAGCGTTGGCGAAATAAACATCACTCGTTTTATGAACTTGTGTTTTTTCAATTTTTCACTATATTACATACTGTCGGATTCACTTCCATTTTCTCCTCACATAAATCTTTTTCTATTAATATTTATAATTTATATATATATATAGTATCCAATTGCCGCTTTAACCTCTCGGTTGCAGTGGCATCTGTAAATAATCCAAAAGTGCCCAATATATTAAAAACATAGAACAGTAATAATAATGATAATAATAATGATAATAGTAGGGGAAAAGATTTGGAGGTCTAACATTTGGATTGAAACTATGGTAGACCCCTAACTATTTTTCTCTGTTAATATTATATATACTAGCAAATATATGCACCCTCCGGGTGCAAGTATTTAAGTTTAAATGTAATAAAATATTAGATTAAATCAGAAAGGCTAATGAAACTAATTAAGAATTCAAATAAAAAGATTTGAAACAGAGGGGGGTATAATCGGAAAAAAGAACAACTGAAACTTACTCTTTCATCACTTCCGTTTTTCAATGCTAAATTTTCCTAATTTAACTATTTAGTTAAAATAGGAAGTAAAGAATAAAATTACAGTTATTTCTTCTTGTTAATGAATTTCTTTTAGGATTTATTGAAGAGATTTTTACTCATATTCATTAAGATAAAACCAAACAATTAGAAATCAATAATACCAAGCACATTTTTATTAAAATCAGTTTTTTAAATATCAATATGCAAATTAGCTTTACGTTTACTCTGAAAACTGGTATTTTGTTGTATATATAAATACAATTGCATGTTATTAGTATTTAGGTAAGGCCAACAGTATTAATAATGTCAAACAGTTTTATTATTAATTGAGGTTTAAATAGAAATAGAATCATGGAGAATGTGCCGTAAATAACTAAGGAAATTGTGACTTGAGTAGTAATATAGTTTCGGTTACAGACAGAAAAACACACAATCTCCATTATAATAATATATATATATATCATATAGATATTATTATGCTATATTCATAAGTAAACAGTGCTCATTATTATGGATAGAACATTTATATCTAAGATAAGCTAACGTGGACAAGAAGTCAACAGCTGTTTATGGACTGTTTTTCGCCTATTTGATCTTCAGACTAAGACTTGGTCTGAAGATCGCATAGGTGAAAAAATGTCAGTAAACAGCCGCCGTTGATTCCATGACCACGCTACCTTAACTTTATATATATATATATGGTGTGTCAAAAAAGTATCGAGACTTTTTGTACTTTTTGACACACCTTGTATTTGTGAAATATTAACGTTCTATTCATTGTTCATTTCTATCTTGATAAATACAGCTTCAAACTCGGCACTTTTATGACACACCATGTATTGTGAAAAAAATAACGTTCCATTCATTGTTCATTTCTATCTTGGTAAATACAGCTTTAATCTCTTTACTTCTATGAAACGCCGGTTTAACTCAGTCGGTAGAGCGTTCAGCTACAAACCACAAGGTCCCTAGTTCGATACTCAGCGTATGAGTAGCACAAGGATCTGGGCGGTAAAGTGAGGAGCTGATGGTAGTTGTGGCGCTCCACCTCAGATGCAAAAACATCTCCTTGGTCTAGCGCTAGTGAAAAGGGGATAGACTCCCTTGCTGATTGGTTGATACCGACTTTAGGCCTCCGCGACGACTTTACTTACTTTATATATATATATATATATATATATATATATATATATATATATATATATATACTACGAGAAAACGTGACCCGTTTATATATATATATATATATATATATATATATATATGAAAAATAGATGGAAATTAATCCGACAGTTTGAAATTTAAGATTTTTGAAAAAACATCATTATATAATTAATTACCATTTTTGAAAAAAATATATATGAAAATATATATATATATATATATATATATATATATATATATATATATATATAGATAGATAGATAGATAGATATATAGATAGATAGATGGAAATTATTCCGACAGTTTGAAATTTAACATTTTTGAAAAAACATCTTTATATAATTAATTAACATTTTTGAAAAAACATCATTATATAACATCATTTGTTTTTTCAAAAATGTTAAATTTCATATATATATATATATATATATATATATATATATATATGTATATATGTATATATATATATATATACACACACAGGGTGACAGAAATAACTCCCATATTTTAAACTATGACCTATGTGGTGAACTTAGACAAGAGGTAATAGTAACTCCATCTTGCTAATATCTTACCATTTTTAATATATTATTAATTACGATCATAGCTTATACTGGCCATATTTTTAAGGACTGACTAATGCTCACTGATATTATGGATAAATAGTACCGAGAGACTGAGATTTTCCTTCCTAATACGGCAACTGGTCTAGGAGAAGAAAAACTCTGAAGTCCAACCTGTTAAACTCCGTTTAAGAAATTGATCATATGTCGGATCCTGGTCATGCTGAGAAGGGTTGGGTAATGGGTAAATACACACAGAATTAAGATGTCCGTATCTAATCCAGGGCCGACATTAAAAAAAAACAATTCCCGCCATTTTTATTGGCTTGGATCATTAGGATTAAAAGGGATTATCTTCAGCCTGTTTACAAAGTTCAAAAGTGGAAACACTTTTATGAACTGTGCCAAAAGATTTAAGTGTTTTTCTTTGATATATTTTTTTTTCTCTCTCTAAAAGTTTCAGTACGTTGAGAAAGTGCTGATTGTCGGAATCACGCTTGGTTTAATATTCTGAATGGGAATTTTTCGTGGTTGACTTGTGTAACAGATTATTTTCTAAACTCCCAGAGAATTGCCTGTTGAGCGACTGGGTACGTTTATATTCAAGCAGCAGGGTAGTTTTATTATCATCTTTATTTTCATTTTTGTCTTTTATTTACTTATTTATTTTTTCATTTATTATTATTTTTTTTTTTTGTAATTTTTTTTTAAACATGAAAGAGAAATTAATGACTTCAACCAAAAAATGAGGAAACTGAACGTTTAAAAAAAAGTCGTCGGAATGGCCTAAAGTTGGTATCAGCCAGACAGCGAGGGAGTCTATATTCTTTTCACAAGAGTTAGACGGAGGAGACTGTTTTTGGCGTCTGAAGCGGAGCGGCACATCTACCAACAGCTCCTCACTTTACCGCACATCTCCCTGCGCTATCCATACGCTGAGTTAGCGAGGACCGGTATCGAACCCGGACAATTATGAGTAGCACCAAATATTGTGCGCATATTAAACAGAATGCTGAAAAATTCTCAGCCTAACCAGAAAATTAGCCCAATTCCCACACACTCATTAGAAAAAAAAAGAAGCTCTATAAAATGTGATTGCTTTGAAGTTTTGAAGGAACTTGAATAACGACGTGCCAAGTGTGTTGAATTATATATATATATATAATATATGTCGGCTGCAGCTGTTGAATACACCGACTGCACCTCTGCAGAGGGGTAAGAATATTGTTGGACGTGGGTGGCGACTCGTGATGCTTAAGGATAGAACCCAGGTAGCTGAGCAGTCCGTGACTTGCACTACTCCACTTTGGTCCTTTCTTAGGCTAGACGGGCGGTCGGAGAGTCCCCCCGATCAATTGGCTGGTCACGTCCTAGCACCTATATGATTGTCCCAACCTTATATCCCTTATGGTAAGTCCCAACCCTTTTTATCATATGGCTGCTAGAAGACGGTGACTGAGGGTCTATATGTCCTGGGAATTACGTTAAACTCTATCTGAAGGTGAGGTTCCAGTTTTGGAGGTTTGGGGAATGTGGAGCACCCCTTCATCACCCTTGCTCCCCAGTCCACCCTGATCCGGAGTGGTAGTACCTGTTTCGGTCCCATATATGGGTTAAATAGAAAAATGTGTTTATAAAACAATCGAGTATCCATTAAGAATGACTTTATTTCAATACTTTGTCGGCATTAAATGACCCACTATTTAGAGGGAAAAATAATGTATATTATATTATTAAAATAACAATTAATGAAAGTTAAAACAATATGTGTGGATGCAAAGTCTTTACCTATCCCTCCACACGAGTAAAATGTGACACGAGATAAAATTCTTAAGTTGAGTTTAACAGGTTTGAATTTGAGTTTTCTTTCTCATAGATTGGTTGCCACAGCAAGGTTAAGAACCCCAGTCTGCCCCACTATTTACCCATAGCTGGAAGGAAAATAGTTGGATTTCCCAAGAGTATTAGCGCTATGTGAAATGCAAGCAGCCTCGTCCAGAATTTGAACTCGCGTTGAGTAGCCCATTTCCTAAGACGATAACCACTACACACAGTCCAACCATGAATAGTTTAGGGCTCCAAATTATTATTTTTTTGTCAGGATTTTTCCGATATTTCAAGATATTTCAGAATATTCAAAACAACTGATCTCCTATTGTTTAGATACCTGTTTAAGGGTCAATAAATAATAACTCAACACGGGTATAACATGTAGGGAACAGATTGTATTCAGCAATATATATCAACGTACAATGGAAGGGTTTCCTTGTTACAACTTACACGAAGAACTGTATCTGGTACTACTGGTATTTACATGTGTCCCACTTTCACACGATATGGCACAAGGCCGTTTTATGTGGGGACCACCCACAATTCGGGTGGTAGGTAGAAAAATTGCGTCGATCCCTTCGGCATTCCCCCTCAAGGGGGCGCCTCAGGTGCTGGGCAATAAACCTAGCCCTGCCCCTTTAAGTGCAATGAGGCTGGTATTGCCTGGAGGGACGGCGTTCTGGGATCGACGCTATTAATCTAGCATCCCACCGGTCCAGGGGCCGAAGCTTATTGGGCCCCCGTCCCGAAGGTCGCGTGGGTGGCAGCTGTAGTAGCTGGGACTACTCGTTTGAGTAGCTTTACTCTGTTAAATATATACCCTTTGGATATGTCCATGTTCGTGTCATAGGTGAGTCACCTACAACGCCTATATATGTTCATTTAATTTGTTCTTGTTTTACGGCATATCAACCTCAATGGGTCATTTAATGCCGACCCATTGAGGTTGATATGCCGTATAACAAGAACTGTCGAAGTCAGATTTTCATCGAGACACCGTTAATAAATAAGATTTAATTTATGTGTTAATGATTCTAACTATAAATCAAATACTCATTGATAAACTTACACAATTCATGAGGGTATTGTAACGTAAGCAGGGACATAATTTTTCTTACAGACAGACACCGAATCGCCATTACAATAAGATGAATGTTTTCTTCGGTATGTATAGTTCGTGGTCTGTCAATGAAATATTTTTTTGTTAATCTCGACTCACTGAAAGTATCATTTATCATCATTATATATTTTTACGCCGGACGTTGGCTTAAAGTGAACGTCTCGAGTTGGCGCGCTTTGTCTCCGGACCATGACACCAGTTCAATCTCATTGGATGATTTATCATACTTAGAATGTCAGTTCAAACGGAAGTAGCAATCGTGCTGTTCTGCCAATCGACAGTTCGCCCTCTTCAGGCAATATTTTGCTGCTCGTTAAAAAAAAAAATAAAAATAGATAAATAAAAATAAATAAATAAATAAATAAAGATCTCTGTTGTCATTGGTCCAGGTAAACATTTGCTTGAATTCAATGAGGAAAACGCATTCGACATCACTTCCGTCGTCAAAATTACGAGTAGGATGTGGCACATGGTCACAAGTATTGTTACGATTTTTGTGGCCATTTTTAGACTGCAGGTAAGATCACTTTACGGTGGAGATCCTTGTGTTCCTTAGTGTTAGGTAGAATCCTTGTGTTTCTTAGTGTTAGGTAGAATCCTTGTGTTCTTTAGTGTTAGGTAGAATCCTTGTATTCCTTAGTGTTAGGCAGAATCCTTGTATTCCTTAGTGTTAGGCAAAATCCTTGTATTCCTTAGTGTTAGGCGGAATCCTTGTGTTCCTTAGTGTTAGGTAGAATCCTTGTGTTCTTTAGTGTTTGGCAGAATCCTTGTGTTCCTTGGTGTTAGGCAGAATTCTTGTATTCCTTAGTGTTAGGCAGAATCCTTGTGTTCCTTAGTGTTAGGCAGAATCCTTGTATTCCTTAGTGTTAGGTAGAATCCTTGTATTCCTTAGTGTTAGGCAGAATCCTTGTGTTCCTTAGTATTAGGCAGAATCCTTGTATTCCTTAGTGTTAGGTAGAATCCTTGTATTCCTTAGTGTTAGGCAGAATCCTTGTATTCCTTAGTGTTAGGTAGAATCCTTGTGTTCCTTAGTGTTAGGCAGAATCTTTGTATTCCTTAGTGTTAGACAGAATCCTTGTATTACTTAGTGTTAGAGAGAATACTTGTATTCCTCAAGGTTAGGCAGAATCCTTGTGTTCCTTAGAGCGTTTTCTTGTTGATCAGTTCGTATCGGATACCAGCGACTGAACGGCTTTCAAAATCGGTGATTAAATAGTTAACTAACCACGTATTCGAGCGTGTTGATTGGCTGATTGAATCCACGCGCCCGCGCTGAGTCTACAAATTTAAGTGTTGGCCTACAGGACACCGTATATGCCTAAATAATCCAACATGTTTGGGGCAACCAGTAAGGAACAGACTCGATTTTCAGTAGTAGTTATTCCACGATGGGACGCCCCATACTACCCAATCCGTTCGTCACGGATAGGATGTGACACTAGATCGCAAGTAAGAGGTAGTATCGAACTCGCAAATCAGTTGTAATGAATCCGTGGGACTAGCTTGCTAATCATTAGACAGTGATGGGACGCTCTTCCGGTGTGAAAGTAGGTATTTGTCCAACCCGTTTACTACGGAAAGGATGTGTCAGAAGGTCGCAAGTAAGAGGCATACAGTTAGGATCGAACTCGCTAATCAGTAGTAATGGATCTGCGGGACTAGCTTGCTAATCATTACACAGCGATAATTTTCACTCAATTCTGTTTTCTCATCTATCTATCTCTCTCTCTCTCTCTCTCTCTCTCTCTCTCACTCACACACACACACACACACACACACACACACACACACACACACACACACACATACTGTCTCTATCTATCTATTTATCTATCTAGCTACCAACGGAGGCGCGTAGGATAATGGTTACCGCCTAGGGAAATGGACATGACGCAACGAGTTCAAATCCTGTACGAGGTTGTTTGCATTTCATGTAGCGCTTATACTCTTGGGAAAGGTATGAATCCAACTATTCTCTCTCCAGCATTGAGTAAATAGTAGGACAGTCTGTACTCTTTAACTTTGATTAGGCAACCAGTCTAGGAGAAGGAAAACAGAATTCAAATCTGTTAAACTCCGCTTAAGAAATTGACCTTGTGTTACACCCTACTCGTGCGGAGGGGTTGGTAAATACCTATGTATATCTATCACTCTCTATCAAATATACAAAATACAAAATACTACCAAGCAAGTAATTTGAAAAAAAACTTGTCACAAAAATAAGACCATCCAGGTTTTTACATTTTCTAAAAGAAGTGGGATTGTACTAAAAAATATGAGAAGTAAACAAACAGACGATGTGTTTTGATATGGCTTTTTTAGCCGACAATTTTTTGGAGAATATGTGCTTAATTGAAGTCGTACCTAATTTTTGAAAATTAATTAATTAATAATTAACGAATTTGGTGGGAATACCTATTCACATATAAGGCTAAGCAAATCGAGAAAAATCAATCTCTGTATGTACATTTCAGCCTATTAGGCCTCATCAGCAGAGCTATAGACAGGGAGACCGCTTTGTGTGTGATTCGAACCCTGACTGTTAAGCTGACAGGCAGGGACTCTAACCGTTACACCAGCAGGCCCTTCCCAGATTTTTCGTTTTGTTTAGAAGTAGGTTATATTCCACTTTATGGTGACTTTTACTACATGACAGTATGAGAAGTAAACAAACAAACGATGTGTTTTGATATGGCTTTTTTAGCCGACAATTTTTGGGAGAATATGTGCTGAAATGTACATACGGAGATTGATTTTTCTCGATTTGTTTATCCTTACATTTGAATAGGTATTCCCGCCTAATTCGTTAATTATTAATTAATTAATTTTCAAAAATTAGGTACGACTTCGATTAAGCACATATTCTCCTAAAAAATATAAGTAATTGTACGATAGTTAAAATTTATACATATACATATTTTTTTCTACCAAACTACTGCTACGAATCCAAAACTTAGTTGGCATTAAATGACCCACTAAGGTTGACATGCCGTAAAATGAAACAAACAAACAAAATCATCTGCTTCATTGCCGGGGGTCCAGTAGCTTAGTTAACAACGTTGATACCAAGGGGCCATCCCCACGGGCAACACCTGCCTCCTCGATTTAAAGGGGCAGAGCTGGGTTTATTGCCTGGTGCCTGAACGCGCACATTAAGACAGAATGTCGACGGGATGAACGTATTTTTTTGCACCCGCCTCCCATGAGCTTCGGTTTATGGGTAGTCCCACATTAATAAGGCCTTGTGCCTGACCCTTATACAGGGGATACGTGATAAATACCATCCCATATACCTTCTTCATTTCTTTTCTTTTTTCCTTACTTTCTCCTCATCTTTTCTTCGATCTTGTCTTCTTATTTCTTCTTCATCTTTATATTTCCCCGCCATTCGCTCGCTTATTTCCTCCTGCATCAAAACCATCAATTCTTCGAGTTTCTTCCCTTCGCATCTCTTCCTAGTTGTATTGCATTTTACTCGAGTTTTGTTTCGAGAGAAATAGCCGGAAGATGGAGAAATTCTCCCTTTCTAAATAGGATCCCTAATAATGTAAACCTATCCCAAAACGTCCTGGGTTTGGATCCATTCAAGCGGAAAGGTGAGGACGTGTTGGATTTCAATTCAGAAACACATCACGGCTGCTGCTTCCTTTGACTCGTTGCAAAAGAGGTGATAGTTGAAGTTGAGTACATCGTGTCCATTCTATTTCTGACCAGTAATTTCGTTCGCGTAATAAGAATAAGAATACAGACTAACGCACGGGCGTACACACACACACAGAGAGAGAGAGAGAGAGATAGATAGATAGAGAGAGAGAGAGAGAGAGAGAGAGAGAGAGAGAGAGAGAGGCACGGACAAATTTTCTCTGTTAACCATATACATACACACAGACGCACAGACTCATATGCACAAACCAGTGGTATTTGGAAAGGTAGATACATACACACATACCCAGCTATGAATCGAAACCTTATATATGCAAACTATCACACACACACACACACACACAGACACACACACATACACACACAGCCATGAACATTTTCTATCTCTCTCTCTCTCTCTCTCTCTCTCTCTCTCTCTCTCTCTCTCTCTCACACACACACACACACGTACATACAGACAAACAGCATGCACACACCAGTGGTATTTGGAAAGGTAGATGGTAGATACATACGCACATACCTAGCTATGCACCGAAACCTCATACATACAAACTACCACACACACGCACACGCAAGCACACATACACACAGCCATGAAAATCTTCTCTCTCACACACACATACATACATACATACATACATAATTACGCACACACCAGTGGAATTTGGAAGGGTAGATACATACGCAGACACCCAGCTACGCATCAAAACCTAATCAAAAAGGCGCACGCACACTCTAACACACGTACATACACACATAGCCATGGAGACATTTTCTCTCTCACATACATATATACACACATACGCACGTACTCATATGTGGACAACAGTGGTATTTGGAAGGGTAGATAAATACGCACACACCCGACTATTCATCGAAACCTTATAAAAGGCATTTTTCTGTTTCTCTTAAAACACACACACACACACACACACACACACACAAAAAAAAAAGAGGTATTTGTAAGTGTGAATACACATGCACACACCCAGCTTCGCATCAAAAGGCAGTTTTCTGTTTTTCCACAGATATAGGTAAGAAAACTGGTCGCGGGGATTTTAATAATGTTGGAAAATATTTGGCATGTAATTATTTACTAAGCTTAGCTCAGATACGGCACAAGGCCAGGAGTGTGGGGCGCCCAGTGAGAATCGAACTCACTAACAATGGTCTGCTAATCTAGCTTGCTAACCATTACACCACATGAGGTGCCCTAAATATTTGGCATATAGTTATTTACTAAGCTTGGCTTAGATATAGCACAAGGCCAGAAGTATTGGGCACCCAGTGAGAAACGAACTCCCTATCTATGGTCTGCTAAGCTAGCTAGCTAACCATTAGGCTACATGAGGTGCCTAAATATTTGGCATATAGTTATTTACTAAGCTTAGCTTAGATATGGCACAAGGCCAGAAGCATGGGGCACCCGATGAGAATCGAACTCACTAACAATGGTTTGCGAAGCGAGCTTGCTAACCATTACACCACGAGAGATGCCCAAATATTTGGCATATAGTTATTTACTAAGCTTAGCTTAGATATGGCACAAGGCCAGAAGTATGGGGCTCCCAATGAGAATCGAACTCACTAACAATGGTCTGCGAGGCGAACTTGCTAACCATTAAACCACGTGAGGTGCCCTAAATATTTGGCATATAGTTATTTACTAAGCTTTGCTTAGATATAGCACAAGGCCAGAAGTGTGGGGCGCCCAGTGAGAATCGAACTCACTACCAATGGTCTGCGAAGCCAGCTTGCTAACCATTACACCACGTGAGGTGCCCTAAAATATTTGGCATATAGTTATTTACTAAGCTTAGCTTAGATATGGCACAAGGCCAGAAGTATGGGGCTCCCAATGAGAATCGAAATCACTACCAATGGTTTGCGAAGCGAGCTTGCTAACCATTACACCACGTGAGGTGCCCTAAATATTTGGCATATAGTTATTTACTAAGCTTAGCTTAGATATGGCACAAGGCCAGAAGTATGGGGCTCCCAATGAGAATCGAACTCACTAACAATGGTTTGCGAAGCGAGCTTGCTTACCATTACACCACGTGAGGTGCCCTAAATATTTGGCATATAAGGTGTGCTACAATTCCCCACCTAAATTTATAGACTGGGCGAGGTCACGTGGTTTATTACTCCAGCCAATCAACGGCCATAATGCGTGGCTGATTCACTACTTAAACACTGATACTTTCATAGTCCACTCGCAACCATTGACGAAGGAACTTACAATACTGAGGATTCCTTAGCAGAGGATTACAAATGATTTCCGCTGGACAAGCTCTCTTTCTTAAAGATTAAAGGATGGCCCCATAATATTCTAATATATACATTGTAAAGAACCTCTGGCATAAACACACACACATATCTATTAATAATAGAGATTCGCGTCCGGTTTTTGTCTGTAACAAAAACGACGTCACTGATTACGTCACACTACCTAAAACGTCATAACGTAGAATAAATACACTCAAAATTTGAGCATGCAATGTTAGACAGACCTCATTGTTTTTTTTAAACAAGTTTTAATAAATACATTCCTGGTATTATCTATCTATATATATATTTTTTTAATATATATTTAATTTTTTAAATTTTTTTACTCCTTTAATAAATTTATTTTATTTTCTACTCCTTTAATAAATTTGATGATTTTACTTTATTTATGATACAAACTCTCTGATATTAAATTTTCAACTCCTATCCCCTCAGGCAATATTTATTTTACGTCGCCCAGAGGGCGTTTTTTATTTTTCTAGTGTATATAATATATTCTCGGGTATCATCTGATTCCACGTATCACGTGACCCCTCAAATTAGATCTTCCAAAGGTTCATCCTATATTCCGTGCATTATGCGAGTCCCATTTGTGATACGCTAGGTTGAGTCTCATATAATGTTTTCTAGAAATATATTTTCTCTGCGGCTTCCTTTGTTTTCCGTAATTTTTTCATTGTTATTTTAACGAAAATACCGCACTACGGCAATATAAAACACCTTTGTCCTTTATACACACACACACACACCACACCACACACACACAACACACACACACACACACACACACGCATGCACGCACAGACAAGCGCACACACATACATACATACTTACATATATAAATGTATAAAACGTTTTGTGTATGAAAGCGCGTGGTGTAATAGTTCAAGTCATGGGAAATGAACTCAACGCCCCGAGTTCAAATCCTGGCTGTGGTAATTCATTTCACTTAGCGCTAATACCCTTGGGAAATGTATGAATCCTACTATCCCTCCAGCTATGGGTAAATAGTAGGGTAGACTTGGCTCTTTAACCTTGGTTAGGCAACCGGTCTAGGAGAAGAAAAACTCTGAATTCAGACCTGTTGAACTCCGCTTAAGAAATTGACCTTGTGTCACATCCTGCTCGTGTGGAAGGGTTGGTAAATAATATATATATATATATATATAAAAGGTTTTTGTGAAAAAAACATGAATTAAGGCGGAAAATTGAAAATTTTTGATGCCGCCGATATAGCGTTTCGGTTTTTATTTAAACCATCAACTGGGCTATTAATAATTAATCATATTAAAGATATTGTACCAGCATTAGGAAGAATCAAGTGTTTTTGATTTTTACAGGTCTTCTGTACCCTTGAGTCTTTGATACAATCGACGTCAATTTACCGTAAACTAAAAATATAAAAAAACAAAGGATATAACAAATGCATAAATAAACCAGTTAACAAAAGAGAAAAGTTCAATTTCAATGCGACTTACCAACTTTTACTTCTTCCAGGGCTGGTAGTGTAATGATGTATTTGCCTCATACCCCACTTGTATGGGCTGGGCACAAGGCCTCGTTTTAATGTGGGCCCACCCACAAGCCGAAGCTCATTGGTGGGAAAGAACAAAAATTGCGTCGATTCCTTCGGCATTCCCCTTAAGGGTGCGCCTCAGGCGCTGGGCAATAAACCCAGCCCTGCCCCTTTAAGTCAAGGGGGCAGGTGTTGCCTGGGGTGATAGCCCCCTGGGATCGACGCTATTAATTTAACATGACCGGTCCAGTGGCCGAAGCGCACTGAACCCTGTCCCGAAGGACGGACTGGTAGTGTAATGATATCAAGGTCTTCTAATATAGCACATTGCATGCAAAGGATCCAGTATACAAACAACTGTGCTGCAATTCTGCTTTACTCGCAGAAGGCCACGAGTTCGATCCTCGCCGAAACCGCCAACCATGCTGCAACAGATATTCTTTCTTTACGATGTTCAAATGTCTTTGTCGATACTTGAAATGTAAGAAAAGATGCAAATCAAAGCGTTACGTAACGACAGCATTCCCATTCAAATTGTGTGACGAATGTCAACGAATATCAATCCCAGAAATTATTGGTTGATTTGAATGGGAACTCTATCGTTACGTAGCGCTTTTGACTTGCATCTTTTCTTATATATCGAATATAGATCATCTTTAACATTTTCCTGCTTTAAACCACTCACAGCGGCTCTCACTTGTTTACACTGAAAGATCACTACGAAAACACGCCTGCCAATCTTTTATTTGAATAGAATGAGTTCTGGGGTGAATAGATAGCGAACTTAGAAATATCCCACCATACAGGTAAAAATACAATTTGGTGCGACCGTGGGAAAAATTTGGTAGACAAAGAGTTAGGTAATTTTGAACTTTAAGTGATTAAATTCTTACCATAAAATTGTACTTGCGCATTATTTGAAATGATGTTAACTGTTACTAAAAACATTTTATGATATTCTGGAGTATAAAAAAATGCATTAAAATTGATTTGAAAACCGGCGTGTTTTCTTTTTAGTTCTTTTTTTTTTTGTATTTACCTTGTACCCCACTTGTACGGGTTAGGCACAAGGCCCTATTAACGTGGGACCACCCACAAACCGAAGCTCATGGGTGGCGGGTGAAAAATTGCGTCGATCCTGTCGGCATTCCCCTCAAGGGGGCGCCTCAGGCGCTGGGCAATAAACCCACCCCTTTAAATCGAGGGGCAGGTATTGCCTTGGGGGGGGGGGGGGGCCCCTGGGATCGACGCTATTAACTTGTAAAGATCCAGGGCCGAAGCCACTGGACCCCCACCCGGTTTTTCTTTTTTAATTCTTGTTAATGCACTTTTTTTTTTACTCCAAAATATCATAAAATGTGTTTTTAGTAACAGATAACTTCATCTATACATATATAAAGGGCAATTGTGTGTATATGTATATCCGGTGGAAACTACGAAAATAAAACAATTAACGAAAAAGTAAATATATATATACACATTAAATATCACCAGGGCTTAGTTTTTGAGCAAAAATAATAAAGATTTGATTTATATTTGTGAAAAGGAGTAAAAAAATAAATTTAAATGATAACAGAATGGAATGCTTTTTTGCATTTAATATTTTGAATAGTAGAAGTTAACGTTTATTTTCAGAGTGGCTGGATCAATGCAAGGTCTATTTTTTTTACATGGGGATTTTAATGGGGCATCCGACGAGGATCCAACTCACGATTCAGTAATAATGAATCCGTGGGACTAACTTTTAAAAATATCACCCTTCTACCCTGGCAATGCCGGGTGGCCGCTTCTAGTTTCAAATAATGCACAAGTACAATATTAAGATTAAGAATTGTTTTTGAGAGAGAAGTTCCTAATGGAAAGTTTTCCTCATCTATTAATAGATTATTTTGAAGCATTGAATTAATATAATTATTATATAAGTTATTGGAGAAGATAAAATCGGTCTCTTACCTTTGTGGTGTTCTATTGAGAAAAGATTTGAATTGTTTTATATATATATATCTAATCTAGTCTGATCCACATCCGGTGGATATTGCAACAATGTATCAGTTTTGAATTCAAAATAAAACCTGTCAACTATTAAATATTTGGGTAACTTTTTGCAGTTGTAAAATAAAATAAAATAAATTGAATTAATTAGATAAATAAGTAAACAAATAAAAAGACTCTCTTTAATTATATATTAGAAAGATTGATGAATGATTTAAAAAAAACTATATTTTTATGGATATTTTAAAATTTAAATTGATGAAATATAATATAATAAAATAAAATATTTAAATTATAAATGACAAAGTTTTATTTTTCCTTTTATCAACAGCCCTAGACTGACCGTAATTTTAAAAGGGTATGACATTTTAAAGAATTAACTATATATAAAGATAAATATAACATATATGATTTAATAGACAATTACTCAAACAAGACATTGGCTTTTTACAAAAAAATACCTTCTTTCTCTTTCCTCCTTCTTTCTCTTTCCTCCTTCTTTCTCTTTCCTCCTTCTTTCTATACATTTGCCTTCATCACTCACGAGTTCTATCTTCATTCTTGACTTTCTCGACCCATCAACTATTTTTCTCTTCATCTCACTTCCCATCTTTTCATCAACGGA
The DNA here is from genome assembly GCA_023376005.1 of Doryteuthis pealeii. Taxonomy (NCBI): domain Eukaryota; kingdom Metazoa; phylum Mollusca; class Cephalopoda; order Myopsida; family Loliginidae; genus Doryteuthis; species Doryteuthis pealeii. The sequence goes on from CM042157.1 coordinate 18,129,805, forward strand.
CATTCTTCGAATTTTAACCTGTCTTTTATTTGCCATCAGAACACTTAGTTATAATTTCGGGGTGGAGCTAGCATGTTTCTCTGTGAACGTTTTGTAGAATTTTCAACTATTTCATATCTATCGTCTCTAAAAGAGGAAGGCATTCCAATTAGAGAGATCGTGGCCAGCCTTTTCGGAGGAAATGCCTAAGTGCAGTCGTTATTTAATAAGAATTGCTTAGTCTGGCACACCGGATTCAGTTTGCCTTCAGTACTTGCTATTCCTAAATAAATTTTAAATTGAAATAGATCACTAAGTAGACCTGAGCCTATTTTAGTAGTGACCATGCCAAGCGGAAATTTAACAGGATTGAATTCAGAGTAGGCAAATGAATACATTTTTCCTAAAATTTGAATAAGACAGATATTCTCTATGGTCATTTTTGCTATCGATTACGATTCTGTTGATATCATTGACCTAGGATGTCATTTTAGGTTGGTTCCGTGAGGATTTTCAAAATGGCGGCTGGAAATCCTTGTTTTTGTTAAAGCAAATATATGGCTTAATAATTGTGTAATATGTCTAATCATAGGTTTTATTAGTCAGGGAATATGAAAATACATTTATTTATGAATTAAAATTATTTTTGCAATTTTTATGATATAATGTGTGCTCTAATTCCCCACCTGGATTTATAGACTTGGTGAGGTTATGTGGTCTATTTCTTAGCCAACCACTGGCCATACTGCGTAGCTGATACTCTACTTAAGCACTGATTCTTTCACAATATACTTGCGACCATTGACGAAGGAACTCAGGATTCTTTATCCGAGAGGATTACTAAAGGATTTCTGCTGGACAAGCGCTCTTGCTTGAAGGCCCAAGGATGATGGCCCATAAAAACTTAATAAGATTAGTGACGTTTTTACCCAGAGATATCACCAATTACCCATGAAGTTCGCAATAGTTAAGTTCAACACATAATAATTGTTCCATATAAGTTAGTCACTCGAGACAAAGATTTATCATAATTTGGTTATCAAATCTAGCAAACAGGGATTCACATCTTAAGTTTGTGAGAGGTGCATTCTGTGGTGCCTCTTTGTCCCTATTATCATCTTGGCAGAAGTGTTCTGTCCCCAAAGGTTTTACTATAAAAATGCATTAGAAATGATTTTTACTATAAAAATGCATTAGAAATGATTTTTACTATAAAAATGCATTGGACAATGATTTTTACTATAAAAATGCATTGGACAATGATTTTTACTATAAAAATGCATTGGAAATGATTTTTACTATAAAATGCATTGGAAATGATTTACTATAAAATGCATTGAACAATAATTTTTACTCTAAAAATGCATTGGAAATGATTTTTACTATAAAATGCATTGGAAATGATTTTTACTATAAAAATGCATTGAACAATAAATAACTTTCCCCATTACTGCAGCTTCCAATCCGATTTGGTTCATCCTCTTGTTTTACATCCTTTAATTCCTTGAGAACAATCAATTTGGGTTCAAAAATACTTTCAAGTCTAATTTCTTTCAAATGACACATAACTGGTGGCTATTTCATCATTGCCTAGAAAGTGCATAGGAAGGAAAATATGAGGATGTCTCCCATCGTCCTGTAAATTTCTGGGCACAGAACAAACCACTCATTCTGAATGTATGCAGATACGGCAAGCACTAACTTGTTGCTGTTGATACCAATTATGTCATCAAAGAAAACTTGTATATACTTCTGATAAACTCTGCCAAGTCTGCAATACGCCCAACCCCATTTGATACAAATGTTACGTACCGAGGTTTTCACGGTACCAAATCGATATAATGTTGTATACCCTTTCTTACTTCTTACTTCTAGTCGTCTTTTCTTCTGGCCGGCTTTGCTATTCTGATCGTCTATCTTCTAACATCTTGGTCTGGAATCTTCTAAGGTCTTCTGTTGCTATTTTCCTGCTGGCTGGTCGTCCTGGATTCATTTCTTAGTCTTGTTACCAAGACATTCATCAACCACAAGAATATTTTACTTATACAAACTTTTATTTCCTTAACTATACATTTCACGTAACTAAATATCTGACTAACATAGCGTGCGGGAGTTCCAGTTTTAGACAGAGCATAAAATGGCCGCTGCTCTGCCTGACGTCTAACTGCAAACTGGGGACTCTGAAAAAGGTTCCACGTGACTTCACATATTTGGCGGGCTTCTGTAATTTTCCATAGAAGGACCCAGCCAAGGGTTCATCCCCTCAGAATTACAGGGGATTGACAATAATCTTATGCAACCACATAGATTATGTAACACAAAGATTTTGAATCGGTCAGGTTGAACACTGTTTCTTTCCATCTACTGTCTATAATCATTGTATAAAGAAACCGAGTGTGCTGCATGACCTGGGGAAAGTGTTGTGAGGTTTTAAGGGGTCAAACAAGAACAAAACGACAGGTAACAAATGTAGGAAAATGTATTAACAGAAAGTAGACAAATACAATACAGATAAGTAGAAATTACGTCCGACAAATAGAGTTATTGGCTTACTCGCATTGGCTTACTGCCAAGCCACAATTGTCCCTGTTACTTATAGTAACCCGTCGGCGCATTCCAAGATTGGTCAATAGGCTATATCACCTATAACAGAAAGTAATTTAGCAATAGCAATAAGTCCAATAAACAACTTCCAAG
>CM042157.1:18139980-18147480 GCA_023376005.1 Doryteuthis pealeii
TGTGTGTAAAATAACAAAAGAATTCTGAAATGTGCATTGACATTATCAAATAACACAATTCAACATGTAATATGTGAAAACGCTAAAGGCTAGCAGGTCATGCGCAAAACAACATTCAGCTATTCTGTGAGAAACCTAAACCCCGCCAAGTGAGCAAGCATGCATGGTAGCGAGTAGGTATTTACCCAACCCGTCCAGCGCGGGTAGCCTGTCATACAAGTTCGTGGCATCCAGCAAAGGATTGAACTCGTTATTCATTCAGTAGTAATGGATCTGTGGGACTAGCTTACTAATCATTGCATCACTGTTGGACGGAAGATTGGGGGTTAAGTTCTTCAGGTTCCGGCAATCAGGATGGATTTCCACTAAGTGTTTCATCCTGCCTTACGATTTAGGCCGAGTGCTGATAAGCTTAGTAAAGCCAACGGCTCTCTCTCTCTCTCTCTCTCTCTCTCTCTCTCTCTCTCTCTCTCTCTCTCTCTCTCTCTCTCTCTCTCTCTCTCTCTTAATCTCACTTTATGTTCTCTGAGTCTAGAAAAATACACAGAGAAAGAAAGTGATGAACTCAGCTTCAACCATCACCTATGTCTCTGTCTCTCTCCTCTCTTCCCCCTCCACCCCCTCTCTCTCTCTCTCTCTCTCTCTCTCTCTCTCTCTCTCTCTTAATCTCACTTTATGTTCTCTGAGTCTAGAAAAATACACAGAGAAAGAAAGTGATGAACTCAGCTTCAACCATCACCTATGTCTCTGTCTCTCTCCCTCTCTCCCCCTCCACCCCCTCTCTCTCTCTCTCTCTCTCTCTCTCTCTCTCTCTCTCTCTCTTCTCTCTTCTCTCTTAATCTCACTATGTTTTCTATGTCTAGAAAAATACACAGAGAAAGAAAGAGATGTACTCAGCTTCAACCATCACCTATGTCTCTGACTCTCTCCCTCTCCCTCCACCCCTCTCTCTCTCTCTCTCTCTCTCTCTCTCTCTCTCTTCTCTCTCTCTCTCTCTCTCTCTCTCTCTCTTAATCTCACTTTATGTTCTCTAAGTCTAGAAAAATACACAGAGAAAGAAAGAAACAGAGAGAGAGAGAGAGAGAGAGAGAGAGAGAGAGAGAGAGAGAGAGGGGGAAGAGAGAGTGAGAGAGACAGACACATAGGTGATAGTTGAAGCTAAGTACATCATGTCCATTCTATTTCTGACCAGTACTTTCGTTCGCGTAATAAGAATACAAACTAACACGCGGACGCACAGAGAGAGAGACAGACAGACAGACAGACAGACAGACAGACAGAGAGAGAGGGGGAAGAGAGACAGAGAGAGACATAGACACGAACAAATTTTCACGCATACACACAGGCGCACGCACTCATATGCACAAACCAGTGGTATTTGGAAAGGTAGATACATACGCACATACCCAGCTATGCATCGAAACCTTATACATACAAACTACCTTTCACACACATACACACACATACACACACACACATACACACAGAGCCATGAACACATTTTCTCTCTCTCACACACACATACATACATACATACATACTTACGCACGTACACACCAGTGGTATTTGGAAAGGTAGATACATACGCAGACACCCAGCTATGCATCGAGACCTAACGAAAGGCAATTTTCTGTTTTTCTAAAGACACACACACACACCACACCGCACACACACACACACACACACACACACACACACACACACACATAGAAAATGGACTCGTCAACCCGATTTCAATTCCTGAACGAAGCTGCTTGCATTTGCTAATACCCTTGGGAAAGGTATGAATCCAAATCTCCCTCCAGCTATGGGTAAATAGCAGAGCAGACTGTTTTTTTTTAACCATGGCTAGGTAACCAGTCTAAGAGAAGGAAAACTCTGAATTCAAACCTGTTAACTCTGCTTAAGATATTGACCTTGTGTCGCATCCTGCTCGTGTGGAGGGGTTGGTAAATATATATATATACCTAGTTTCGAACATAATATTCTTCATTGTCAAGGCACTTAATTTAGAGGTGACTAGTAATCTCACGTCTTGGAAATTATTCAGAGAACTTCGAGCTACGGACTTGTTGATACCCCCATTGTGTAGTGAGGGAAAATGAAGATCATTTTAACCCCTTGCAACTAGGAATACTAATGCCGTAAAATGGGGAATGTGATACTAGGGCAAGTGCAAAGTCAACTCAGAAACGAGGCAATGGAATACAAATAAGTTCCGGTCATGTGATACTTAGACATCATTAAATTACGACAGGCAAAAGAAATGGAATAAGATGTGCTGTTGTTAAAATACCATTTGATTATATGTCGCTATCGATTTATGGGCTCAGTAGCGTTCACCTTACCCTCGTTAAAAAGATTAATATCAGATAAAGCAAACAAGTGCATGTTGGTACTCATGCTTCAAAAGATCCAGTACCTTTATATATATATATATATATATATATATATATATATATATATATATTATAAAATGAGTACAAGAGATAACCTACTCGAGTTTCACCATAAGGATCTTCAGGGTTAAATCCACTAAATTAATCGAGGTACTCATTAATTGCAGTCGATCACACGTGTGTGTTCATTGTATTAGAGAGATCTCTCTCTCTTATACAATGAACACACACGTGTGATCGACTGTGTAGTGCTCAAACATGGGAGTGGGAAGCATATATATATATCAATGTGTATTATACTTGAAGAAGCGGTAATAATCCAACGTACAGTGTTATTAGAAGAGTGCTCAATTCCATGTGCAACTAATACGCTGAGTTAGTGAGGGCAGGTATCGAACCATGAACCTTGTGGTTCCTAGTCGGACACTCTATCAACTGAGCTAAACATGCTTTACGAGTTCTAAGTGGGCGATAAATCCACGGAAGCCACCAGCAACATTTGTTGTGCAAAGAGTGAATGTACCTGCTGTGGTTAGTAGTATCGGAGTAGTTGGCGCGCTGAAACATTTTGGATCGCTTTGTCCCGTCTGTGATTTGAAAGCCGCAAGGATGAATATGCAACGTAGTCTAATTTGGAAACTTATGCTAATTGGATCAAAAAGGGCACGGAAGTATCCAAAAACATTTGTTGTGCACATGGTGAAGACGTAGTTGATCACAGTGTTGCATGATTGTGTGGTGGGTTTTTGAGAAGCCCTGTAGCGAAAATTCTAAGGAGCCATTGTTTTTCAGATCAGGGGATGGAAAAATACCAGTAAACGGTTATAGCCCCAACTGAACTCAGAGGCGCGAATCTCGCGAGTTACATGATAGTTAGTTAGGAAATCAGTTTCAACCTAAATGGGATGTAGAGCAGACGTGCGACTACGAAGTTGCTAACTCCCCACACGGGGAAAATGGGCAAAGCAGAAATAAATCTTTGATCAAAGAAAAGCAAATTCTTGTAGTTGATTAATGCATGACTTAAAAAGACTTTAGTAAGAAGATAGAAGAGACGACACGATGACAACCGGCCAAAAAAGTAAAGGAAACAGCTAAAAGAAAGAAGATGAAACAACCACTAGACAAAGAAGCATGTATGTCACACTCTATCTATCTGTCTGTCTGTCTGTCTGTCTGTCTCTCTATCACAAGAGAACTCTCTCGATGTTTATGTACCCGCAATGGGCTATTTAACAACATACAGAAACCAGATTGCTGAAGAAATTTCGCTCGGGTAGCAAGAACCTCAAGGATCAGATAAAGTCAGGTAAGCCTAAAATGGTAGATTCTAAAGCCATGGATGCAATTCCATCGTCTAGCACATGGAAAGTATCAGGCAAGCTTGACATTTTGTTATCCAGTGTGGCTCTTCCTGTTAACGACCTCAGCAAAAGCATCCAGAGCTACACAATTGTGCCACACGCTTGGAAAACCAACAGTATATGCGTATCTGTTTATTCTCAAATATTATAAAATTCTGAAATAGGTTAGGGGTTAGGGTTAGCAGTTATTCTTATAACCTTATAATATGCTTTTTATAGTAGAACACATACTATAAGAGAGGCATGATTTCGCCGGTCACATTCAAAAGGTAGGCCACATACTATAAGGGTACCCTTCAGTCTTTATACTTTTCAACACACATCGTATCTTGAAAAAAAATAACGTTTCATTCATTGGTAAATACAGCAGAGGAGGGAAGGCAGAGAGAAAGAGAGAGAGAACACTGTTAAATTACTGTATCCCACACTAGGGGCCAGAGGCCCGTCCGTTCCCCTAGGTCTCGGAAAGCAAAAAGAGGCCGGTATTTTTCTTCGTCGTTCCACGTCACCACGTGATTTCCGGTTCCGGGCAACACCCGAAACTTCCGGTTGGCTTTCAATTCTCCATTCGGGGGGTCACGCCCCGGTCAAACTCACGACAACCTGTTTTATGTTCATCACTTTTTTTTAAGCCTTTACGATCTCTTATTTCTTCTTCCTCCTTTTCTAATAGTAGTCCTCGCAAAACTCAGGACCTTCCATCTCGCTACATTATTTTCATTAATTTTAGTCATTTTATTTCAAGTTTTTATTTTCTATAACTTAATCCTCTCGTTCGATTTTTGTTCTTTTAATCTTTGTACATAGTTTTTCTCCTACATATAGCTTGCCGTTCCAAGAGTAAATAACTCAGTCTCACCTACGACTAACCAACTGGGGCATAACACTACAGAAGCGACCGACGACATTTGTTGCGCAAATGGTGAAAGCGTAGTTGATCACAGTATAGAAAACAGATTGTTGAAGAAATATCGTTCGGGTTGCAAGGACCTCGACAAGAATTGTCAGAGAGGCCTAAATGAGTGAATTTTGAGGCTGTGTTCCAAGCCATAGAGGCAAATCTTGGAGAGTATCTTTGAGAGTATGTGGCGAGCACAGACTTCAACTTTGGGTCATCTGACCTATGTCTAAGTGACCACATGACATACATGATCCTGGTAGTGAGTATTTCACACTTTCAACAATAAAAAAGGAAGCACAACAGACGCCACTCATATGGTTAAGATGTATAAAAATTCAACTGAATCAACCCACCCACGCAGAGAAAGAGAGAGAGAGAGAGAGAGAGAGAGAGAGAGAGAGAGAGAGAGAGAGAGAGAGAACACGCCCAGGAAGTGACAGTCCAATAAGCGGGTTGCAAGGACCTCGACAATTATGATAGGTTAGTAAGGCCTGAAACCATGGATTCTGGGAGCGTGCTTCAAGCCATAGTGTAGGCAAATCTGACGAGTTGCATTTGGAGAGTATCAGGTGACTTGGCATTTGAGAGTTCAATATCCATCTCCTTCATTTCATGACCTCGGCAAAAGCATCCGGAGCTGCAAAATTGTGCCTGGTGTAACCAAAAAATATTGCAAGACCTTTTAGTCACCGTAGAATTGTAAAAAGTTTTCCAACTGGAATCTGTTCAATTAACAACAGTAATCCCTTTCGTTCAGCAAACTTCTCTACCAACTGAGCTCGTTCCTTTCCCTTCCTTCTTGTTCACCTAAAACACAGTAGTCGCCGAATTTCACCTCTCTCGCAGACACTTGCTTTGTTGCTGTCTCCCAGTGTCAGCGACCGTCCGTTTTTTATTAACCTTTATGCAAATTCCGTCTCGTCCCATCCGGGTCTCTCGTGCACGGCACAAGCGATTCTTTGCCGCTTACGTTGGTGGTGTGGGGGGGGGGGATCGGCCATGCCCACTTTTTTAATGTCAATATAATATCATTTAATCAGGAAAAGTTTACGTCTATTAAATCCCAATTCCCTGGATACTTAAAGTCAATTTAATTTTTTTAATCTCACTGCAAAGAAAACACGATCGAGGTTGACACTTGAAAATCGGCAAATTTCAAACTGCCCATTAAAGTATCATATTTCTTCGCCAACGTTTTAGTTGTCACTTTGTGAATTTACATTGCAGTCATTTTGTACATAAAAAAAAAATGGAGTCTCTCTGAATTGTTTAGTCAAGCAAAAATATTCGTCGCCAAATTGGCTTACGCGAAATCAGATAACGCCCCAGAGTTTCACGCAGAAATAGCCGTGCCGTGGCGTCTACAGCAAAAATGTCATTACAAAATTTCCCGGATGTTCCGTGTATGACACCTTCTACGATATACGAGTGCTTGGGATAATTTGAACTTTTATTGTATATCGATAATCACCGTCGTTTTGGTGTTTTTTTTAATGGTTAGTGTAGAGTTAGATTTTCAAAGTTGTTGAATTTCAAAATCGGAGGGGGGGGAGTTAAATGATTGGTCGAAAGTGTAGAGTTAGATTTTGAATTCAAAGTTCTTCAAAATCGGAGGAGGGGGAGTTAAATGATTGGTCGAAAGTGTAGAGTTAGATTTGAATTCAAAGTTGTTGAACTTCAAAATCGGAGGAGGGGGGTTAAATGATTGGTCGAAAGTGTAGAGTTAGATTTTGAATTCAAAGTTGTTGAACTTCAAAATCGGAGGAGGGGGAGTTAAATGATTGGTCGAAAGTGTAGAGTTAGATTTTGAATTCAAAGTTGTTGACTTCAAAATCGGAGGAGGGGGAGTTAAATGATTGGTCGAAAGTGTAGAGTTAGATTTTGAATTCAAAGTTGTTGAACTTCAAAATCGGAGGAGGGGGGAGTTAAATGATTGGTCGAAAGTGTAGAGTTAGATTTTGAATTCAAAGTTGTTGAACTTCAAAATCGGAGGAGGGGGGTTTAAATGATTGGTCGAAAGTGTAGAGTTAGATTTGAATTCAAAGTTGTTGAACTTCAAAATCGGAGGAGGGGGGAGTTAAATGATTGGTCGAAAGTGTAGAGTTAGATTTTGAAATTCAAAGTTGTTGAACTTCAAATTCGGAGGAGGGGGGAGTTAAATGATTGATATGAAAGTGTAGAATTAGATTTTGAATTCAAAGTTGTTGAACTTCAAATCGGAGGAGGGGGAGTTAAATGATTGGTCGAAAGTGTAGAGTTAGATTTTGAATTCAAAGTTGTTGAACTTCAAAATCGGAGGAGGGGAGTTAAATGATTGGTAGAAAGTGTAGAGTTAGATTTTGAATTCAAAGTTGTTGAACTTCAAAATCGGAGGAGGGGGGAGTTAAATGATTGGTAGGAAAGTGTAGAGTTAGATTTTGAATTCAAAGTTGTTGAACTTCAAAATCGGAGGAGGGGGGAGTTAAATGATTGGTCGAAAGTGTAGAGTTAGATTTTGAATTCAAAGTTGCTGAACTTCAAAAATCGGAGGAGGGGGGGGAGTTAAATGATTGGTCGAAAGTTTCCCCTTTTTCATACTACAAAAATAGTTTTACACTGCCTACAAACACAGTGGCAAGAACTCAAAATAAAAAGCTGAATATAAAGCTAAACACCAATCCTTCTATCTCTCTCTCTCTCCCCCCCTCTCTCTCTCTCTCTATATATATATATATATATATATATATATATATATATATATATATATATATACCAATCCCTCTGCACGAGTATATATATATATATATATATATATATATATATATATATATAGTTAAGAATTAATGCAAAAATGAAT
>CM042157.1:18152480-18163424 GCA_023376005.1 Doryteuthis pealeii
ATCCCTTTTTAGCTAGCTCTAGACCAGGGAATTTGTTTTTGTTGAGATGGAGCGCCACGCCTACCCTCAGCTCCCTACTTTACCGCACATATCAGATTACCAAATCTTTGGTACTCTTACGACTCCGAGATGTAACAGCTTTTCTTTTCTTTTTTTATTTCCTTTTCTTTCTTTTTATTCCTTCTTTTATTTTCTTTCCTTTTATTCCTTCTTTTATTTTATTTCCTTTTCTTTTTCTTTCTTTCATTTATTTTTCAATATATTTTTATTTTGGTTTTCTTTTTCTTTATTTTTTACCTCTTTTTACTTTTTCTTTCCTTTTTTTCATTCATTTTTTCTTTCTTTTTCTTCTTCTTTCATTTATCTTTCTTTACTTTTTCTTTCTTTTTTCTTTCTTTTTTCTTTCTTTTTCCCTCTCTTTTCCCTTTTTCTTTTCTTATTTCTTCTTTTTCTCTTTCCTTTTCTTTCTTTTTTCTTTTCTTTTTTCTTTCATTTTTCCTTTTTTTTCTTTCTTTTTTTTCTTTTTCTTTCTTTCTTTTTCTTTCTTACCCTTTTTCTTTCTTTTTTCTTTATTTTTCCCTTTTCCTTTTTTGTCTTTTTTTTCTTTCGATTTTTTCTTTCTTTCTCTTTCTTTCTTCTTCTTTCTCTTCTTTCTTCTTTCTTTTCTTTCTTTCTTCTTTCTTTTCTCTTTCTTTCTTCTTTCTTTTCTCTTTCTTTCTTTTACTCTGTGCTGTTCAACCAATTTACTTAGGATGCATTATTTGATTGGTCAGATGAATTTATTACATTCTAAACTCGAGAGGGGGTTCACATATTTTTGGACAGGTCAGACTTTCAGTTTTCGAGAAATAAATCACATTTTTTGAATAAATAATTGAAATACATTCTTTTTTGTTTCTCTTTATTATTTAGACCTAGCAAAAAAGAAAAAAAAAAAAAAAAAAAGAAAAAAAAAAAGCCCTCCGTTTATATAATTAAAGTGTGTAAAAAAAGTATTGAGATTTTTGGTACTTTTTGACACACCTTGTATTCGGAAAAAATAACGTTCCATTCATTCTTCATTTCTATTTTAGTAAATACAGCTTTGAACTTGGGGTACTTTTTTTGACACAGCTTGTATTCTGAAAAGAATTAATGAATGGAACGTTATTTCTTCCCAGAATACAAGGTCAGTCAAAAAGTACAAGAAATCCCACACTTTCGACAATTTTGACACACTGTGTGTATATATATATATATATATATATATATATATATATATATATATATATATTTGGGGGATATGTGCTTAATTGAAGTCATACTTCATTTTGAAAATTAATTAGTTAATAATTAATGAATTTAGGCGGGCATATATGTTCAAATGTAAACAGATCGAGAAAATGTCAATCCCTGAATGTACATTTCGACCTATTAGGTCTCATCAGCAAGGTTGTAGACATGATGAGACCTAGTAGGTCAAAACGTACATTCAGGGATTGACATTTTCTCGATCTGTTTAGCCTTACATTTGAACATATATGCCCACCTAAATTGATTAATTATTAACTAATTAATTTTCAAAAATTAGGTATGACTTCAATTAAGCACATATTGTCGGCTAAAAGCCATATCAAATAAACACAATGTTTATTTACGTACTTTCATATATATATATATATATATATATATATATATATAGTTAATTTTATTTTTTATGTTGTCAACTTATAATTTAATAGATTAGTTTTATATATATATATATATATATATATATATATATATATATATATTTAAAGCTATAATTTAGTAACATTATACCACAAACTGAAGTTTATTGCTTTGGTGTTATTTTGCTGGTTTCTTGTTTTCGTTTTTTTTTTGTTTTGTTTTTGTATTTTATGTCATTGGGAGTTGGAACTAAAGGAAACCATTTATGGTAAGAACATATTCCCGTAACTTGCTTAAATTTTGGATTGCATTAATAGTTTAATAAACAATGTTGGTTGAATAGTTGGGTGGTTGGTTTTACAGCATATTAACTTCTGTTGGTTTTAATTTATGGTGGAGTCAGCCTTTTTGTTATTATAGGGTTTCGGGTAACTATTTCTGTTTACAGTCTGCGACACCATTGATACCTATTTTGTGTTTTACTTGTTAAAATTTTACTGCTAGTTTAAACCCATTGGATTGCTGCAGCAAGTGTGCGTGTTGTATTGTCCTCGCCCGGAAAACGCAGCTTCCGACAGAGGGACAAAGAGAAAGATAAAAATATATATTTAAAAAGAAAGAAAAAGCGGAAGAGAGGGTTTCCGATCAAGGAAGTAGGGAGATGATAAACAAATATATAACAAATGTCCGTTATCAGATCAAAAGATAAAGATGCGGAGGCGTATCTATCAATATAAAGGCGAGAAGATTCGAGCCGACACACAGAGACGCCAGCCAGCAGCCAAAAGGACACTTCACGTCTCCCGTCAGCAAACACCCTTCGGGCACCCATTGTAAGCTCTGCGCCTTTACCACCCACACACCGAAGAAAATAAAAAAGGGTCCTCTCTTTGTACATACGTATCTGTTGTTTATTGAAGTCCAGTAGTCGGTGGTAGCTGACTACTACTTACTTACACGATCGAGCAGCGTGAACGCAACGTAACATATAGCGTGAGTTTGACGCAACGTAACATATAGCGTGACATATAGCGTGAGTTTGATGCCGCTATACAACATACGGAGATGAGACGATGTCACGTTCACGTGTTTTTTTTTTTTTAGTGTTGCAAGGGTTTAAAGAGGGGACACGTGAACTTGGAAGACGACCCCAGGAGTGGAAGGCCTTCAACGACCAGCACTGAGGCTAACTGGTCACATCAAGCCCTAGCACCTATATAATTGCCCCGACTCTATTGCTCCAATGGCAAGCCCCGACCCTTTTTATCATATGGTTGCTAGACAGCGGTGGCTGAGGGTCTGAATGACCTGGATATGACTTTAAATTCTATCTGATGGTGAGGTTCCGGTTCTGGATGTTTTTGTTAAGTATTTGGTCGGCATCCTTAGTTCCAGATGTAGTAAGTAAGTAAGCAAGCCATAAGAATCCGGTGTTATAGTATTCTTTGTAAGTCCGACGTCAAGATGTCCGAGTGTCAATGACATAAGTTTAGAATCAGGTCTTATTAATACAGCAGAAGCAGCAGCAGCAGTGGGGTCACGTGTTAGGCAACGAGTCTATAAGTAGAAGTGACCATTTGCCCCATGCCTTATATACAAAAAGTGGCTCGCTGGTCCACTCTGACCGGGAGTGGCAGTACCTGTTAGGGTCCCATCTATGGGTTAAATAGCAAAATGTACGTACCTAGTTCATAAGCTACCTATGAATTATGTAACAAGTTGACATCAACATTTTGCAGGAAATCATTTTCTTTCAGTCTATGAATGGAATTTGAAATCACTTTACACGATGTCGTAATCCGGTACGTTAGCCACTACACCACAGGGACTTATCTTCTCTCTCTTTTAATCCACTAGTTTTTAATACATTTAAATAAAAACCCTATGGCTGTGAGTTCCTATCTACGAACGTACGAATTAGTAGAAGGCACCGACCAATAGGGAGACCACAGCTACGCTTTAAAACGTCTGCAAGAAGGACATGAAGACATGCCACATCAACCCTAACACATGGGAGGTCGGTGAAGAAAACTGAGAAGGCCTGGCGCCTCCTTGTGAGACAAGGGACAAAAAGGAGTGAAAAAGAAAGGAAAGAAGCCGCCAGAGAAAAGAGAGCCAGAAGGAAGGAGAGTCAACAGCAACTCCAGCAATCATCACTGTTCGTTCGCAGACCCGGTCCTTATAACAATAATAATAATAATAGCAATAATAATGAGAATAACAACAATAATAATGATAATAGCAATAACAATAATAATAATAATAGCAATAATAACAACAACAATAATAATAATAATGATAATAGCAATAACAACAATAATAATAGTGATAATAGCAATAATAACAACAACAATAATAATAATGAGAATAGCAATAATAACAATAATAACAATAATGAGAATAGCAATAATAACAACAAAGATTGCCATTCAAAAATTGGCCTGTTCAGTCACTTGTGCCGATGCAGTTAAAAGATGGACACTACGCCATCGTCTTTAGCAGACGGAGGGATGCCAACATACATGTTTGTAAAGGTTCTACAATTTCCTTCCATTTAGCCGTACATCTAAATTTGATTAATAGGCAGAGCTGACCTGAAGTGTGAACATTTGTCATTGCTTCTTGAGTCCTTTCCTGCATGTGACATGGGCTGCTTGCAAAAAAAAAAACTTGTTAAAACTCAAAGGTGGCTACGTTATTATTCAGCTCCATCACTGTCAATGTATATACAAGAATGGAGGTTTCGTGGTGTAATGGTTAGAGTCGTAGCAAATGCACTCGTGTACGCGAGTTCAAATACTGGACGAAGCTGTTTGCATTTCACATAACGCGAAAAATATCAGAAAAGGTATGCATTCAACTACTCTCCCTCCAGCTATGGATAAATAGTAGGACGGATTTGGATCTTTAACCTTGGCTAGGTAACCAGTCTATGAGAAGGAAAACTCTGAATTCAAATCTGTTAAACTGTGCTTAAGAAAATGACCTTGTACCACATCCTACTCGTGCGGAGGGGTTGGTATATATATATATATATATATATATATATATCGACGAGTCCATTTTCCACGATTCTAACCACTAGTCCACGCGCCTCCATTCGAGTTGAATTCCTAGACGAAGCTGTTGGTATTTCACAAAGCGCTAATACCCTTGGGAAAGGTATGCATCCATATATTCTCCCTCCAGCTATGGGTTAAATAGTAGGGCAGACTTGAGTAACCAGTCTAGGAGAGGAATAACTCTGAATTCAAAATTCCTAAGGTCGGTCGTTGATTGAGTTTGTGGCAACCCTTTATGCACCAATTCTTTTCTATGTGGATGGTCCAACACAAGCCTTCACCACTATAAACAAATCCCTGTGTGTATGTTCATTGTGTGTATGAACCCTCATACGTCGAAAATCGACGGGAAAGTCCATTACATATATATATATACCAGGACGAGTTAAATGTTTCGCAGTATTTTAGCAAATTGAGGGACTATTCGATTGCTTTTTCCAAGTCGTGTAAGTGCTACTGTATGGCTGTAACACTCGCAGTCTAGCGAATCTATTAGAGAAAAAGCTAGATGGGAACTACACAATGATGCTGTGTGCTTCTTAAACACGTTCTGAAACCGACACACCAGAAAAGGGCAGCTTACGGCCACTTACCACCTATCCTATAAACCATCCAAGTGATACGTATAAGACATGCTGTTGAAGTAAGGAGGAACTCATAAGTGAGGTTCTCCTGTGGACGACCACACATGAACACACCAGTTTAGGATGACCAGGAAAAACTTATATTCATAAGCTAGGTGCGGATATTGGATGCCGTGGGGAGATCTTGCGAGTAGCGATGGCCGACAGGGGTGTGTGTGAGAGAGAGATAGAGAGAGAGAGAGAGCGAGAGAGATGGGGGGAGAGAGAGGGACAGATATGGACAGAGAGAGAGAGAGAGAAAATTATGGGAATCCATGAAATCAGCACTACTTGATGATGATGATGATGATGATGATGATGATGATGATATTACTTGAAAAGTGATTTTTTTACATAGATAGAAGAATAATAAAAGTATAGTGGTACTGTGACTTACGAGTTTAATTCGTCCCGCTTATAACTTAATTTCTTCGTATATCAAATCAATTTTCGCCCTTGAAATAAACTAAAATGTAATTAATCCGTTCCAGCCCCCCCCCAAAAAAAAAAACCCAACAATTTTGTCACTTTTTTAAATAAGAAAATAGCACTGAATTGTATAAACGTAATAAATAGAATTTTTTGAATTATGTGCTGTAATATATTTTAATGTTTATCTATGAATAATATTTTTCTTTGACGTAATAAATTTCGACAGTTAAATGTTTTTAGGGAACTTATTAACATAAGCGTATCTGAAACTCACTCGTACATCAAATTTTAGCTCTCAACACAAAACAAAAATCAACCCTGTTAAGTTTTTAAGGGCCATAATTGGCCAGTTGATGCTAGGTAGTGTCCTCCGATTTGGATCCTTTGGTAATCCTCTCAGGTAGAGATTCCTAGGTTCCTTCGTCGATGATTCCGAGTAGACTGAGAAAGAATCAGCGCTTAAGTAATATATCAGCCACGCAGTATGGCCAGCAATTGGCTAAGGAACAGACCACATGATCTCGCCTAGTCTATAAGTACAGGCGGGGAACTGGCACACACCTTATATCTAAAAATAAATCCAACAAACCCAGTTAATGTAGAAAAAATAAAGTAGTTAACTCTGGTGACCCAGGTGAGCAGGCCGACGAGTTGGGGGATGCAAAAAGAATACTCTTCTGCGACCCACTCCTGCCTGGGGTCTGGTAACACTGGTAGTATGCTCGACGAGAAGAGGCTTCTGTAACAATTTGCTTGATCGGCGGTAGCAAAGAAGTAGTTGGTCTTTAAAGACCACTCTCACCTCAGCCATTAACTATTCTGAGGCGAAGCAGTCAGCACTTTGCTTGATCAGCCGGAGCACAGAAGTAAGAAGTAGCAAACGGGGAGGGAAGCCTATTTTATAGGCGTTGGTAAACCTCCTCACCCCTACAACATCCGACAGGAAACTATATGACCTAATCCAGGAAGCGCGTGGTGTAATGGTTAAAGTCATAAGAAATGGACTCGTCGCCCCGAGTTCGATTCCTGGATGTGGTAATTGCATTTCACTTAGCGCTAATACCCTTGGGAAAGGTATGAATCCTACTCTCCTCCAGCTATGAATAAATAGTAGGGCAGACTGGGCTCTTTAACCTTGGTTAGGCAACCGGTCTAGGAGAAGGAAAACTCTGAATTCAAACCTGTTAAACTCCGCTTAAGAAATTGACCTTGTGTCACATCCTGCTCGTGCGGAGGGGTTGGTAAATATATATATGACCTAATCCTGTTCTGGTCTCGTGTTTTAGTCCCAAGCACCAGAACCTCCCTCGACCGAACCAGCCGCTCCAACCCGTAAGTCACCAGTCCTTCTACCCATATTTTTTCACATTAAACCTTGGAAAACTCGTCAGTTGGGAAACTCGTAAGTCAAGGTATTGTTGTATTATTGTATCTGAACCTTGAAGAGTTACTGCCCCTGAACTGGGCAGAGAGATATAGGGGGAATAAAATATGGCTTCTTAACCCTATACACGTCGTTATCGTGTTCCTCATTTTAATTCAGATAACTTATCATGGTGGCAGCGATGAGTCAAATACCCACACCGAAAACAATTAGAAAAACGCCGAACAAGACTAACTAAAAAAAAAAGTTAGGACAACTTTTTGGACAAAAACCCTTTTTGGACGAATTAAGAAGTTAAGTCCTACGCTGAACGCAACCCGACATGAAGTTCTAAAAACAAAACAAAAAGACCAGAAGTGTTTGCAGTTTTAAAAAAAAAATTTAAAAAAATAAAAATCTATGTGATCACAACTGAACAATTATATTTTTGATTTATTATGTTATATGCAAATAAAATAAAAATAAAAAAATTGTAAGGGGAAAAATTATTTTGTAAAAGAGGGGATGTTGTATTATTGTATCTGAACCTTGAAGAGTTACTGCCCCTGAACTGAGCAGAGGGGAATAAAAGATGGCTTCTTAACCCTATACACGTCGTTCACGTGTTCCTCATTTCAATTCAGATAACTTATCAGGTATTACTGTATAATAAAATTGTTATTCATACGAAATAAAATAAATAAAAGACTGGAGAACGGGAAAGAGTTGTTTACATTCACAGCTGATGAGTAAATGGCGTTTACTGTTCAGACTTAGTGTGACGGTTTGTTCCGGTCGGACTAAATTCAAAGAGGGCGTGTGTTTGGCCGAATTACATTTTGTTGATAGAAACCAGGGCTTCTAAAAACATCTTTAAATGACGCACCCTTTGTAGCCAAATTTAATTTCTATTCATTAACTTTCATTCATTCACCAACAAATCTTTCATCTCTTCTCTTGGGGGAATATCAACTAATTTGAAAACTTTTTGAAAAACTTTCTAAAAAAATTTTTTTCACAAAAAATCTTTTCTCTTGACGCTGAGCTGGGGTTGAAACTAGTTGGAAACAATAAAAGAATTTAAAAAACCAGTAAATAAATATTCCTGTGTCTTATCTCTCTCTGGGTTTTGTCGTTACTTACATATATATACTATGCAGGAAGTACCCGATCCATGGGCCGCATAAAAACGATTTTGATGGTTGGGATATTGATTTGCTTATAAGTGTGCATAGGCTGTGTGTGTGGATCATTGTAATAGTACTGTGTCGAATATATGCTTGCATGCATATATACGGATGCGTCAGGGACGCACGTAGGTACACTTACTCTTATATAATATAGATCTATTTACAGTTTGTCATTATTCTATATAGTATACTATAATATATATAATGTATTATGATAATATATACTATGATATATAAGTACTAGAATCATATATATATATATTTAATAATACCAAGCGTGATTGGTAGATCCTTTGCGGAGAGAAAAAACGGCAGAGAGTTTGATTGCTAAAAATATGACTACCAACATCAACCAGGAGGAAAAAAAATTTTTTGAAAAAGAGAAAGACCAAGATATTCGAATACCAAACAAAAAATAAATCTTATTTGGTATAGTATTTGGCCAAAAGGAAAAACAATGTATATGTATATATCATTGTATATACAGATATATATATATATTACATAACGCGCTAGAGAAGAAGCTAAAATTATGTAAAAAGTGCTCGATACCTAGTTAGAGCCAATAATAAGGAATTACTGAGTGAGACGAGCCTACTATTAGTTTCGCATTAAAGCTCCTTCAGGGCATAAAATCTGACTCAGATTTTAGCCCTGAGAAGAGCTTTATGCGAAACTAATATATGCGCTTCGTTCCTTCACTCAGTAGATATCCTTTATATATATATATATAGGGTGTGATGTGTGTGTGTGTGGTGTGTTTGTGTGTGTGCGTATATATATTTATTACTAAGCTTAACATAGATGTGCACAAGGCCAGACGTATGGGCCCAAATGAGTAATTCACTAATAATGAATCTGCAAAATCTAGCTTGCTAACCATTGCACCACGTGAAGGTCCCGAATGCTCTTTATTTTATATATATATTACTTATATATAACATATATTGTGTGGGTGTGTGTATGTGTTGATTGTGTAGTATTATATATATGTTGATGGTGTGTGATGTTGTGTTGTTTGTTCTATGATATTATATCATTTTGGGGATTTAGTTGCGAAGGCATGAGCTAATGTTGTAAATAAATAAACAATAGGTTGGATGTATGTACTAACTTCGATTCAATATATATATATATATATATATATAACTATATAATATATATTATATGCGTGTGTGGTGTGTGTGTGTGTTGTGTACACAATATATTGCGTCCTCGCATTTACAAGTTTACATTTTACATTTCACATTTGCACATATTACACTTACATATTTTGTGTTCGGAGTAGTTTGCGTTGAGGCGGCTTGTAGTTGCCGTTACGGTGTACTTATTACATATGATGGTTTTTAGTGTATCACGTATATGTTGTTACGCGCACGTGACGGTATTGTACAACACACACCAAACACTACTATATATATATCTATATATATATATATAATTATATATATATAGCATGAGTGAAGTAAAAGGAAAAAGTTTGAACAAAATTAAATGCACTCAAAACAAGTCCAAGCTGGCAGAGAATGATTTCGTCCTTCTGACGCGAAGGAACATCTCAGTCTGACTTTCGACGTCAGAAGGACGAATATTCATTTCTAACCTACTTGACTTGTTTGAGTCATTATTTTTGTTCACTTTTCCTTTTACCTCACCTCATACTGTCGGATTTTACTCCATACCCTCTTATCTTCAATATATATAATATATATTTATCTAGTCTAATATATAATATTCTATATACAATATCTTCATCGCTGATGATTGCATTCGCCATGAAACCAATATGGTTTGTGAATGTTACCTTTTGTGCACCTAATAATAGTATATGTTAAAACCTTTATATATTTATCTATTATATTATATATATATATTATATATATATATATATTTATATAGTAAGACAGCGGGGTCTATCCTTTCACTAGCGCTAGACCAAGGATGATTGTTTGCATCTGGTGGATCGCCACGCCTCGATCAGCTCCTTATGTTACAGCGACAGATCCTATGCCCTCGAGGGCTGGAGTGTGAAGGCCAGTATCACGAACAGGAACCTTGTTTTCCTTAGGCGAGACGTTTACGACGGTGAGCTGAACCAATATAACGCACGTGTTACCATGTTATATTGAGTACATAAGACCGCGTATAATAACATTAGAACAGTTTTTTTTTTAAATATGTGGATGTTTTTGTTTTACTTATGATAGGAAGAATTTACCTTCATCGTGCTTATTATTATATATTATTATATTATTTTTTTTTTTTTCTTTATAAAGTTATTATTAGTCATTATTATATTTTCTTTAAGAGGTTTCGTCCGCGAGGAAAACAAAAAATGACTGAGTTAAATAATTTGTTACGATTTTATGTAGGAGGCGTATTACGCACTTAAAAAACTTTTAAAAAAAAAAGTTTTATGTGTAAATAGAATCCTTCAGGAGATGTTTGTTCCAATGTTAACGATTCAGAAATTTTATTACGCGTTATTTGTACGTCATTAATTTAGTCTGAAGAGCTGGAAATTTTTTACCAGTTCCAAGTCGAGGAACAGGACAAAATATCGATGACAATGTGGCGTAGATGTGTATCAGGAAAATTCCAAGTTTTGTAGTGCAATCTCTCTC
>CM042157.1:18163434-18188915 GCA_023376005.1 Doryteuthis pealeii
CCACTTACCTTACTAGGTAGAGGCGTGTAATATCATTGACAAGGCTAATTTCGCAGGGAAGTTCGCTATGTACCGGCGCCC
This sequence comes from Doryteuthis pealeii, assembly GCA_023376005.1. Classification (NCBI taxonomy): domain Eukaryota; kingdom Metazoa; phylum Mollusca; class Cephalopoda; order Myopsida; family Loliginidae; genus Doryteuthis; species Doryteuthis pealeii. The sequence continues at coordinate 18,163,516 of CM042157.1, forward strand.
CGAACGGATATGGTCTCTACCTATGCCTGTGAAGTCCCGTTTCGATTCCTGTCGGAGGAGTCTTAGTATACATCGCTCAGAGACTTAATTAAAGTCGAAACATCTGTACGTGTTCTACATAGCGAGTCATCCTATTGCCGTATTTCGGCTTGTCAAGATTATTTCTATACTTATCGAATTTTTATGCGATACATGCTATTGATAATTCAATCTTCAATCAAAATAGTATACTAATTAATTAATATATATATTATTGCTTTTGATACCTAATAGGTCGAATGTACACTCAGGGATGATATTTTCTCGACTTGATTAGCCTTACATTTAACATATATCCGCCTAAATCATTAATTATTTAACTGATTAATTTTTCAAATTAGGTATGACTCATTTAAGCACATATTCCTCCAAATATTTCGACTTAAACCATATAAAAAAATACACATTTGTTATTTTACTTAACCTATATATATATATATATATATATATATATTATAATATATTATATAGATATATATTCGAAATGATGAAGTAAATCGACGTCTGTATGAGAATAGAAAAACAGGAAATATTCTCAAAAGATAATTTAATAGCTTGATCGTCGACGTAATTATAAAACATTATAAAAACCGAAACTTTAAATTCAACATTCACCTAAAAAATCGAATTCTTATTTGGAATAATTCGTGTTTTTTTATTCTTCTGTACACACACACACACACACACACACACGACGTCACATTCGCACACACACACAACACAAATACGTAAAGGGGTGTCTATGTCACCTTACAACCGTTTGTCTTAGCGTTCCTCATAGTTCTAACATCAAAGACGCTAGTTTTTCATTCAACATTTTTTTTAGATAGATTGACGACAAAGCAAAATACTCTCACGCCTTCTTATCCCTGTTGACAAATCATTTTTTCCTCAATTAACAAAAGCCCTGATGAGATCAATTGAAACAGATCGAAACACTGCAGCGTTGGCAAATAAACATCACTAGTTGTATGAACTTGTGTTTTTTCAATTTTTCATAACATTACATACTGTCGGATTCACTTCCATTTCTCCTCACATAAATCTTTCTTTAATATTTATAATTTATATATAATATATATAGTATCCAATTGCCGCTTTAACCTCTCGGTTGCATTGACACAGTAAAATCCAAAAGTGCTCAATATATTAAAAACAAGAACAAGTAATAAAATGATAATAATAATGATAATAGTAGGGGGAAAAGATTTGGAGGTCTAACATTTGGATTGAAACCATGGTAGACCCCTAACTATTTTTCTATTATATTATATATACTAGCAAATATATGCACCCTCCGGGTGCAAGTATTTAAGTTTAAATGTAATAAAAATATTAGATTAAATCAGAAAGGCTAATGAAACTAATTAAAATTCAAATAAAAGATTCGAAACAGAGGGGTATAATCGTAAAATAGAACAACTGAAACTTACTTCTTCATCACTTCCGTTTTTTCAATGCTAAATTTTCCTAATTTAGTTAAAGTTAGTTTAGTTAAAATAGGAAGTAAAGAATAAAATTACTGTTATTTCTTCTTGTTAATGAATTTTTTAAGATTTATTGAAGAGATTTTTACTCATATTCATTAAGATAAAACCAAAACAATTAGAAATCAATAATACCAAGCACATTTTTATTAAAATCAGTTTTTTAAATATCAATATGCAAATTAGCTTTACGTTTACTCTGAAAACTGGTATTTGTTGTATATATAAATACAATTGCATGTTATTAGTATTTAGGTAAGGCCAACAGTATTAATAATGTCAAACAGTTTATTATTAATTGAGGTTTAAATAGAAATAGAATCATGGAGAATGTGACGTAAATAACTAAGGGAATTGTGACTTGAGTAGTAATTATAGTTTCGGTTACAGACAGAAAAACACACAATCTCCATTATAATAAGATATATATATATATCATATAATATTATTATGCTATATTCATAAGTAAACAGTGCTCATTATTATGGATAGAACATTTACATCTAAGGTAACTAACGTGGACAAGAAGTCAACCAGCGTCTGGTTATGGACTGTTTTCGCCATTTGATCTTCACACTAAGACTTGGTTGAAGATCGCATAGGTGAAAATGTCAGTAACCAGCCGCCGTTGATTCCATGACCACGCTACCTTAACTTTATATATATTATATATATATATATATATATAAGGTGTGTAAAAAATGTATCGAGATTTTTTGTACTTTTTGACACACCTTGTATTTGTGAAATATTAACGTTCCATTCATTGTTCATTTCTATCTTGATAAATACAGCTTCAAACTCGACTTTTATGACACACCTTGTATTGTGAAAAACAATTAACGTTCCATTCATTGTTCATTTCTATCTTGGTAAATACAGCTTAAATCTCTTTACTTCTGAAACGCCGGTTTAACTCAGTCGGTAGAGCGTTCGGCTACAAACCACAAGGTCCCTAGTTCGATACTCAGCGTATGAGTAGCACAAGGATCTGGGCGTAACGTGAGGAGCTGATGGTAGTTGTGGCGCTCCACCTCAGACGCAAAACATCTCCTTGTCTAGCGCTAGTGAAAAGGGGATAGACTCCCTTGCTGATTGGTTGTACCGACTTTAGGCCTCCGCGACGACTTTACTTACTTTATATATATATATATATATTATATATATATATATATATATATATACGAGAAAACATGACCCGTTTATTTATATTTTATATATATATATATAATATGAAAAATAGATGGAAATTAATCCGACAGTTTGAAATTAAGATTTTTGAAAAAACATCATTATATAATTAATTACCATTTTTGAAAAATATATATATATATATATATATATATATATATATATATATATATATATTATATATATATAGATAGATAGATAGATAGATAGATAGATAGATGGAAATTATTCCGACAGTTTGAAATTTAACATTTTTGAAAAAACATCTTTATATAATTAATTAAACATTTTGAAAAACATCATTATATAACATTATTTGTTTTTTCAAAAATGTTAAATTTCTATATATATATATATATATATATATAAAATAATATATATAATATATATATATATATTATATATATATATATATATTATATAGGGTGACAGAAATAACTCCCATATTTTAAACTATGACCTATGTGGTGAACTTAGACAAGGGGTAATAGTAACTCCATCTTGCTAATATCTTACCATTTTTAATATATTATTAATTACGATCATAGCTTATAGTGGCCATATTTTTAAGGACTGACTAATGCCCACTGATATTATGGATAAATAGTACCGAGAGACTGAGATGTTCCTTCCTAATACGGCAACTGGTCTAGGAGAAGAAAAACTCTGAAGTCCAACCTGTTAAACTCCGTTTAAGAAATTGATCATATGTCGCATCCTGGTCATGCTGAGAGGGGTTGGGTAATGGGTAAATACGCATAGGATTAAGATGTCCGTATCTAATCCAGGGCCGACATTTAAAAAAACAATTCCCGCCATTTTTATTGGCTTGGATCATTAGGATTAAAAGGGATTATCTTCAGCCTGTTTACAAAGTGAACTGTGCCAAAAGATTTAAGTGTTTTTCTTGATATATATTTTTTTTCTCTCTCTAAAAGTTTCAGTACGTTGAGAAGAAAGTGCTGATTGTCGGAATCACGCCTGGCTTAATATTCTGAATGGGAATTTTCTGGTTGACTTGTGTAACAGATTATTTTCTTAAACACCCAGAGAATTGCCTGTTGAGCGACTGGGTACGTTTATATTCAAGCAGCAGGGTAGTTTTATTATCATTTTTATTTTCATTTTTGTCTTTTATTTATTTTTTTTTTAATCTATTTATTTTTTTTGTTAATTTCTTTTTAACTGGAAGAAATTAATGACTTCAACCAAAAAATGAGGAAACTGAACGTTTAAAAAAAAGTCGTCGGAATGGCCTAAAGTTGGTATCAGCCAGACAGCGAGGAGTCTATATTCTTTTCACAAGAGTATTAGACGGAGGAGACTGTTTTTGGCGTCTGAACGGAGCGGCACATCTACCAACAGCTCTCACTTTACCGCACATCTCCCTGCGCTTCCATACGCTGAGTTAGCGAGGACGGTATCGAACCGGACACTTATGAGTAGCACCAAATATTGTGCGCATATTAAACAGAATGCTGAAAAATTCTCAGCCTAACCAGAAATTAGCCCAATTCCCACACACACTCATTAGAAAAAAAAGAAGCTCTATAAAATGTGATTGCTTTGAAGTTTTGAAGGAACTTGAATAACGACGTGCCAAGTGTGTCGAATTATATATATATATATAATATATGTCAGCTGCGGCTGTTGAATACACCGACTGCACCTCTGCAGAAGGGTAAGAATATTGTTGGACGTGGGTGGCGACCCGTGATGCTTAAGGATAGAACCCAGGTAGCTGAGCAGTCCGTGACTTGCAATACTCCACTTTGGTCCTTTCTTAGGCTAGAAGGGCGGTCGGAGAGTCCCCCCGATCAATTGGCTGGTCACGTCCTAGCAACTATATGATTGTCCCAACCTATATCCTTATGGTAAGTCCCAACCCTTTGTATCATATGGCTGCTAGAAGACGGTGACTGAGGTCTACATGTCCTGGGAATTACGTTAAACTCTATCTGAAGGTGAGGTTCCAGTTTTGGAGGTTTGGGAATGTGGAGCACCCTTCATCACCCTTGCTCCCAGTCCACCCTGATCCGGAGTGGTAGTACCTGTTTCGGTCCCATATATGGATTAAATAGAAAAATGTGTTTATAAAACAATCGAGTATCCATTAAGAATGACTTTATTTCAATACTTTGTCGGCATTAAATGACCCACTATTTAGAGGGGAAAATTATGTATATTATATTATTGAAATAAAAATTAATGAAAGTTAAAACAATATGTGTGGATGCAAAGACTTTACCTATCCCTCCGCACGAGTAAAATGTGACACGAGATAAAATTCTTAAGTTGAGTTTAACAGGTTTGAATTTGAGTTTTCTTTCTCATAGATCGGTTGCCACAGCAAGGTTAAGAACCCCAGTCTGCCCTACTATTTACCCATAGCTGGAAGGAAAAATAGTTTGATTTCCCAAGAGTATTAGCGCTATGTGAAATGCAAACAGCCTCGTCCAGAATTTGAACTCGCGTTGAGTAGCCCATTTCCTAAGACGATAACCACTACACACAGTCCAACCATGAATAGTTTAGGGCTCCAAATTATTATTTTTTTTGTCAGGTCGGGATTTTTCCGATATTTCAAGATATTTCAGAATATTCAAGACAACTGATCTCCTATTGTTATGACCTGTTTAAGGGTCAATAAATAATAACTCAACACGGGTATAAAATGTAGGGAACAGATTGTATTCAGCAATATATATCAACGTACAATGAAAGGGTTTCCTTGTTTCAGCTTACACGAAGAACTGTATCAGGTACTACTGGTATTTACATGTGTCCCACTTTCACACGATATGGCACAAGGCCGTTTTATGTGGGACCACCCACAATTCGGGTGGTAGGTAGAAAATTGCGTCGATCCCTTCGGCATTCCCCTCAAGGCGCCTCAGGTGCTGGGCAATAAACCCAGCCCTGCCCCTTTAAGTGCAATGAGGCTGGTATTGCTGGAGGACGGCGTTCTGGGATCGACGCTATTAATCTAGCATCCCACCGGTCCAGGGGCCGAAGCTCATTGGGCCCCGTCCCGAAGGTCGCGTGGGTGGCACTGTAGTAGCTGGGACTACTCGTTTGAGTAGCTTTACTCTGTTAAATATATACCCTTTGGATATGTCCATGTTCGTGTCATAGGTGAGTCACCTACAACACCTATATATGTTCATTTAATTTGTTCTTGTTTTACGGCATATCAACCTCAATGGGTCATTTAATGCCGACCCATTGAGGTTGATATGCCGTATAACAAGAACTGTCGAAGTCAGATTTTCATCGAGACACCGTTAATAAATAAAATTTAATTTATGTGTTAATGATTTGACTATAAATCAAATACTCATTGATAAACTTACACAATTCATGAGGGTATTGTAACGTAAGCAGGACATAATTTTTTCTTACAGACAGACACCGAATCGCCATTACAATGAGATGAATGTTTCTTCGGTATGTATAGTTCGTGGTCTGTCAATGAAATATTTTTTGTTAATCTCGACTCACTGAAAGTATCATTTATTCATTTATATATTTTTACGCGGACGTTGGCTTAAAGTGAACGTCTCGAGTTGGCGCGCTTTGTCTCCGGACCATGACACCAGTTCAATCTCATTGGATGATTTATCATACTTAGAATGTCAGTTCAAACGGAAGTAGCAATCGTGCTGTTCTGCCAATCGACAGTTCGCCCTCTTCAGGCAATATTTTGCTGCTCGTTAAAAAAAAATAAAAATAGATAAATAAAAATAAATAAATAAATAAATAAAGATCTCTGCTGTCATCGGTCCAGGTAGACATTTGCTTGAATTCAATGAGGAAAACGCATTCGACATCACTTCCGTCGTCAAAATTACGCAAACCGTTTGCAACGAGTAGGATGTGGCACATGGTCACAAGTATTGTTACGATTTTTGTAGCCATTTTTAGACTGCAAGTGAGATCACTTTACGGTGGAGATCCCTTGTGTTCCTTAGTGTTAGGTAGAATCCTTGTGTTTCTTAGTGTTAGGCAGAATCCTTGCATTCCTTAGTGTTAGGTAGAATCCTTGTATTCCTTAGTGTTAGGTAGAATCCTTGTGTTCCTTAGGGTTAGGCAGAATCCTTGTCTTCCTTAGTGTTAGGCAGAATCCTTGTATCCCTTAGTGTTAGGTAGAATCCTTGTATGCCTTAGTGTTAGGCAGAATCCTTGTCTTCCTTAGTATTAGGCAGAATCCTTGAGTTCCTTAGAGCGCTTGCTTGTTGATCCGTTCGTCAGTGTCAGATACCAGTGACTGAACGGCTCTCAAGATCGGTGAATAAATAGTTAACTGACCACGTATTCGATCGTGTTGATTGGCTGATTGAATCCACGCGCCCGCGCAGAGTCTATAAATTTAAGTGTTGGCCTACAGGACACCGTATATGCCTAAATAATCCAACATGTTTGGGGCAACCAGTAAGGAACACTCGATTTTCAGTAGTAGTTATTCCACGATGGGACGCCCCATACTAACCTCTCCGTTCGTCACGGATAGGATGTGACACTAGATCGCAAGTAAGAGGCATCTAGGTAGTATCGAACACGCTTGTAATGAATCTGTGGGACTAGCTTGCTAATCATTAGACAGTGATGGGACGCTCTTCCGGTGTGAAAGTAGGTATTTGTCCAATCCGTTTGCTACGGAAAGGATGTGTCAGAAGGTCGCAAGTAAGAGGCATACAGTTAGGATTGAACTCGCTAATCACTAGTAATGGATCTGCGGGACTAGTTTGCCAATCATTACACAGCGATAATTTTCACTCAATCTGTTTTCTCATCTCATCTCTCTCTCTCTCTCTCTCTCTCTCTCTCTCTCTCTCTCTCACTCACACACACACCCACACACAAACACACACACACACACATACTGTCTCTATCTATCTATTTATCTATCTAGCTACCAACGGAGGCGCGTGGGATAATTGTTACCCTCGTAGGAAATGGACATGACGCAACGAGTTCAAATCCTGTACGAGGTTGTTTGCATTTCATGTAGCGCTTATACTCTTGGGAAAGGTATGAATCCAACTATTCTCTCTCCAGCATTGAATAAATAGTAGGACAGACTGTACTCTTTAACCTTGATTAGGCAACCAGTCTAGGAAAAGGAAAACTGAATTCAAATCTGTTAAATTCCGCTTAAGGAATTGACCCTGTATCCCACCCTACTCGTGCGGAGGGGTTGGTAAATACCTATGTATATCTATCACTCTCTATCAAATATACAAAATACAAAATACTACCAAGTAAGTAATTTGAAAAAAAACTTCTCACAAAAATAAGACCATCCAGGTTTTTACATTTTCTAAAAGAAGTGGGATTGTACTCAAAAATATAAGAAGTAAACAAACAGACGATGTGTTTTGATATGGCTTTTTTAGCCGACAATTTTTTGGAGAATATGTGCTTAATTGAAGTCGGACCTAATTTTTGAAAATTAATTTATTAATAATTAACGAATTAGGTGGGAATACCTATTCAAATGTAAGGCTAAACAAAGCGAGAAAAATCAATCTCTGTATGTACAATTCAACCTATTAGGCCTAATCAGCAGAGCTATAGACAGGAAGATCGCTTTGTGTGTGATTCGATCCCTGACTGTTAAGCTGACAGGCAGGGGCTCTAACCGTTACACCAGCAGGCCCTTTCCAGATTTTTCGTTTTGTTTAGAAGTAGGTTATATTCAACTTTATGGTAACTCTTACTACACAACAGTATGAGAAGTAAACAAACAGACGATGTGTTTTGATATGGCTCTTTTAGCCGACAATTTTTGGGAGAATATGTGCTGAAATGTACATACGAAGATTGATTTTTCTCGATTTGTTTATCCTTACATTTGAATAGGTATTCCCGCCTAATTCGTTAATTATTAATTAATTAATTTTCAAAAATTAGGTACGACTTCAATTAAGCACATATTCTCCTAAAAATATAAGTAATTGTACGATAATTAAAATTTATACATATACATAATTTTTTCTACCAAACTACCGATACGAATCCAAAACTTAGTTGGCATTAAATGACCCACCGAGGTTGACATGCCGTTAAACAAAACAACCAAACAAAATCATCTGCTTCATTGCCGGGGGTCCAGTGGCTTCGGCCCTGGACCGCAGAAGTTAACAACGTTGATTCCAGGGAGCCCCCCCCCCCAGGCAACACCTGTCCCCTCGATTTAAAGGGGCAGAGCTGGGTTTATTGCCTGGTGCCTGAACGCGCACATTAAGACAGAATGCCGACGGGATGAACGTATTTTTTGCACCCGCCTCCCATGAGCTTCGGTTTGTGGGTGGTCCCACATAAATAAGGCCTTGTGCCTGACCCTTATACGTGGGATACGTAATAAATACCATCCCATATACCTTCTTCATTTCTTTTCTTTTTTCCTTACTTTCTCCTCATCTTTTCCTCGGTCTTGTCTTCTCATTTCTTCTTCATCTTTATATTTTCCCGCCATTCGCTCGCTTATTTCCTCCTGCATCAAAACCATCAATTCTTCGAGTTTCTTCCCTTCGCATCTCTTCCTAGTTGTATTGCATTTTACTAGAGTTTTGTTTCGAGAGAAATAGCCGGAAGATGGAGAAATTCTCCCTTTCTAAATAGGATCCCTAATAATGTAAACCTATCCCAAAACGTCCCGAGTTTGGATCCATTCAAGCAGAAAGGTGAGGACGTGTTGGATTTCAATTCAGAAACACATCACGGCTGCTGCTTCCTTTGACTCGTTGCAAAAGAGGTGATAGTTGAAGTTGAGTACATCGTGTCCATTCTATTTCTGACCAGTAATTTCGTTCGCGTAATAAGAATACAAACTAACGCGCGCGCGCACAGAGAGAGAGAGAGAGAGAGAGAGAGAGACAGAGACAGAGACAGAGACAGAGACAGAGAGAGAGGGGCACGGACAAATTTTCTCTGTTAACCATATACATACACGCATACACACAGACTCATATGCACAAACCAGTGGTATTTGGAAAGGTAGATACATACGCACATACCCAGCTATGCATCGAAACCTTATATATGCAAACTACCACACACACACACACACACACAGACACACACACATACACACACAGCCATGAACACATTTTCTCTCTCTCACACACACATACATACATTCATATGCATGCACACACCAGTGGTATTTGGAAAGGTAGATACATACGCACATACCCAGTTATGCATCGAAACCTTATACATACAAACTACCACACACACACACACACACACATACACACACACATACACACACAGCCATGAACACATTTTCTATCTCTCTCTCTCTCTCTCTCACACACACACACACACACACACAGACAAACATAGCATGCACACACCAGTGGTATTTGGAAAGGTAGATGGTAGATACATACGCACATACCCAGCTATGTACCGAAACCTCATACATACAAACTACCACACACACACACACGCAAGCACACATACACACAGCCATGAACATTTTCCCTCTCTCACACACACATACATACATACATACATACATACATAATTACGCACACACCAGTGGAATTTGGAAGGTTAGATACATACGCAGACACCCAGCTACGCATCAAAACCTAATCAAAAAGGCGCACGCACACTCGAACACACATACATACAAACACTGCCATGGAGACATTTTCTCTCTCACATACATATATACACACATACGCACGCACTCATATATACACAACAGTGTTATTTGGAAGGGTAGATAAATACGCACACACCCGACTATTCATCGAAACCTTATAAAAGACATTTTTCTGTTCTCTTAACACACACACACACACATACACACACACTCACACACACACACACACACACACAAAAGAGGTATTTGTAAGCGTGAATACACATGCACACACCCAGCTTCGCATCAAAAGGCATTTTTCTGTTTTTCCACAGATATAGGTAAGAAAACTGGTCGCAGGGATTTTAATACTGTTGGAAAATATTTGGCATATAGTTAGGAGTGTGGGGCACCCAGTGAGAATCGAAATCACTAACAATGGTCTGCTAATCTGGCTTGCTAACCATTACACCACATGAGGTGCCCTAAATATTTGGAATATAGTTATTTACTAAGCAAAGCTTAGATATGGCACAAGGCCAGAAGTATGCGGCACCCAGTGAGAATCGAACTCACTAACAATGATCTGCTAATCTAGCTTGCTAACCATTACACCAAGTGAGGTGCCCTAAATATTTGGCATATAGTTATTTACTAAACTTAGCTTAGATATGGCACAAGGCCAGAAGTATGGGGCGCCCAATGAGAATCGAACTCACTAACAATGGTTTGCGAAGCGAGCTTGCTAACCATTACACCACATGAGTGCCCTTAATTTACTAAGCTAAGCTTAGATATGGCACAAGGCCAGAAGTATGGGCGCCAATGAGAATCGAACTCACTAACAATGGTTTGCGAAGCGAGCTTGCTAACCATTACACCACATGAGGTGCCCTAAATATTTGGCATATAAGGTGTGCTACAATTCCCCACCTAAATTTATAGACTGGGCGAGGTCACGTGGTTTATTACTCCAGCCAATCAACGGCCATAATGCGTGGCTGATTCACTACTTAAACACTGATACTTTTATAGTCCACTCGCAACCATTGACGAAGGAACTTACAATACTGAGGATTCATTAGCAGAGTATTACAAATGATTTCCGCTGGACAATCTCTCTTGCTTAAAGATTAAAGGATGGCCCATAAGATTCAAACATATACATTGTCAAGAACTTTTGGCATAAACACACACACATATCTATTAATAATGGAGATTCGCTTCCGGTTTTTGTCTGTAACAAAAACGACGTCACTGCTTACTTCACACTACCTAAAATCGTCATAACATAGAATAAAATACACTCAAAATTTGACCATGCAATGTTAAACAGCCCTCATTGTTTTTTTTTAAACAAGTTTTAATAAATACATACCTGGTATTATCTATCTATAGTTTTTTTTTAGATATCTTATTATAATGGAGATTGTGGGTTTGTATGTCTGTAACCGAAACTATATTACTATTCAAGTCACAATTCCCTTTGTTATTTACATCACATTTTCCAGATTTTATTTTTTATTTAAACCTCAATTATTAATAAAATTTTTTACATCATTAAGACTGTTGACCATATCTACATACTAATAACATGCAATTGTATTTATATATACAACAAATAGCGGTTTACAGTGTGAACGGAAGGCTAATCTGCATATTGATATTTAAAATTTGATTTTAATAAATATGTGTTAGTATTATTGATTTCTAATTGTTTGGTTTTATCTTATTGAATAAGAGCAAAAAATCTCAGGATAAATCTTAAAAAAATCCCTTAACAAGAAGAAATAACTGTAATATTATTCTTTACTTCCTATTTTAACTAAATAGTTAAATTAGGAAAATTTACCAATGAAAGACGGGAGTAAGGGAAAATGATGGAAGAGTTAGTTTCAAAGCTGTTCTATTTTTCGATCATACCCCCTCTGTTCCAAATCTTTTTATCTGAATTCTTATTCAGTTTCATTAGCCTTTCTAATTTAACATGATATTTTATTATATTAAAACTTAAATACTTGCACCCGAAGGGTGCATATATTTGCTAGTATATTTAAAGTTATCAGAACTAAGTTTCCATTTTGATTTTTTAATTTTTTACTCCTTTAATAAATTTATTTTATTTTTTACTCCTTTAATAAATTTGATGATTTTACTTTACTTATGATACAAACTCTCTTATATTAAATTTTCAACACCCATCCCTCAGGCAATATTTATTTTACGTCGCCCAGAGGCATTTTTATTTTTAGTGATATAATATATTCTCGGTATCATCTGATTCCACGTCATGTGACCCCCTCAAATTAGATCTTCCAAAGGTTCATCCTATATTCCGTGCATTATGCGAGTCCCATTTGTGATACGCTAGGTTGAGTCTCTATGTTTTCTAGAAATATATTTTCTCTGCGGCTTCCTTTGTTTTCCGTAATTTTTTCATTGTGATTTTAACGAAAATACCGCACTACGGCAATATAAAACACCTTTGTCCTTTATACACACACACAAACACACACACACACACACACACACACACACGCATGCACGCACAGACAAGCCACACACATACATACATACTTACTATATAAATGTATAAGACGTTTTGTGTATGAAAGCGCGTGGTGTAATGGTTCAAGTCATGGGAAATGGACTCGTCGCCCCGAGTTCAAATCCAGGATGTGGTAATTGCATTTCACTTAGCACTAATACCCTTGGGAAAGGTATGAATCCTACTCTCCCTCCAGCTAATGGGTGGGAAAGAACAAAAATTGCGTCGATCCCGTCGGCATTCGCCATCAAAGGGGGCGCCTCAGGCGCTGGGCAATAAACCCAGCCCTGCCCCCAAGGGGGCAGGTATTGCCTGGGGAGATAGCCCCTTGGGATCGACGCTATTAATTCAACACGACCGGTCCAGTGGCCGAAGCACACCGGACCCCCGGTCTTCTTTCATGTACTATATGTACTAATATAGCACATCGCATGCAAATGACCAGTATAAAATATCGCAAGCAAATGATCCAGTATACAAAAAACCGTGCTGCAATTTTGCTTTACTCGCAGTTCGATCCTCGCCGAAACCGCCAACAGATATTCTTTCTTTACGGTGTTTAAAGGTCTTTGTCGATACTTGAAATGTAAGGAAAGATGCAAATCAAAGTGCTACGTAACGACAGCATTCCCATTCAAATTGTGTGACGAATATCAACGAATATCAACCCCAGAAATTATTGGTTGATTGATAGAACATACAATTTGTATGGGGATACTATCGTTACGTAGCACTTTTGACTTGCATCTTTTATTATATATCGAATATTGATCATCTTTAACATTTCCTGCTTTAATCCACTCACAGCGGCTCTCACTTGTTTACACTGAAAGATCACTACGAGAACACACCTGCCAATCTTTTATTTGAATAGAATGAGTTCTGAGGTGAATAGATAGCGAACTTTGAAATATCCCACCATACAGGTAAAAATACAATTTGGTGCGACCGTGGGAAAAATTTGGTAGACAAAGAGTTGGGTAATTTTGAACTTTAAGTGATTAAATTCTTACCATAAAATTGTACTTGCGCATTATTTGCAATGATGTTAACTGTTACTAAAAACATTTTATGATATTCTGGAGTATAAAAAATGCATTAAAATTGATTTGAAAACCGGCGTGTTTTCTTTTTAATTCTTGTTAATGCACTTTTTTTTACTCCAAAATATCATAAAATGTGTTTTTAGTAACAGATAACTTCATCTATACATATATAAAAGGCAGTTGTGTGTATGTGTATGTCCGGAGGAAACCTCGAAAATAAAACAAGTAACGATAAAGTAAATATATATACATTCACTATCACCAGGGCTTGATTTTTTAGCAAAAATAATGAAGATTTAATTTATATTTGGGAAGATATTTAGAAATTAAAATTTGTATAGTAACAGATGGTAATTGAAGTATGATATCGATTGATTGAATTAATTGCCTCATTTATATTGTATTTTTTTTAATTGTAAATTATTGTATTAAAATTTCTTACTATATTGTTATATATTTACGTGGGAATTTATTGGGCATCCAGTGGGGATCTAACTTGTGATAAGTAATAATAGATCTGCGAGACTAACTTTTAAAAAGTCCTTTCTTTACCCAGGCTACGCCGGGTAGCCACTTCTAGTATATATATATATATATATATATAAAGGGCAGTTCTGTGAATCTGTATGTCCGGAGAAAACTTCGAAAATAAAACAACGAAAAAGTAAATATATATATATACACATTAAATATCACCAGGGCTTGGTTTTTGGGCAGAAATAATAAAGATTTGGTTTATATTTGTGAAAAGGATTAAAAAATTAAATTTAAATGATAACAGAATGGAATATTTTTTGCATTTAATATTTTGAATAGTAGACATTAACGTTCATTTTCAGAGTGGCTGGATCAATGCAAGGTGGGTTTTTTTTACATGGAGATTTTAATGGGGCATCCGGCGAGCATCCAACTTCCGATTGAGTAATAATGTATCCGTGGGACTAACTTTAAAAAAATCACCCTTCTACCCTGGCAATGTCGGGTGGCCGCTTCTAGTTTCAAATAATGCGCAAGTACAATATTAAGATTAAGGATTGTTTTTGAGAGAGAAGTCCCTAATGGAAAGTTTTCCTCATCTATTAATAGACTCTTTTTAATCATTAAATTAATATTATTATTATATAAGCTATTGGAGAAAATAAAATCAGTCTCTTACCTTTGTGGTGTTCTATTGAGAAAAGTTTTGAATTGTTTTATATATATATATCTAATCTAGTCTGATCCACATCCGGTGGATATTGCAACAATGTATCAGTTTTGAATTTTTAAAAAAAACTGTCAACTATTAAATATTTGGGTAACTTTTTGCAGTTGTAAAATAAAATAAAGTAAATTGAATTAATTAGATAAATAAGTAAACAAATAAAAAGACTCTCTTTAATTATATATTAGAAAGATTGATGAATGATTTAAGAAAACTATATTTTATGGGTATTTTTAAATTTAAATAGATGAAATATAACATAATAAAATAAAATATTTAAATTATGAATGGCAAAGTTTTATTTTTCCTTTTATCAACAGCCCTAGACTGACCGTAATTTTAAAAGGGTATGACATTTTAAAGAATTAACTATATATAAAGATAAATATAACATATATGATTTAATAGACAATTACTCAAACAAGACATTGGCTTTTAAAAGAAAAATACCTTCTTTCTCTTTCCTTCTTCTTTCTCTTCTTTCTCCTTCTTCTCCTTTCCTCCTTCTTTCTATACATTTGCCTTCATCACTCACGAGTTCTATCTTCATTCTTGACTTTCTCGACCATCAACTATTTTTTCTCTTCATCTCATTTCCATCTTTTCATCAACGGACATTCTTCGAATTTTTAACCTGTCTTTTATTTGCCATCAGAACACTTAGTTATAATTTCGGGGTGGAGCTAGCATGTTTCGCTGTGAACGGTTTGTAGAATTTTTCAACTATTTCATATCTATCGTCTCTAAAAGAGGAAGGCATTCCAATTAGAGAGATCGTGGCCAGCCTTTTCGGAGGAAATACCTAAGTGCCGTTGTTATTTAATAAGAATTTGCTTAGTCTGGCAGCCGGATTCAGTTTGCCTTCAGTACTTGCTATTCCTAAATAAATTTTAAATTGAAAATAGATCACAAGTAGGCCTGAGCCTATTTTAGTAGTGACCATGCCAAGCGGAAATTTAACAGGATTGAATTCAGAGTAGGAAATGAATACATTTTTCCTAAAATTTGAATAAGACAGATATTCTCTATGGTCATTTTTGCTATCGATTACGATTCTGTTGAGATCATTGACCTAGGATGTCATTTTAGGTTGGTTTCGTGAGGATTTTCAAAATGGCGGCTGGAAATCCTTGTTTTTGTTAAAGCAAAATATATGGCTTAATAATTGTGTAATATGTCTAATCAAGGTTTTATTAGTCAGGGATATGAAAATACATTTATTTATGAATTTAAATTATTTTTGAAATTTTATGATATAATGTGTGCTCTAATTCCTCACCTGGATTTATAGACTTGGTGAGGTCATGTGGTCTATTTCTTAGCCAATCACTGGCCATACTGCGTAGCTGATACTCTACTTAAGCACTGATTCTTTCACAATATACTCGCGACCATTGACGAAGGAACTTAGGATTCTTTACTCAAGAGGATTACCAAAGGATTTCTGCTGGACAAGCGCTCTTGCTTGAAGGCCCAAGGATGATGGCCCATAAAAACTTAATAAGATTAGTGACGTTTTTACCCAGAGATATCACCAATTACACATGAAGTTCACAATAGTTAAGTTCAACACATAATAATCTTTCCATATAAGTTAGTCACTCGAGATACAGATTTATCCTGATTTGGTTATCTAATCTAGCAAACTGGGAGTCACATCTTAAGTTTGTGAGAGGTGCATTCTGTGCTGCCTCTTTGTCCCTATTATCATCTTGGTAGAAGTGTTCTGTCCCCAAAGGTTTTACTATAAAAATGCATTAGAAATGATTTTTACTATAAAAATGCATTGAACAATGATTTTTACTATAAAAATGCATTGGACAATGATTTTACTATTAAAAATGCATTGAACAATGATTTTTACTATAAAAATGCATTGAACAATGATTTTTACTATAAAAATGCATTGGACAATGATTTTACTATAAAATGCATTGAACAATAATTTTTACTATAATATTTTACTATAAAAATGCAATTGGAATGATTTTTACTATAAAATGCATTTTAACAATAAATAACTTTCCCCATTACTGCAGCTTCCAATCCGATTTGGTTCATCCTCTTGTTTTACATCCTTTAATTCCTTGAGAACAATCAATTTGGGTTCAAAAATACTTTCAAGTCTAATTTCTTTCAAATGACACATCACTGGTGGCTATTTCATCATTGCCTAGAAAGTGAATAGAAAGGAAAATATGAGGATGTATCCCATCGTCCTGTTGATTTCTGGGCACAGGACAAACCACTCATTCTGAATGTATGTAGATACGGCAAGCACTAACTTGTTGCTGTTGATAACCAAATATGTCATCAAAGAAAACTTGTATATGCTTCTGATAAACTTAGCCAAGTCTGCAATACGCCCAAACCCATTTGATACAAATGTTACGTACCGAGGTTTTCACAGTACCAAATCGATATAATGTTGTATACCCTTTCTTACTTCTTACTTCTAGTCGTCTTTTCTTCTGGCCGGCTTTGCTATTCTGATCGTCTATCTTCTAACATCTTCGTCTGGTTTCTTCTAAGGTCTTCTGTTGCTATGTTCTTGCTGGCTGGTCGTCCTGGATTCATTTCTTAGTCTTGTTACCAAGACATTCATCAACCACAAGAACATTTTACTTATACAAACTTTTATTTCCTTAACTATACATTTTACGTAACTAAATTTGAGTTCCAGTTTTAGGAAGAGCATAAAATGGTCGCTGCTCTGCCTGACGTCTAACTGCAAACTGGGAACTCTGAAAAAGGTCCCACGTGACTTCACATATTTGGCGGGCTTCTGTAATTTTCCATAGAAGGACCCGGCCATGGTATGAAAGGGTTCATCCCCTCAGAATTACAGGGGATTGACAATAATCTTATGCAACCGCATAGATTATGTAACACAAAGATTTTGAATCGCTCAGGTTGAACACTGTTTCTTTCCATCTACTGTTTATAATCAATGTATAAAGAAACCGAGTGTGCTGCATGACTTGGGGAAAGTGTTGTGAGGTTTTAAGGGGTCAAATAAGAACAAAACGACGGGTAACAAAGGTAGGAAAATGTATTAACAGAAAATAGACAAATACAATACAGATAAGTGGAAATTACGTCCGACAAATAGAGTTATTGGCTTACTCGCATTGGCTTACTGCCAAGCCACAATTGTCCCTGTTACTTATAGTAACCTGTCGGCGCATTCCATTGGTCAATAGGGTATATCACCTATAACAGAAAGTAATTAAGCAATAGCAATAAGTCCAATAAACAACTTCCAAGGGAACTGAAGGCTTTCTCACCAGCAGTAAACAATAACATTTTTTGAATCCTATTCTTCTGCTCAGTGTTTTTATAGACTTTGCTCATACCGTGGTCCACACACAATATGAGCACAAAAGTTTACTTGCTTATCAAGAAAGATTTTGCATTCAACTGATTGATCAGACATAGTCAAAATCGTTAATACATATAATAAATCTCAATTATTAACGATGTCTCTATAAAAATCTGAGTTAGATTTGCCCCAAAACAACCCATGTTATTAGTGCGTTTAAAATCCTGCAATGTGTCTTAGAAATCACTAAGAAATAATGGTTTACATAATATATGGTGTGGTTGATTTGCATACTGGTTTTAACAAAAACAAGTTTAATTAACCTTTTTATCTGCGCTCTTATTTAATTTCGTTTGTCTTTCTAATTTGATATAATTCATTACATTAAAACTGAAATACTTACGCCTGGAAGGTGTATATTTTTGCTAGTCTAAGTAATGTAACATTTGGGAAAATTTTAGAAATCGAGCTTTGAAAGCTTTTGTTTTTTTTACATCCAAGGGCGCTATTAGAAAACAAAAAAAATGTGTGTAGCAATATTGAAAATCAAAGTTAACCAAAATTTTCAAAGATGCAAAATATCAGACATGATTAGACCCGTTAGAGGTTTACTAAAATACCAAATTCAATGTTATTTTATTAATTTTCAATATTAATCGCTGTTTTATTTTGGTACTCCGACGGTAATCAGTTCTTTCACCGTGATTTGACCGTAAATTGAATTATATTGATTCTTGGTTGAACTTTACGGCATGCCAACCCTTGTTGGGTTATTTTATGCCGAGAACCTTCTGTTTTATTCATTATTGTTGGGTATTCAATTTTTTTTCAAACTCAATTTTTACTACTCATTTTGTAGAATCTATTTAGATGGGACCCTATAAGCTACTACCCGCCCCCAAATCAGGGAGCACCGGGGAGTAATAGCAATGAAGGGATACTCCACATTCCCTAGAATTTCAGAATTGGAGCCTTGCCTTGATATACAGTTTAACGTCATACCCAGTACATGAAGACCCTCAGCCAGGACCTTCTAACACATATAATACAAAGGATTGGGTTGCCATAAGGGCAAAAGGGCTGGGACGATCATATAGGCACTACGGCCTGACGGGACCAGCCGATTGGCCGGGGGAGCCTAAATAGGGGCCAAAGTCGGGTGTTGCATGTTATGGACTGCTCAACCACCAGCATTTCGTCCATAATCAACATGGGTCACTACCCATGGCTAACAAGGGACCTCATTGGGGGGAGGGGATTTTACCCCACATCATAGGTGCTGTCGGTGTATTCTACAGCCCAAGCAGCAGCAACAGCAGCAGCAGCAGCAGCAGCAGAAGAAGAAGAAGAAGAAGAAGAAGAAGAAGAAGAAGAAGATCGTTGAACGATGAAATAAAATTAGAGAAGAAAGTATGATAGGGAGATAGTGGACAGATTTTTAAAAATCAAGAATTCAAAGAAAAAACAAATCTCTCTTTCCCGCTAAATATTACATAAACATCTCCTAGCACCATTCGCATCAAACGATACGCGGTTGAAAAACATTGATCTAACGTAGCGACATTTCGGTCAGATTTTGGTGTGCATACGATACTAAATTCGTGACACTTCAGAGAAGATTTTCTTCAAAATAGTTCAAGGCTAAAACCAATATATATATATATATATATATATATATATATATATATATATATATATATATATATATATATATATATATATATATGTTTTATATTACCAACATTATATATATATATACCAGTATTATATATATATATATATATATATATATATACACGAGGGTAATTCAGTAAAAAATAATTCAAAGTTAAAACGAATGAATATATATATATATATATATATATATATATATATATATATATATATATATATATATATGTGTGTGTGTGCGTGTATACATATACATATATATACATGCATATATATATACATATATATACACATATATATACAGACATATATATATGTATACATATACATATGCATATATACATACATATATATATGCATGCATATATATACATACATATATATATACATACATACATATATACATATATATATACATATATATATAAACATACATACATATATACATACATATACATACATATATAGATACATACACATATATATATACATACATATATATACATATATACATACATATATATATGCATATATACATACATACATATATATATACATATATATACATATATATATATAAACATACATACATATATACATACATACATATACATACATACATATATATATACATAAATATATATATATACATATATTTATACTTACGTATATACATACACATATATATATATACACACACATATATACATACATACATATATATATACACACATATATACATACATATATATATATACACACATATATACATATACGTGGGAAATTCAATAAATAATGGGAATTTTGTTATTCAGTATTTTTTCTCCATTAATGTAAACTCTGCATTTTTCAGAATTGGTTTATAATAAACAATATTTTAATCTCACAGATTTTTTTTTCTTTGCATTTCAAAATAGCGGCAAATCAAACGGGGTGCACCAGGCTTGAACAGAGGTCGGTCATCAACTTTTTGGTGGCTGAAAATTGAAACCCATGTGAAAATTATAGAAGAATAGCAGCGGCTACCCGGCGTCGCCTGGGTAGAGGAGGGTTTTTTAAAAGTTAGTCCTGCAGATCCATTATTACTGAATCGTGAGTTGAATCCTCGTGGGATGCCCCATTTAAATCCCTATGTAAAAAAAATAGACCTTGCATTGGTCCAGTTACTCTGAAAAGAAATGTTAATGTCTACTATCTAAAATATTAAATGAAAAAAATCCATGCTGTTATCATTTAAATTTTATTTCTTAATTATCTTCACGAATATAAATCAAATCTCTATTATTTTTGCTCAAAAACCAAGCCCTGGTGATATTTAATGTGTGTATATATAATATGTATAGATTGTGTGATGTGTACGAATTGTTTACAAATCGGTTAAACGTGGATTTGCCGCTACGAGCAATATAGTGAAACTCACAGTTGTTCCGGCAAAGACAATGACATGACCGCCCTGTCGTCTGGAGCATTAGAATGCACCGACTGCACCTCTGCAGAGGGGTAAGACTCACCCAATGGGGCCACCTGTTGGCCGTGGGTGGCGACCCGTAATGCTTAAGGATAGAACCCAGGTGGCGGAGAAGTTCATGACTTGCAATATTCCACTTTAAGCTTTTATTGGGCTAGACGGTCGGTCGGAGAGGCCCCCTCCGATCAATCGGCTGGCCACGTCAAGCCCTAGCACCTATATGATTGCCCCAACCCTATTCCCCTTATGGCAACCCCCAATCCTTCTTATTATATGGGTAATAGAAGGCAGTGGCTGAGGGTCTACATGTCCTGGGAATCACGTTAAACTCTATCTGATGGTGAGGTTCCAGTTCTGGAGGTTTGGGGAATGTGGAGCACCCCTTCATCACCATTGCCCCCTGGTCCACTCTGACCCGGACTGGTAGTACCTGTTAGGGTCCCATCTATGGGTTGAATAGAAAAACATGAGTTTATAAACAAAATTGTATTATCCATTAAGAATGAATTTATTTCACAACTTTGTCGGCATTAAATGGCCCACCGAGGTTGAAATTAAACAAACAGGCTTATAGTCTATTTGAGATGGCGATAGCCGACAATTTGGGAGAATAAGTGCTTAATTGAAGTCATACCTAATAGAAATTTAATTAGTTGATAATTAATAAATTAGGTGTTTTTTTCTGTTCAAATGTAAGGCGTAAACAAATAGAGAAAAAGTCAATCTCTGTATGTACATTTCGGCATATCATCCGAATATGATATTAGTTATCAACAAAGCAGTTTCCTGTCTATAACTATGCTGATGAGGCATAATAGGCCGAAATGTACATACATAAATGAGGTCAAACATTCCGTTTCTTAGAAAGCTAAAAAAGGATTTTAAGGTTTCATCCGGCCGTATTTTTTTTATTCGCTTTGCTAAAACCCTATTCCCTAATCTCAATCATCTACCTAAAACTGAATGGGTCACCAAATGGTTCACGTTTTGTCTAGTATATATATATATATATATATATCTTATTATAATGGAGATTGTGTGTTTTTCTGTCTGTAACCGAAACTATATTACTACTCAAATCACAATTCCCTTAGTTATTTACGTCACATTCTCCATGATTCTATTTCTATTTAAACCACAATTAATAATAAAACTGTTTGACATTATTAATACTGTTGGTCTTATCTAAATACTAATAACATGCAATTGTATTTATATATACAACAAAATACCAGTTTTCAGTGTAAACGTAAAGCTAATTTGCATATTGATATTAAAAAAACTGATTTTAATAAAAATGTGCTTGGTATTATTGATTTCTAATTGTTTGGGTTTATCTTAATGAATATGAGTAAAAAAATCTCTTCAATAAATCCTAAAAGAAATTCATTAACAAGAAGAAATAACTGTAATTTTATTCTTACTTCCTATTTTAACAAAATAGTTAAATTAGGAAAATTTAGCATTGAAAAACGGAAGTGATAAAAGAGTAAGTTTCAGTTGTTCTATTTTCCGATTATACCCCCTCCGTTTCAAATCTTTTTATCTGAATTCTTAATTAGTTTCATTAGCCTTTCTGATTTAATCTAATATTTTATTACATTTAAACTTAAATACTTGCACCCGGAGGGTGCATATATTTGCTAGTATATATATATATATATAGTCTGTATGTTTAAAATGACAAAAGAATTCTGAAATTGTTATTTACAAATACACACACACACACACACACACACATATATATGTATATATAAAGTGTGCTTATATATGTGTATGTATGTGTGTAAAATAACAAAAGAATTCTTAAATATGCATTGACATTATCAAATAACACAATTCAACATGTAATATGTGAAAACGCTAAAGGCTAGCAGGTCATGCGCAAAACAACATTCAGCTATTCTGTGAGAAACCTAAACCCCGCCAAGTGAGCAAGCATGCGTGGTAGCAAGTAGGTATTTACCCAACCCGTCCAGCGCGGGTAGCCTGTGATACAAGTTCGTGGCATCCAGCAAAGGATTGAACTCGTTATTCATTCAGTAGTAATGGATCTGTGGGACTAGCTTACTAATCATTGCATCACTATTGGACGGAAGATTGGGGGTTAAGTTCTTCAGATCCGGGCAATCAGGAAGGATTTCCACTAAGTGTTTCATCCTGCCTTACGGATTTAGCCCGAGTGCTGATAAGCTTAGTAAAGCCAACGGTTCTCTCTCTCTCTCTCTCTCTCTCTCTCTCTCTCTCTATCTCTCTCTCTCTCTCTCTCTCCTTAATCTCACTTTATGTTCTCTAAGTCTAGAAAAATACACAGAGAAAGAAGAGATGAAACTCAGCTTCAACCATCACCTATGTCTCTGACTCTCTCCCTCTCTCCCCCCCACCCTCTCTCTCTCTCTCTCTCCTCTCTCTCTCTCTCTCTCTCTCTCTTAATCTCACTTAATCCCTTTATGTTCTCTAAGTCTAGAAAAATACACAGAGAAAGAAAGAGATGTACTCAGCTTCAACCATCACCTATGTCTCTGAATCTCTCCCTCTCTCCCCTCCACTCTCTCTCTCTCTCTCTCTCTCTCTCTCTCTCTCTCTCTCTCTCTCTCTCTCTCTCTTAATCTCACTTTATGTTCTCTGAGTCTAGAAAAATACACAGAGAAGAAAGAGAGATGTACTCAGCTTCACCATCACCTATGTCTCTGTCTCTCTCCCTCTTCCCCTCCATCCCCTCTCTCTTTCTTTCTCTCTCTCTCTCTCTCTCTCTCTCTCTCTCTCTCTCTCTCTTCTCTCTCTCTCTCTGTTAATCTCACTTTATGTTCTCTGAGTCTAGAAAAATAACACAGAGAAAGAAAGAGATGTACTCAGCTTCACGCATCACCTATGTCTCTGACTCTCTCCTCTCTCCCCTCCACCCTCTCTCTCTCTCTCCTCTCTCTCTCTCTCTTCTCTCCTCACTTAATCTCTCTTTTATGTTCTCTAAGTCTAGAAAAATACAGAGAGAAAGAAGAGATGTACTTCAGCTTCCAAACCATCACCTATGTCTCTGTCGTCTCTCTCCCCCTCTTCTCCACTCTCCTCTCTCTCTCTCTCTCCTCTCTCTCTCTCTCTCTGTTAATCTCACTTTATGTTCTCTGAGTCTAGAAAAATACACAGAGAAAGAAAGAGATGTACTCAGCTTCCAACCATCACCTATGTCCTCTGACTCTCTCCCCTCTCCCCCTCCATCCACAACCTCTTCTCTGTCGTCTCCGTCTCGTCTCTCTCATCTTCTCTCTCTCACATTAATCTCGTCTTTATGCTTTCTCTCAAGTCTTACGAGAAAAATACAGAAGAAAGAAAGCAAAGATGTACTCAGCTTCAACCATCAGCCTATGTCTCTCGATCTCTCCCTCTCTCTCCCTCTTCCCACCCGCCTTCTCTCCCCCCCTCCCCATCTCTCTCTCTCCTTCTCTCTCTTCTTAATCCCTCACTTATGTCTCTAATTCTAAAAAGATACACGAGAAGAGAAAGAGATGTACTCAGTCGTTCAACCCCACCTATGTCGTCTGGACATCTCTCCCCTCTCTTCTCCCCCTCCAACCCTGCTTCTCTCTCGTCATCTCTCTCTCCTCCTTCTCTCTCTCTCTCTCGCTCCTCCTTTTCTGCTCCTCCTCTCCTCCTCGTCTCTTAATCTCACTTTATTTCTCTAAGCTCTAGAAAAAATATCACAGAGAAATGAAAGGGATAGTGAACTCAGCTTCACCATTCGCTACCTATGTCCGTGACATCGTCCTCCTCTCCCGCATCGTCTCCCTCCAACCGCTCTCCTCTTCCTCTCGTCTCTCTCTGTCTGTCTG
>CM042157.1:18188925-18206425 GCA_023376005.1 Doryteuthis pealeii
GATTTTTCATTATCCCCATCATTTCATTCATTTTACCATTCAATTTTAGTGATGTGTGGTGTGTGTGGTGTATGTGTGTGTCTGTGTCTGTGGCTCTGTGCGTGTGCATAATATATATGTAATGTGTGTCGTGTATGAGTGGGTGTATACTTGCACATATTGTATATAAATGTGTTATATATATGTATATATGTATATCTTTAAGAAGTATGAGGTAAGTTGACTAGAGCCCTCCATTCTGAAGCAACACATGACGGACACCATGCAAACATTTCCTACATTGAACTCTGACCTGTGTGGCAGGGCCTGTATGTCGAGGGTCTCACATGTGTGACAGGGTACATAATTAAAAAAAAAAAAGAAAAAAAACAAGCTGACCCTTGGGCCATCTGCGCACTCACAACTGCTCTCAACTGAACTACTTGTAGAAATGGCATTATTCTGTCAAGAAGCGGCAATCACCATATATATATATGTGTGTGTGTGTGTGTGTGTGTATTGTGTGTGCTGTGTCTGTGTCTGTGCGTGTGCATATATATATGTATGTGTGTGTGTCTGTATGATTGGGTGTATATACATGCACATATATGTATATAAATGTGTTTATATATATGTATTATGTATATATATATATATATATATATATATATATGTGTGTGTGTGTGTGTGTGTGTGTGTGTGTGTTGGTGTTGTGCGTGTATGCATATGTGTCTGAGAATGCATAAGAGAGTACACTAGGTTAAGTGTCAATGCCAAAGACATTATTTGCTTGTCAAATGTGCGACAGGGCTTGCTCGGATGAAGTTGGCCTGTGGAGCCACATGCGTTCCACGGGTGTTTTTTGCGCGGCTTGAGAAGATGGCTTCTGTAAAGAGTGGCAGTTACTAAATATACGTGTTTGTGTATGTCAATATATATATATATATATATATATATATATATATATTGACATACACAAACACGTATACATATATATATGTGAGTGTGTGTGTGTGTGCTCGCGTATACATGTGTGTATATATATGTAATACGTGTATATATATATATATTATATATTATATTATTGTGTGTGTGTGTTGTGTGTGTGTATGTGTGTATTGTGTGGGTGTGTGTGTGTATCTATGTTGTATTTTATCCAGCTCTCTGCATACAAGAAACATTTCTAATCGGAGTGCGTTTATATATAATATATATATATATGGTGTGTGGGTTGTGTGTGTGTGTGTGTGTGCGTGTGT
Source organism: Doryteuthis pealeii (assembly GCA_023376005.1). Taxonomy (NCBI): domain Eukaryota; kingdom Metazoa; phylum Mollusca; class Cephalopoda; order Myopsida; family Loliginidae; genus Doryteuthis; species Doryteuthis pealeii. Next base: position 18,190,164 of record CM042157.1, read on the forward strand.
GGGTATGTGCTTGTATCTCTTTCTCCTCTCTCTCCCTATATATATATATATATATATATAATATATGTATATATATACATATATATGTATAATAACATATTCATATGTGTGTGTCTGTGTCTGTGTGTGTATGTGCTGTATCTCTCTCTCCCTCTCTCTCCCCCTCTCTCTCTCCTCCTATATATATATATATAATATATATATATATATATAGAGAGAGAGAGAGATAGAGAGAGAGGGAGAGAGGAGAGAGGGAGAGAGAGATACAAACACATACACACACAGACACAGACACACACATACTTATATATATATTATATATATATATATATATATATATATATATATATAAGTAGTAACAAACATAACAAAATTAAACCCATCATTAATTTCACTTATGAAGTAGTTCATGACAAATCCAATAATAAAAATGTCAACAAAATTCTAAGCGGGATATATTAATAGGCTTTTCATCAGAGCTCTTTTACACACACACACACACACACACACACACACACACACACATATATATATATATATATATATATATAATATATATATATATATATATAGTTGAAATGCCGTAAAAATCAACCAACCAACCAACCATATATAATTGGTCTTTGCTTCCTATTGAATTATTGTACTTACTTCAGTCTACCAACTTTTACCTAAATATCCACAGGAAAGAATTGGCCGGCTACTATTTGCTTTAAGGTAGCACAAAATTGACAAAAAATCTGGATATTTTCGTACAAAATTGACAAAAAATCTTGATATTTTTTCAAAAAATTAACAAAAGATCTTGATATTTTCGCACAAAATTCCCCCAATATCTTGATAGTTTCGCACAAAATTGATAAGAAATCTTGATATTTTTGCACAAAATTCAACAAAGTATTTATTAGATGATGATTTTGGGTTCAGGCATGGTTTTGGGGCCAAAGCATCATTACCACTAACCTAGAGCACTTCAGCAGTATCTCCTATGTATTTCCTCTGGTCTAATGGAGAAAGTCCACGTTTAGTCAATTATTATTATTATTATTATTTTCACTCCTTTTGAGTTTTTCACACCAGCGTTAGTCTGAGTGACAACAAGTCTCCTCAGGTCTCCAGGATTCTTCTGAGTATTCTGGCAAATTGCAGCAGTACAGTATTCTGGATGGTCTCAATCTTTCCTCTGATGTCCAGATTTTCCAATCCCTTTTCTAATCCCTTTGGGACCGTTCCAAGTGCACCAACTACAATTGGCATGACTTTGACTTTCATATTCCATAACTTTTCAGTTCTCTGGCAAGGTCCAGGTATTTGTCCATTTTTTCATTTTCCTTCAGCCTCACCCTGTGATCTGCTGGAACCGCAAAATCCACCAGTTGACAAGTTCTTTCTTTTTTGTTAAGCAGCACTAGGTCTGGTCTTCTTGCTGGGATAAGGTGATCCGTTTTTATTTCAAAGTCCCAGAGAATTATATGCGTTTCTTTCTCAAGAACAGATTCTGGTTTATGCATATACCATTTTGTTGTATGGTCAAAATTTAATTTTTTGCATAATTCCCAGTGAATCACCTTCCCAACCCAGTCGTGTCTAGTTTTATACTCCCGTTGTGCTAGTTTGCTACATTCGCATTGTACATGGTTTACAGTCTCATCTCTATTACCGCATAGTCTACATTTACTATTTTGTTGGGTCTTATAAATTTTCACTTTGATATAGTTTGTCCTTATGGCATGATTTTGTGCAGCAATTATTAGTGATTCAGTTTCTCTGTTAAAGTTTCCTTTTCTTAACCATGTCCAGGTTTTTATTATTATTATTATTATTATTATTATTATTATTATTATTATTATTATTATAAATTCAGACAGTGAGTATCAACGATAATGACATAAAAGAGTTGTAATGTCTATTTAAGTCAAACAATATTTGTTTTATTCTTACCGATCATCGAATAGGAAGATTAAAACGTTTTTACATTAACAATCCTCACGTGTTCAGGAAGATATCTAGTTGGTTATATTTTACACACACACACACACACACACACACACACACACACACACACACATATATATATATATATATATATATATATATATATATATTATATATATATATATTTAGTCATCCACAGACACGAGTTTTGACTTATCAAGTCTCTTCTTGAATATTACTTTCACGATATCGATTCTCAGATGACTGAGTATTCGACAAAACTTGTATAAAATCCGCGCGCACATCCCAAACACTATATATATATATATATATATATATATAATATTATATATCATGAGGAAATAACAAATAAGGAAAAATCCGACAGAATTCGAGTAAACGTTTATGAAACTGAATAAAAACACAAACATTAAATTTTGTGTCTGATTGTGCTTTTATTCCCTGTGTCACTCAACTTTTAATTACACACACACACAGACACAGACACACACACACACACACACACACACATATTATATATGTAATATAAAATAATATATAAATAATATATATAATATAATATATATATATACGCACATATACACGCACACACACATAGATATACACACAGATATATCATGTAATATATAATATAAATGAAATATATAATATATAGTGCTATATGAATAATATATATATATATATATATACACACACACACGCATACATATATATATATATATATATATATATATATATATATATATATATATATTATATATAAATTAGTAAATAATAAGGTAGTAATATCTCATCCACAGAGAGAGATGTTAACACACGAATAGCAAAGGCATGGTCGGCCACAAACAAATTGTCAGTCATATGGAGGTCTGATCTCCCTGACAAGCTGAAGCGACAGTTCTTCCATGCTGTGGTTGTGTCGGTGCTGCTATATGGCTGCACCACTTGGACCCTAACGAAGCGTCTTGAAAATAAGCTAGATGGAAGCTGCACAAGAATGCTACGTGCAGTCTTGAACAATCGTGGAAGCAGCACCCCACGAAGAGACAGCTGTACGGTCACCTGCCCCCCCTCTCTCAAACTATCCGAGTGAGACGGACAAGGCATGCAGGACACTGCTGGAGAACAAGGACGAGCTCATAAGCGACGTTCTCCTGTTTGAAAGCCAACACATGCACATGCAAGTGTGGGCGCCCAGCAAGGACCTACATTGACCAGCTATGCGAGGATGCTATATGCTCAGCAGAGGACCTTCCAGGTGCAATGAGTGATAGGGAGGGTTGGCGAGAGATTGTCATGGATATCCGTGCTGCAAGCGCGACATGATGATGATATACATAAATGCAAATGCGTAGGCGATGAAAGGTTTTCAGTCTGACCCACGTCGCGAAATGTGAGCGTTATTTTGTTATTTTGTCACTGTAACTGGGAGGAGATTTGTTGGATCATGGTCTTTCCCTTTTTGGAATTTGCTTCTTTATTTGACAGAAAATTATCAAAGGAAAGGGATATGTGGTCAGGACAAGTACATTACAACACTTAGTATACACCCACACGCGCGCACGCACACACACACACTCTCTCTCCTCTCTCTCTCTCTCTCTCTCTCTCTCTCCCTCTCTCTCTCTCAAGAAACAATCAATAACACGCACAAACAGGAAAACACGGACACATGTAGACATCTATATATATAGTTGTAGAAAAGCGCGTGGTGTAATGGTTAAACTCTTGGGAAATGGACTCGTCGTCCCGAGTTCAAATCCTGGACGTGGTTAATTGCATTTCACTTAGCGCTAATACCCTTGGAAAGGTATGAATCCTACTCTCCATCCAGCTATGGGTAAATAGTAGGACAGACTGTGTAGGACAGACTGGGTTCTTTAACTTTGGTTAGGCAACCGGTCTAGGAGAAGGAAAACTCTGAATTCAAACCTGTTATACTCCGCTTAAGAAATTAACCTTGTGTGGCATCCTGCTCGTGCACAGGGGTTGGTAAATATATATATACTTGTAGAAAAAAAGTTTTTTCTCTTAATCGCGGTTTCGGTATTCGAGGTACACCATCTTCAGGACAACTAAAAATTATAGGTAGCTATATTTTATATATAATTTTAAATATATATTTTTTAAAATCTAAACTGTTTCCCTTTGAAATTGATATTAGTTTTACTTACGCTTTGTAAATATTATCTGTCATCTATCTTCACCTCTCACTCTGTTTTTTTCTTAATTCATTTTTTATATCTTATTTATGTATAATAAGTATGTAAATTCGTGGGGTGGCCTAAAGTCGGTATCAGCCAATCAGCGAGGGAGGTTATCCCCTTTTCTCTAGCGCTAGATCAAGGAGATTATTTTAGCGTCTGTGGTGGAGCGCCACACCTACCATCAGCTCATTACTTTACCGCACAGATCCCTGTGCTACTCATACGCAGAGTTGGCGAGGGCCGATATCGAACTAGGAACCTTGTAGTTCCTAGCCGAACGCTCTACCGACTGAGCTATACTGGGCTATATTTTATGTATATAGTTTAGACATATTTCTATTTCCCTGTCTGTCTTTTAATTAATATGAACTTTAGTTAATATCAATTAAAACTGTTTCCCTTTGAAATTAAAAATGCTTAAAGAAGATACGTAGAACACATTTTATTCAAAATTACTTTTGCCTAGGTGGTTTTAATCAAATATCAAACAAATTTTGATAATGATAGTTTTGACCTAGTATTCACTAGTAATATATTTGCTGGAATAGTTTGCAAGATGTGACGCCCTTAACACATACATGCATACATCTTTTCGATACACACACTTACACCGTCCCATACTCACACCGTAAAAGAAGAATATTTGACGTCGTATTTCAAACTGTCTCTTTTTTTCAAACCTCAAATTATAAACAGACTGAATAACAAGGACTACCACTCGCTTTTCTCATTATTCTGTGATAAGAATTTCTTATCACCTTCCATATACCAACAAATGCCCTGAAGATGATCTAATTAATAGATCGAAACACTGCAGCGTCGGCCAATAAACTCACCACTTAACTCATTTAAACCTGTGTTTTTTCATTCCTTCTTAATATACTACATACCGTCGGATTCACTTCCTTTCTTCACACACACACCACACACACACACACACACACACACACACACAACATATATATATATATATATATATATATATATATATATATATATATGTATATATATATACATGTTTGCTGTGTTAAGGGCGTCACATCTTGCTATATGGTTAGCAAACTACTCCAGCCAATATATTACTACTGAATAGCGTGTTCGTTCCTCGCTGGATTTCTCATACTTGCGACGTTGTGCGACATCCTACCCGACATCCTGGCGAAAGCGTTGGAGACATACATACCTTCAATATGTAGTTAAGAAATATGACAGAAAGAAATTCAGCCCTATCTTATACTAGCTTGGGCACCCCACGTGGTGTAAGGGTTAGCAAGCTAGATTTGCAGACCATTGTTAGTGAGTTCGATTCCTATTGGGCGCCCCATATTTCTTGCCTTGTACCACATCTGAGCCAAACTTAGTAAATAACTACCATACAATAGCTTAAAAAACACTATATTGTGGGTACTTAAGGTAGTTATTCCAAATTCATTAGCAAATTATAAAATCTTTTATCGTACAAAAAAAATCGCAAAAACTTACGCAAAATCCTCAAAATCAATCGCAGTATTTAAAAATTTGAAATACAAAATTTCAGGATTGCGGCTCCAGATTCGGCCTGAAATTATTTTGCCTGCTGTTGGACTACCGAGTCTAGGAGAAAAGTTGAAAAATTGTGACACACTGACATTGGCGTTTATTATTAGAGATTATGAAAATGAATCACAGATATTACTTTTCAATATTTATCTTAACTTACAATTTATGGTAATGATGATAATGGTCACTAATAGGTTTCAAATACTTTTCAGTTTAAACATTCCATATATATATATTATATATATATATATATATATAGTAAAGAAAATACACAAAGACTTAGAGATTTAGCTTATATTTCAGGGAGCTAGACAAAGCTAAATCTCTAAGTCTTTTGTTATTTCTTTACTTATATATTTGCTCTTGTGACTCTAACATTAAGAGCACACATTGAGCTCTCAAAACTGCCGACAGTTTTTTTAAATAAAGACTTTGTCGTAAGGAAGATTCATCTCTGGACTTTTTGGATTATATATACCTATATATATATATATATATATATATATATATATACTATATATATATATGATTTTCCTTTGAAAATGAACAGAGCGTCATAGATTGTCAGTAATCAAGCGCCGTTGACCTCATACCCACGTATTCCCTAACTCCTTAAGCAGTTATATATCACACTATATTATAAAATATCAATATAATATATATACTATATTATATATTATTATATAATATATTGTGGTGTTGTGTTGTGTGTGTGTGTCTGTGTGTATATATATACAAATATTATATGTAAAGATGAAACTGGAAGTTTAATCTGACGGTATGTTGAAAAGATGAATAAAGGGAAAGAAAGTATAGAAAGGATAATAAAGGATAATTTTAATCAATATCACTTACACGTTGTTTCGGTCAGAAGTTTATTCTATGTGTACAATATTTAAACATTATTATTTTTAAATAAATTCTTTCATTCTTTCAACATACATATATATATATAGAGAGAGAAAGTGGGAGGGGTAGAGAGAACGTGAGAAATAAAGAGAGAGAGAGAGAGAGAAAGAAAGAAAGAAAGAAAGAAAGAGAGAAAGAGAAAGAGGGAGAAAGAAAGAGAGAGGTGGGGTGGTAAAATGACCATTCAAAAAAATTGGATTTGTGACTTAACGGAGAATATGATATATCGAGTTAGTTGCAACTTCGACAGTTGATAGAATAATTAACCGAATAAGTCGGGTGATAAATGAATATAAAAGTGCCCAATACGTTTTTAGAGCAGATTTAGTAAAATGTGATAGTCAGATAACTTACACGAGTTTCACCAGCTGGATCATCAGGTTTAACTCCAATGAATTAATAAAAATCAATGGATTACTAAACAAGAGCGGAAGTAAATAAACAGGCATTATTAATGTCCCGAAGATGATACGAAACGCTGTTTGCTAAATTTGACTCATCAGCCGTTAGAAACATTTAATATATATATATATATATATATATGTATATATATATATTATATATATTATATATATATATATATATATGTAGAGAATGAAAAGTGAATCTGACAAATGAGGAAAAAATGAGTAAAGAAAAGAAAATGTAGTGATGGATAAAATGAATTTTATCGATATTACTTTAATCGAATCACTTACACATGTTTTCGGTCTGGTTTATCAAATGAATACAGATTACGTTATTATTATTATTAAAATAAAAATTAACGTTATTATTATTATTAAAATAAAAATAAACACTCTGATGAAGGTCGGCAAAATCTGTGTACGGAACATTTTATGCATTTTTCCTATTATTATTATCATCATCATTTCAACTCCATCTGATTATTTTAATAATAATAACGTAAAATCCGTATACATTTTGATAAACAGACCGAAACACATGTGTAAGTGATATCGATTAAAAGTGATATCGATAAAATTCATTTTATCCATCTACATTTTCTTTTCTTTACTCATTTTTTCCTCATATATATATATATATATATATATATATAAATATATGGGTATTTAAGTAATAACTTGTATATATATATATATATATATGTTAATTTATATAATTGAAAGTGTTTATTGTATAAAAAAAATTATCTATATAAAAACATACATATGTAGAACGTCCTGGTTTAGAATATTTCCACTAATAACTCATTCGACTTTTAGTATATATATATATATATATATATATATTATATATATATATATATATGTGTGCTGTGTGTGTGTTGTGTGTGTGTGTGTGTGTGTGAATGAATTCTTTTTAAACAGCCGTTTTTCATTGCAACAGGTTATATATTTCTACGCCCATAACCTCTCAACGATAGATTATTCTTTATATCCAACCAAAACTGTTTACTGATTTCTGTAAAATTTCGGTCTGAATGAAATGCGTGATGAAAACCAGATGAAACGAGAGAAAAGCCGCCTCCAATGAAGGAAATACTTGTCAACATCCGATTAAAAATGATAATATAATTTCCCTGTCGGAATAAATGGTTCATTTCAATAAATAAATTACATTTTCCTAGCATTTGAAAACAGTTTTATTCCTTCCGACAAATATTCTTATTTGTTTATCAACCAAATCTTTAAAAAACATTTTCTACCATTATATATACTTAGCAAATATATGCACCCTCTGGGTGCAAGTATTTAAGTTTTAATATTACAAAATATCATATTAAATTAGAAAGGCTAATGAAACTGAATAAGGACATAGATAAAAAGATTTGGAACAGAGGGGGTATGATTGAAAAATAGATCAACTTTGAAACTAACTCTTCCATCATTTTCCATTACTCCCGTCTTTCATTGGTAAATTTTCCTAATTTAACTATTTAGTTAGAATAGGAAGTAAATGATAATATTACAGTTATTTCTTCTTGTTAATGGAATTCTTTTAAGATTTATCTCCGAGATTTTTGCTCATATTCAATAAGATAAAACCAAACAATTAGAAATCAATATTACTAAGCATATATTTATTAAAATCAAAATTTTAATATCAATATGCAAATTAGCCTTCCCGTTCACACTATAATCCGGTATTTTGTTGTATATATAAATACAATTGTATGTTATTAGTATGTAGATACGGTCAACAGTCTTAATGATTTAAAACAATTTTATTAATAATTGAGGTTTAAATAAAAATAAAATCATGGAGAATGTGATTTAATTAACAAAGGGAATTGTGACTTGTATAGTAATGTAGTTTCGGTTACAGACAGACAAAGCTACAATCTCCATTATAATAAGAAGATATATATATATATATATATGTAGTATATTAAGAAAATTGAAAAAACACAGGTTTAAATAAGTTGAGTGGTAAGTTTATTGGCCGACGCTGCAGTGTTTCGATCTATTAATTAGATCATCTTCAGGGCATTTGTTGCTATATGGAAGGTGATGAAAATTTTTTATCACAGAATAACGAGCAAAGCAAGTGATAGTCCTTGTTTATCAGTCTGTTCAAAATGTGAAATCTGAAGAAAGGACGCTGAAAAAAGTGGACGGTTTGAAATATGACGTCAAATATTCCCTTTTACGGTGTGAGTATGAGAGTGTGTGGGTATGGGTATCGAAAAAAGGCATTGTGAATTTTTTAGGTGTTTTGTGTGTGTGGTTGCGCGTGTGTGTATAAATCTTTTGCGATAAAGTCCAAGTAGGAGACAAATATTTCTGACGCGAAGAACACCCTCCGTTTGACTTTATTCAATGAGGGTGTTCTTCGCGTCAGAAGAACGAACTATTTCTCTCCTACTTGTACTTGTTTGAGTCATTATTTTTGTTTCCTTTTACCTCACCTCATACTGTCGGATTTTACTCCAACCCTCCTATATTCACACACACACACACACACACACACAAACACACATTTTTCCATTCAACATTTTCTTTGCTTTATTTTTCATTCCACCCCTCAATATATATATATATTTTTGGAGGATATATGCTTAATTGAAGTCATACCTAATCTTGAAAATTAATTAGTTGATAATTAATGAATTTAGGCGGGCATATATGTTCAAATGTAAGGCTAAACAAATCGAGAAAATGTCAACCCCTGAATGTACATATATATATATATATATATATATATATAATATATATATATATATATATATATTACCGCACTAAGCTGACCCTGATAATCATATAATGATATAATAGAAGCAGAAAAAGGAAAGTTGAGTAAGATATGCAAGAAAACAATTTGCAGAAAATGATAAAATGATAGAAAATGTTTTTATATATAAATATATCTGGTTGTAAATATAGAAAGAAAAAGTGGATATAACAACACAGCAACTAAATTCAATTGATATTTCACCTCGGTATTTAGTTGAGGCTTTCTCCAATTGAATTAAATTGCTGTGGTGTTATATCTACTTTTTCCTCTATTTTCAACCCCATTTTGTCGGATTTACTCAATCCTTCACCCACACACACACACACACACACACACACACACACACACAATATATATATATATATATATATATATATTATGTGTATATATATAATATATATATATCAAACCCTCCCACACGAGTAGGATGTGACACACACTGAAACTTACTTTTCTTCACTCCCGTCTTTCATTGCTAAATTTTCCTAATTTATCTATTTTGTTAAACTAAGGAGTAAAGAATAAAATTACAGTTATTTCTTCTTGTTAATGGATTTCTTTTAAGATTTATCCCCAAAATTGTTGCTCATATTCATTGAGATAAAACCAAACAATTAGAAATCAATAATACTAAGCAAATATTTATTAAAATCAAATTTTTAAGATTAATATACAAATTAACAGTTCACACTGTAAGTCGCTATTTTGTTGTTTATATAAATACAATTGCATGTTATTAGTCTTAAGGGGAGTTTAGCACGTTTGGATTCAGAGTTTTTCCTTCTAGACAGGTTACTTAGCCAATGTAAACGAATCAGCCTTGGGAAGACAGGGCTGTCTAGTCTTCCTATAGTTACATGAATCGGTCTGAACAGATGTGATAAAAACCAGATGAAAAGAAAGAAAAACTCGCCCGATCATGTGAATACTTGGACTAATTTGTGGAATATAATATCCCTCAAATTCCCTCAATTTTCAGCTTCACAGAGATTGAGTACTGGTATGAGTTTTACTAAATCGTAAAATGGTCTGTATCTACAAACCTCTAGCATGAACATACAATACCCAGGGCAAAGCTGGTGTCGCGCTGCACTTCCATTTTCCTAATCTAATTATAATAGAAATTGTGTGTTTTTCTTGTCTGTAAACCGAAACTACAGGGTCAGGCAAAAGGATCTGACACATTTGTAGGTTAAATAAAAAGCAAATAAAGTAGAGAAACAAAAAACGTGTTTTTATTTTCAAAAAGTACATCTAATGCCATTGCATCGCGCTTTCATTGTGGAAACGTTTATCAAAACAAACGAATCTGTAACTGCAACACAAAGAGCGTTCCGTTTGCACTTCAATCTTGGTAGACATGATCCCGTACCAGCTCGAAACACGATCTTGTTATGGGTTACCAGCTTCAGAGCTACTGGATCTGCATTGAAACGAAAATTAACCGGCCGACCTCGCACCGCCAGAACTCCAGAAAATGTGGCAGCGGTAAGAGCTTCAGTTCAACAGTCTCCACTCCGTTCCACATTTAAACGCGCCCAGGCTCTCAGACTTTCAGAAAGAAGTTTGCGAAGAATTCTTCACAATGATCTTCAAATGCATCCATACAAAATGATGTTGATAAACGTTTCCACAATGAAAGCGCGATGCTCACCAGTCCAATTCATGGCAGCAACTGAAAAAGAAACGAAAAACAATGGCATTATAAAGAAACAAAACAAAATGGCATTATATGAAAAAAAAATGGCATTATATGTACTTTTCGAAAATAAAAACACTTTTTTGTTTCTTTACTTTATTTGCCTTTTATTTAACCTACAAATGTATCAGATCATTGTTTCTTTACTTCATTTGCATTTTATTAAACCTACAAATGTGTCAGATCATTTTGCCTGACCCTGTATATCACTACTCAAGTCACAATTCCCTTAGTTATTGACATCACATACTCCATGACTTTATTTTTATTTAAACCTCAATTATTAATAAGATTGTTTTACATTATTAATGCTGTTGACCATATTTACATATTATAATGGATATTGAGTGTTTGTCTGTTTGTAACCGAAACTATAACATTTGTGAATCATACATTTGTACACAAATATTTCAAATTTAAAGACTGAAGAAGTCGCACTTAATGTGCAACGAAATATATCTCCTACTTCTGCTTGTTTGAATTGTTTTTGTCCACACTTTTACCTCTATTCTTGACCACATTCTGTCGGATTTATCCCAATCCACCTATCTTTATATATATATATATATATATATATATATATATATATGTGTGTGTGTGTGTGTGTGTGTGTGTGTGTGTGTGTGTATCCTTTTTATGATATAAACAAGTTTCTGCTAAGGACTTATCTAAGTGATATCCTTTTCTTTACGTGGAAGATGAAAAAAGCCATCACGTGGAAACTAGACGCAACACAATCTTACTGTCTACAGATTATTGCCACACTAAGCTAATTAAGATAAATATCATGTAAGATGAAAAAAGGAAAGTTTGTGAAGATAGGCAAAAAAGACAATGCGGAGAAAAAGGATAAATCGTGCACTCTGTAGAAGAAGAAGAAGAAGAAGAAGAAGAAGAAGAAGAAGAAGAAGAAGAAGAAGAAGAAATTAAATGTGAGAGTTTTATTTTCCCGACTAAAGAAAATAAAGAGAAGAAGAAGAAGAAGAAGAAGAAGAAGAAGAAGAGAAGAAGAAGAAGAAGAAGAAGAAGAAGAAGAAAATGTGAGAGTTTATTTTTCCCGACTAAAGAAAATAAAGAAGAGGAGAAGAAAAAGAAAGAAGAAAAAAGAAGAAGAAAATAAAGAAATAAAGAAGAAAATAAAGAAGAAGAAAATAATGAAAATAAAAGAGAAGATAAAGAAAAAAGAAAATAAAGAAGAAAATAAATAAAATAAAATAAAATAAAATAAAATAAAATAAAAGAAGAAGAAGAAGAAGAAGAAGAAGAAGAAGAAGGAGGAAAAAAACGCGGGTGAATGATAAGATAATAAGAAAAGGAATGAGAATACTAAATAATAATGTTGTTGAAATGAAAAAAAATAAAAAAATAAAGGAAGAAAGAAAAATAAAGAAAAAGAATTTGAAACGTTCAGACTGTAAATCAATTCTATTTTTTATTTTATTTTATTTTTCATTTTTTAAATGTTTTCTTTGTACTTGTGTTGCTGTTATCTTGATGGGTAACACAACAGGGGGTGGGGGGTAGGGGTCTGGTAGGATTGTTAACATACATTACGTTCATGATTCATAGGTGCGTCGTTTGGAAAGACGAATAAGACCCGGAGGTGAAAGGTCATGTTTGCAAGGCACGATGAATGGGGGAAACTGCTGCCACATAGCGGGGAACCCTTTTCTTAATCGTTTAAACGTATATTTTCATTAAAATGTTGCATGCAAATATTTAAGTCTCGTGTTTACGTAATCTGAAATGAGAACACGCATTACTCTCGTGTAGATGTAAGTACCAGTGACATAAATGACAACTGTAATACCCTTGGGAAAGGTATGCCTCAACTAGTCTCTCGCCAACTATAAATAGTAGGGCATATTGGGCATTTTAACCTTGGCTAGGTAATCGGTCTAGGAGAAGGAAAACTCTGAATTCAAACCTGGTAAACTCCGCTTAAAAAATTGACGGGTTACATCCTACTCGCGCGAAGGGGTTGATATATATATATATATATATATATATATATATATATATATATATATATCTTTATAGTCTTATAGAATAAAAACGTGGTCTGACAAGCTCGGTGGGCCCCAGATACCCTCGAGTGGAAATTGTCCATAATCACGATACCCATGGTATTTAAGGCCTGTTTATTCACAAATAAATTTGCTCTGTTTATAAGGATTAAACATTGAGCTCTCATGCAGAACCTGAACGCTACAACAAACTACTGGTGAAGAATAGGACCAGCCTAGAATCACCTTGTAGCAAGAAACTTGGTACACCAACAAAGAATATATATATATATATATATATATATAATATATATATATATTGGCAGCATTTTTTTCTTTTAATCATGTTTTGTTAAACGCAACGGACAATTTTTGTCGGACGAGTTTTTATTCGATCTTTTCTAACTGTCTGGCCATCTTTTTAATATTAAATAGTTAAACAAAAATCACGTCCCCTGTTTAACAATTTCATTAACAATCTTTTCATGCTTTCTGGCCAGCTTTTTTGGAATGGAATCCGTAGATGAGTCCAGCAAAGTTCTTATCCAAGTACTTTCGGCACTTCGAAGTACCATCATCAGGGGTGATATGTTATCTCTCTCTCTCTCTCTCTCTCTCTCTCTCTCTCTCTATATATATATTATATATATATATATATATATATATATATATATATATATATATATATAACGTAACGTTCAACCGTTATTAAACAACCATTATAAACATAAAGTAAGTTACAAACACACACCCAACCTGTCAAATATCAGAAATCACACATATACATATTCTGCCAAAATATAGTTATTCAATGCCTGAATAAGATAACAGATCTGAAACACGTGTCGCATATGTAAGTTAATGATACATTTTAAAAAATATAATCCTTTTTGCAAACCTTCTTTTTATATATATATATATATATATATATATATATATATATATATATATATATATATATATATATATATATATATATATATATATATATATATAAGTAATTGGTAATTAATAGTAAATCATCTTTACTGTGTAAAATCACAACGGTTTCCATATCATCATCATCATCTCTTTATATTGCTATGCTTTTCACCGAGCTGTAGTTATGTAGACCCTGAGAGAGACAAACCTGTCGAATGAGAATGTGTGACTATAACCCAATGAGGTACAGATGTCTTACTGCCTTATCATCTTACGCATCTTGTATAGATTTCACCAGTTGAATTCGTTATTAATCAGGATGTTTGGGTTGTAATCTTTTTGGTAAAGACGGCTATCATCTGTCACGATGTGGAATTCATCATCAGTATATATATATATATATATATATAATATATATATATATATATATATAAGATTTTGGATGTTTGTTTTTTAGAAGCATTGTTGGATAAGATATATATTATTATTTATATTTTTGCTTGAAGGCAATTACAATGCGTATATCGCATAAAATTCGATAATTATAGAAGATAATAATGATGAGTGAATTTCGGTAAAGAATTGTTCGGTGTGTAGAACATCGTACAGACTGTTTTAACTTTATTAATAATAAAGTTGAGACAGTCTGTACGATGTTTAACACACCGAACAATTCTTTGTCGGGATTCACTTGTCATGATTATTTTCTATAATTATCGAATTTTATGTGATATACGCATTGTAAGTGCCTTCAAGCAAAAATATAAATAATAATAATAATAATAATAATAACAATATATATATATATATATATATATATATATATATATATATATATTATATATATATATATATATCAATTTTTAATATATTTTTTCCTGGTATTTTTTTGTTTGAAAATAACTTTCTAGACAAACATTTATAACATCACGTCGTAATAATACCCTGAAGATGGATTAACATATAAAAAAAACTGAAACGCTTGAACATCAGTAAAACTATTTATTCATAAATAAATGCATCCAGTGATTTTTTTTTCATATTTTTTCCTTGTGTGTGTGTGTGTGGTGTGTGTGTGTGTGTGTGTTTGGGAAACATCTTTCCATTAAAACAAATTTCGTTAAACACAATAGAATGCAGATTTTTTGGTAATTTTTAAAACTTTTTTTTTTTCAATCTTTCTAGATTTACAAAAATCCGAAAGAATTGTCCCAACCTAAAACATCCTTGGTCATGGTTCAAAGTAGGGCGAAAACGAATAATTGTTTCGGATTTTTTATAAATTCTTTTCGTGTTCAACTAAATTTTTTTATATCTATTATCATACTAAAGCTGAGGGAGTCAAGGATTAATTGCAAAATGCTTTTTTCCTGTTTAGTTTAATAACACAAAATTCATACTAAAATATTCGTTGGTTTTAGGATTGAGTCATGTTTGGAAAAAAATTCCATTTTAATTGGTTCTAATTAGTCGTAATTTGAAATTAAGTCAAGAAATGACCCGTTACTTCACATTCAGCCTGTCACTTTCCCTCCCTATGTATATCTCGATTACCTCCTCGTTATATATGTTAGTTTCTCTACGTGTGTAAAGAGAGAAATTGGAGAGCGAGAGGGACATTTAACTTCCCACTTCATTTGTATGTTAAGTTTCAGCAGTAGCGACCTCAACATCTTGGGTTTTAGTAATGATTCCAAGAATAAGGTACATTTCAATTCAAATCAGGTCAAACAATCCCTTTCTTAAAAATCTTACAAAAGGATTTGAATGTTTTTTTTATTTGCTTTTTTTTTTATTCTCTGGTCGGATTCATTAAAAAAAAATTCG
>CM042157.1:18218674-18231174 GCA_023376005.1 Doryteuthis pealeii
CGCCAAGACGCAAACCAACCAACCAACCAAGCCAACCAACCAAGCCTCTAACATGTCATGCCGAACCCCGCTATATAGAACAAAGAAGAACATGAAAATAAAAACTAAAAAGGAAAAAAAAAACTGTTGGACCTGGAACAGGAGGTAATAAAAACAATCTGAAACTATTTCGGTTATTGTAGAAAGTATTGCAATTATTTCTGTATAATTTTACAATTCGTTCTCTTTTCTTATTTTTCTTGTGATCTCTCATTCTTTCTTCAGCTGACTCGTTTTTCTCATTGACTTGTGACAAGTTTTTGCCTAAATTCATAATTAATACACGGTTGTTTTTCTTTTCCCATTCTGTTATCATTCGTCACTTATTACTTGTTAATAACCCGGATACTGAAAAGAAAAAAAAAAAAAATTATCACGCAAACACTTTTATTTTGCATCATCTGACAAAAAAAAAATAATAAAAATAAAAATAAAATAAAAGCAATGAAAAATAAAAATAAATTTAAAAAATGACTAAAAATCGTATATACCAATTTACCACTTGTTCTATCTGTCTGTTTTATTATATAATTTATATATATTAATCATATATACTATATATCTCATAACCATATATCTAGCTACCCTCTTTTCATGTTATTGTACTATATATGGATCTCATACATTTATACGTACTCTTCATTGGTTTCGGGGTAATTATGTACAATATAGTATATCCAACATATATGTGTACATAATAATTTCATACATTTACTAACTCTTTTTATACATATATACTATCTATACATATATGTTACTCTTTTTATTGCACATAACAGTACTACATATCTACATATATACGTATATATATTATATAATACATATATACATATAATCTCCAACATTATACACGCCTCTTTTTCCTGAAATGCATACATAATATAAATATACATAATATATGATAATAATATATCCTAATACCATATAATGACTCTTTTATTGAATTAACATAATATACTATCTCATACATTATATGTACTCTTTTTTATACTTACTTACCACCTAATTATATCCATTAACTATTACGTGTACAGTAATATATACTATCATCAACATAATTACTCTTTTTATTGTTACAATAGTATATATCATGACCGATTATATTTTATCATATTATCTTCTTATTATCACATATTGATGTACTCTATTTTACAAGTGTGCGAGTCACTTATTATCATACATATAAGATACATATATACGCTCATACATATAACTGTACTCTTTTCACTCGTACAATATTAATATACGCATACTATATGTATATATATAATACCATAGATAATATGTCTCTTTTTTAAGTCACCCCACTTCATTCCATAATAACTTCGTCATCTTACTAGCTTCATTCTGCCTGTCGCGGTCTCAGGCTGGCGGCGACACACACACTCAGACAACATCAGTTTCTTTTTAAATTTCACACTCTCAAACACACACACACACACTACCACCACAGCACACACATACAGATTCTCACCACACCACATGAACATCGCAACATACTGCACATACAATTATACACAGCACCAAAACAACACACGTCTAATATACTTATATACATACTATATATATATACTATATATAATATATAGTTATATATATCATCCATACATCTGTACCTTCTAATAAAAATAATAAATAAAAAAGATAAAAATATACATAAATACAAATATACAAGAAACAAAAATATAAGAGAATTCTGTAAACAACAAACAAAAATACACCACACAATAAGCACAAAAACACCTAATCATAAAATATTTACTTTCACACTCTCAACACACGCACTTAACTCTTACACACACACAACATGCACGGCATTCACCACACTTCTCTCTTCAACACATGACTTACATACATTCACCCTCACTTCTCTTTTCTACTCATCTCCCTCTCTCTCCCTCTCTCCTCTCTCAGCGCGGTCACGTCTGTCTGTGTCTGTCTGTTGGGTCTATGTCTTCTGTCTCTCTGTCTGTCTCTCTCTGTCCTCTCTCTGACATCTCTCTCTGTCTCTCTTTCCTATTTCTACTCACTATTCTCATCTCGACTATTGATATCATACAATTGACCAAGCCTTTATTGACTCAGATTTCTTAGTCTATATTTTTCATTATCTTACTCTTATTGCTAACCTCTTGTTTTATTACCTAGTTATTTTTTCTCGCGATTATATTAAAATCTATTTCACGTTGGAAAAAATGCCGACGCGTTATTGCTTTTAGATGTATCCGCTGGTATGACAGGGTCGATAACCAGCAGCATAACACAAGACACGGACGGAGGGCGGTATCGATTTGATACACTCCAATGACCACCCTCACAATACTATAATCCACCATATATATAATACTAAATAATTAATCAATAATGATAGAAGAAGAAGAAGAATTAGCGAGTCGAGAAGCAAAGAAGCAAGAAGCAAGATCTAAGAAGAGAAAGAGCAAGAGAAAGCAAGAAAAGCAGAAGAATTAATAGAAAGTATAAGTAGAGAAGAAGTCAAGAATTAGAGTGTCCTGAGAGACATAACTTTGAGAAAAGAAAAAGAACATGAAAGAAGAAGAAGAGAAGAAGAAGAAGAGAAAGAGAAGCAAGAAGAGAAGTAAAAGCAAAGAAGGAAGGAATGGAAGAAGAAGAAGGTAAGAAGAAGAAGAAGAAGACAGACAGGAAGAAGAACGAACACAAATGAAGTGGAATCGAAGATTTTGTAGGTTTTGCGAAGGGGGGAGAGAAGAAGGAAAGAACGAAGTAGATAGGATGATCAACGATAGAGAATGCAAAGACAAGAAGCAACGTAAGATAGAAGTTAAAGAAGGAAGAGAGAGAGAGTGCACGAGAAATAGTACAAAAGAAAAAAAGAAGAAGAAGAAGACGAGAAAGGGAAAGAAGGAAGAAAGACAAGCAAGAAACTGGACCGAAAGGAAAGGAAGAAGAAGAAGAAGAAGAAGAAGGAAAGAAGGAAGAAGAAAGGAATAAGAAGGAAGAAGATGAGAGGAAATAAGGAAGAAGGAAGAATATTGCTAGAAAGAAAGAAGAAAAGATAAGTAAAGAAAGAAGCAAGAACAAGAAGAAGTAAGAGGGGAGAAAGTGTAAGAATGAAGAAGGAAAGAATGAAGTAAAAACGATATTTAATTGTAAGTAAGTATACATTTTTTAGTAAAACTAAACTCTCAGCCAGAAATCTTATCAAGGGAAAAAACACCGAACGGAGCTGTAACCTTACTTAGACATTAACTCTGGACCATTCTTAAAAATGGAGCAGAGAGGACTCCGACAAATGACCAAAAGGACAAAAATTATGAAAATGCGCAAGGCATGTAACGCCTGCAGAAACGAACAGATATACTATATGTCTAAACAAAAGGGTGGAACGATGTCACAACACCATTGAAGATTGTGTAGATGCGATTATTCAAGCCGACTCGAGCAAGAATACAATAAACAAGAGCAAAGAAAGACGCTAATAGCACGGCCAGGAAGCAAAAAAACAAACAAAAACAAAAAACAAACAAAAAAACAGATTTACTTCCTCGTCACTGGAAATAATGTTTCATCTCTTCGCCACATGAAAGAGGCCGTTGAGAGGCAAACATTATTCACTTCCTCGTCACTGCCTTCAAAACCTCTTTTTCATGGGATAGAAGGATGATAGTCTGAGGCAAACATTATTCCAGTGACGAGGAAGTGAAATCTGTAGTGAAGAAGTGGCTCACCTTAGAAACAGTCAACATAATTTTACGGACAGGGATATTATGCTCTCATTCGAAGATCGAACATTGCCATAGAGAGAAACAAAAGTGACTATGGGAGAAGTAGGGATGTGCGATCAAACAGAAGAACCAGCTTCATTTTTGATCCGTAAGATACATGTTCCCTGTGTTGGTAATTATACCTGTCCTAAACAAAATGGCATTATACATTTTGGACACACCCTGCGTATATATGTAATAAGGCTTGAACATGCCGTAAAATCCAAACTCACCAACCAGCCAGCCAGCCAAAAGGCTTAACTGCTGGTTAACTGGTCAGAGAACTGAATAACTCGCGTGAAATAACGATTAACTCATTACTGGTGATCTTGGAAATAGTCTTGTAAAGACATTAGAAGACTTATCATCATCATCATCATCATCATGTCGCGCAGTTTGCACGGGATACCATGATGATCTCTTCGCCGGCCTTCCCTATCATTCATTGACTCCGGCAGCTCCTCTGCCAGCAGCAGTATCCCTACATAGTTGGTCAATGTAGGTCCTGACTGGGCGGCCCACATTAGCCCACTGGCTTCCACAGTAGTACGTCGCTTACAATCTCGTCCTTGCTTCTCCAGCAGTGACCCTGCATGTCTAGCCGTCTTACTCGTATGGTTGTGAGATGGGGGGGCAGGTGGCCATGTAGTTGCTCTTTTGTGGGGTGCTGTTTCCACCGACCTATCCAGGACCGTCCGTAGCAATTCTCGTACAGCTCCCATCTAGCTTATTCTCAAGACGCTTCGTTAGGTCGCAAGTGGTACAGCCATACAGAATTACCGACACAACCACAGCCTGGAAGAATCGCCTCTTTAGCTTGTTGGGGAGATCGGGTTTCCATATGACTGATAGAAGACGAGACTTATAAAGAATATTAAACGAAAAGATATTAGACGAAAAAATCCTTGTAAAGACAAAATACATACCGTTGAAGGAGCGAAACATTTCAGACAATCATAAAATATTTAGAATCCTCATAGTAACGCTGGATAACTAAAAATAACTTGCTCTCAATTGGTTCACACTAATACGATTGCCGCCAATCGGCTGTGGAAGCTGAGGAATACTCTCATTGCACCTCTGTAGAGGAGTAATACCCTTACCCATCCCGATGAAGCTATCTTTTGGCCGTGAGTCCTGACCCGATATGCCAGGGGACAGAATTATGGTGGCTAAATGGTCAGTGACCTGGGTTCAATCGAACTTAACGGACCTAAATTCCACCATCGTATGTGATCCCTGCGAAAGAAAAAAATACCAAAAATCAGGGAATTGACCGATTTTAATTAAATTTTCAGTGTTGGTATATTCATAAATAAAAGATATAATACACCAGTTATTTTATTTAAAAACTTTTACATTTTTTCAGGTCAGTTAACTCTGAACCACGTATCTTTGAGGCTTAACACAGATTCTTAAAGATATGTGGTTCAAAGTTTAATTTAACACAGATCTGGGTACTAAGTGGTCCTGTGACTGATAACACTCTACTTCAGCCCTTAATTGGGCGAGACCGGTGTTTGGAGGGGCCCCATCCGATCAACGGCTGTTCATGTCAAGCCCTAGTGTCTATATGATTGTCCTGGTCGTATTCTTCAAATTGACCTTATAGCAGATATCCAACCCCTTTCATCATAGATATATTTACCAACCCCTCCGCACAAACAGGATGCGATACAAGGTCAATTTCTTAAGCGGAGTTTAATAGGTTTGAATTCAGAGTTTTCCTTCTCCTAGACTGGTTACCTTGCCATGGTTAAAGAGCCCAGTCTGCCCTGCTATTTACCCATAGCTGGTGGGAGAATTGGATTCATACTTTTCCTAAGGGTATTAGCGCCATGTGAAACGCAAACAGCTTTGTCGAGGAATTGAATTCGGTTCGGCGAGTCCATTTCCTACGACTCTAATCATTAGACCATGCGCCTCCATTTATCATATAGGTGCTAGAAGGCGGTGACCGAGGGTTAATCAGCAGTAATTATTAATACACATGAAATTAATGAAAATTATTTCTACCAATCGATTAATACATAAAGGGCTGGGTTAGCTCAGTCGGTAGAACGTTCGGCTAAAAACCGCAATGTTCCTATTTCGATACCGGCCCTCGCCAACTCAGAGTAATGAGTAGCATAGGGATCTGTGAGGTAAAAGTAAGGAAGCTGATGGTAGGTGTGGCGCTCAGCCTCAGACGCCAAACAACAATCTCCTTGGTCTAGTGCTTGTGAGAAAGGAGATAGACACCCTCGCTGTCTGGCTGATACCGACATTAGGCCGCCCCGATGACTTTTTATTAATACACATGAAGTTATAAAAAGAAAAGTTTTAGCATTAAATAACCGCAAGGGTTAATATGGCCATTAAACACAAACCAACCAACCAACCAAACCACCAACCAGCAGCCAACCAACGAAACAAAAACAAGATTTTCAAGGATTATTCTATCGTTATATCTGTCGGCATTAGATAACCCACTGTGTTGATTATGCCGTTTAAACAAACCACAACCAAAGTAGACATGACTGCTGTGATAATCCAATAATAGTAGCTTCTAAATCCGGAAGCAAACAACCTGAAAATAATGTAAATAAAAGACACACGCAAACGCTCAGCGGTGAAGAGGTCACCCACGCGCAAGTCTGTGTATTCGGAGCGAAATAAAAACACGTTCTCTCTTCGCTACGGCTTTAGAATCACAAACAAAAGCATTCTTGTCAAGCGAAGGCACAGAGAGTCAGAGAGAGAGAGAGAGACAGACAGACAGACAGATATGTCAATATCGAATGAAAATAACTCTCGTCACATGGGCTGCTAAATAACTGTGGGGTTGAAAGTGGTTTAACGTTTTAGGTTTTAAAGGTAGCTTGTTATTCCTGGTGCGTGTTCTCGGGGTTTGCTTTTAACCCCGTCTGTTACAATCTTCTGGGTCATCATGGAGCCCTTAAGCAAGAGTGCCATTCCAGTGGAATTGGATCCTTGATAAGAGTCCTGGTAATTGGATCCTTGTCCTCTAAGTCGGTCATGATTTGGAAGATCTGTTAATCCTCAAGTCGGTCATGGAGTATTGGTAAAGATCTGGTTAATCCTCTAAGTCGGTCATGAGTATGTAAAGATCTGGAATCCTCTAAGTCGGTCATGAGTATTGGTAAAGATCTGGTAATCCTCTAGTCGGTCATGAGTATTGGTAAAGATCTGGTAATCCTGTAAGTCGGTCATGAGTATTGGTAAAGATCTGTAATCCTCTAAGTCGGTCAGAGTATTGGTAAGATCTGGTATCCTGTAAGTCGGTCAATCGGTATTGGTAAAGATTGGTAATCCTCTAAGTTCTGGTAATCCTCCAAGTCGGTATGAGTATTGGTAAAGATCTGGTAATCCTCCAAAGTCGGTCATGAGTATTGGTAAAGATCTGGTAATCCTCCAAGTCGGTCTGTAAAAGAGTAATTGGTAAAGATCTGGTAATCCTCCAAGTCGTCATGAGTATTGATAAAGATCTGGTAATCCGCCAAGTCGGTCATGAGTATTGGTAAAGATCTGGTAATCCTCCAAGTCGGTCATGAGTATTGGTAAAGATCTGGTAATCCTCCAAGTCCGGTCATGAGTATTGGTAAAGATCTGGTAATCCTGTAAGTCGGTCATGAGTATTGGTAAAGATCTGGTAATTCTCCAAGTCGGTCATGAGTATTGGTAAAGATTTGGTATCCTCCAAGTCGGTCATGAGTATTGGTAAAGACTTCTGGTAATCCTCCAAGTCGGTCATGAGTATTGGTAAAGATCTGGTAATCCTCCAAGTCGGCATGAGTATTGGTAAATATCTGGTAATCTCCAGTCCGTCATGAGTATGGTAAAGATCTGGTAATCCTGTAAGTCCCGGTCATGAGTCATTGAGTCATGAGTATTGGTAAAGATCTGGTAATCCTCCAAGTCGGTCATGAGTATTGGTAAAGATCTGGTAATCCTCCAAGTCGGGCATGACAGTATTGGTAAAGATCTGGTAATCCTGTAAGTCCGGTCATGAGTATTGGTAAAGATCTGGTAATTCTCCAAGTCGGTCCATGAGTATTGTAAAAGATCTGGTAATCCTCCAAGCGGTCATGAAGTATTGGTTAAAGATCTGGTAATCCTCCAAGTCGGTCATGAGTATTGGTAAAGATCTGGTAATCCTCCAAGTCGGTCATGAGTAATTGGTAAAGATCTGGTAATCCTCCAAGTCGGTCATGAGTATTGGATAAAGTCTGGTAATCCTGTAAGATCGTCATGAGTATTGGTAAAGATCTGGTAAATCTCCAAGTCCGGTCATGAGTATTGGTAAAGATCTGGTAATTCTCTAAGACTCGGTCCCATGAAGTATTGGTAAAGATTTGGTAATTCTCTAAGTCGGTCGAGTATGCATCTGTAAATCTTCAGTCGGTCATGAGTATGGTAAAGATCTGGGTAATACTCAATCGGTCATAAGTCGTATTCAGGTAAAGAGTATGGTAAAGATCTGGTAATTCCTAAAGTCGGTCATGAGTATTGGTAAAGATCTGGTAATCCTCTAAGTCGGTCATGAGTATTGGTAAAGATCTGGTAATCCTAGTCGGTCATGAGTATGGTAAAGATCTGGTAATCCTCTAAGTCGGTCATGGAGTATTGGTAAAGATCTGGTAATCCTGTAAGTCGGTCATGAGTATTGGTAAATATCTGGTAATCCTGTAAGTTCGGGGTCAGTTTGGTAAAGATCTGGTAATCCTGTAAGTCGTCATGAGTATAAATCTGGTAATCTAGATCTGTAATCTCTAAGTCGGTCATGAGTAGATCGGTAATCCATGAGTATTGGTAAAGATCTGGTAATCCTCATAGTCATTATTTAAGATCTAATCCTCTAAGTCCTCCTCAAGAAGTGCAGTTAGAATTATGCAAATTGTGGGGGGGGGTTAAGTATTGTATCAGCCACGCAGTATTGCTAGTGATTGGCTCAAGAATAACTCCCGTAGCCTTGGCTCTCTATAAATCTAGGTGAGGAATTAGAGCACACCTTAATCCAAAATTATTCCAAACTCCATCTTATTTGGTCATCACACTGAAAAGGAAGGATTAAAAGAACGAAAATGGAAGAGACAAAGACAAAAGGTAGTTATGATTTAGGCTTTATTTCACGGGTCATAGCCATAGGCAAGGAAATATCTCTCTGGCCAGTTGTATGTTAGACACAGTTAAGGTACAAGTCAGAATGGCGAGAGATTCTCTTGGGGGTCGGAAGTGGGTCCTTTCCCGCACATGCTCAGAGGGTTCTTCCGGTGAAGGCTCATTGGTAGTTTGTTATTTTTTTTATTTGAATCTTATTTGATTCCACAATTCAAAATAGCGATTCGTCTTCTTCTCCTCTTTAAAAATTTTAACAAGAGATGTTTAATGTAGATGTGTATGCTAGACATCTCTATTAAATGTATAAATCAATAATATTATAATAATAATAATAATAATAATAATAATAATAATAAATAATAAAATTCCAAAATAACAATTAAATATATAACGATAATGATAACAATTAAAAATATAAATAAACAGAATTAAAAATAATCTTAGCCTTTTTCCAAAATCTAGGAATAGTTTGTTTGGTTTGCTTTGTTTTACGCAATAATAAAACCTCAGTGGGTCATTTAATGCGACGAAGTTTTGAAATAAATTCATTCTTAACAGAATACTCAATCTTTTTTATAAACACATTTTTCTGTTTTAAACAATGGATGGACCCTAACAGGTACTACCACTCCAGGTCTGAGTGGACCAGGGAGCAATGGTGATGAAGGGGTGCTCCACATCCCCAAACTCCAGATCTAATTTGGGTGTGCTGAATTCAAATTTATAAGCAGTATTTGCTCTATCACCTCTAGTTTTCTGCTTTTTAAATAGTCTCATTTTAGTAAAATACAGAGTATATAACGGCTTATTCAACAGTTGCAGCAGCTTTCTTACAGATAAAACAGGAATAGATAAAGAACATTGACGGAATAAATATAACTTTTGATGACACAATGTACACAATTCAGAAAGAATTGGCCCTGTTTGAGGCATTCCTCGATGTTTTGACGAGCTTGAAGCCATTGGAGAATATGAAAAAAAAAGAAGTAAAATTAAATCATAATGTGTAAGGCAATAAAATGTGCGTCGCTGGAAAATATGTAATACAAATATATACCCAAAAGAATTGTGTAACACAATTGTCGAGGGACACCTTCCTCCTAGCGCTGCGAGTGACGACAACCCCTGCGACTTGACTGATAGTTGCACTACTGGCTGTTGATTGAGACGTGTTGGCTACCTTATATATATATAATGTAATGCTATCACTTACATTTA
Organism: Doryteuthis pealeii; assembly: GCA_023376005.1. Taxonomy (NCBI): domain Eukaryota; kingdom Metazoa; phylum Mollusca; class Cephalopoda; order Myopsida; family Loliginidae; genus Doryteuthis; species Doryteuthis pealeii. Next base: position 18,228,796 of record CM042157.1, read on the forward strand.
TTGCATAATAACTAAAAAAAGACATAAGTCACACAAATATAGAAATTAACCCTGAATGCATATACGCCTTAATGTACAGTATGTGTAACAAAAATACAGTTATGCATATCTAAAAAAAATTAGAGGGAATAATAGTTAAAAACGGTTTCAAATCTGAATTCAGCACCCCCAAATTAGGTTAAAAACAGCTATTTTTGTGCCCTGCCTCAATTTCTTTGTAAACCAGTGTTATCGAGCATTAAATGACCCACTGAGGTTGATATGCCGTAAAACCTACCAAACCAAAATCCACCCCATCTATTGAATGACTCACGTAAATGAACCGAGTTTAAATATATGTGTCTGTCGATACTAAGTAGATAAAATGAACATCCTCAAGACTGAATGAGTGGAAAAGCTAAATATGTATTTGTATATATAAACCGCCTACCTGTGTGGCGCTCTTCTTCATTGTAAATTCCGTTACAACCTAAACATTGGCATGTGGTTCGTTTCTGCAATGACACTTACGCTAATATTTTTCCTAACTCTTAGCAGACAGCTGGCGAGTTTGAAGAGCTTTGCAATGCATTGGCTGTCATAATAACAACAAAATCCTCTCATAAGACTGAAGCCGACTCCAATGCATACAGAACATTTCGAACAAGAAAGAAGTAAAGTAAAGAAAAATAAAAGAAAAGTAAAGAAAACAGGAGTACTTCGTCAAGTTGTGCTAAAAAAAGAATGCTCTTAAACTGGTGTTAATGCCACTCTTTGCTTTGTTTAGCGAAATCTGTAAAGTGTATATGAACTTTACCTATATCGAATAGCTAATTGAAATTAACCTATCTCTTAATGTTGAATACTGGCATCAAAATTCTATTGTTATATAGCGGTTTCAAATTAACGCTGCTCTAAATCGTGTACGGTAGTACTGGGTTTTCACTGTACCCAAAGCGATGATTGTAGAGCCAGACTAAAGAAACCACAACACATGGTATAGTAGGAGTTGACTTTATTTCTCTCCGTCGGCTGTGGGTGGCGAGCGTGACAATAGGATGCCCAATGGTTGACAATGACTTTCTACTACTGCCTGGGATGGTGAGGTAAGGGGTGGCTGTGGGTCCCACAGCCGTTGGCTGCAATGGACCGTGAGCGTCTGTCGAGTCATTGTTCTTCGTCCGCTGTCTCCATGTCTGACTCTCTGACTGACCTGGATCCCTGACTTCCTTTATATATATCAAACGCCTACGCATTTCTTTTGTTATCTTTATCAGCGGATAAATCTATTTCCGAACTTATTGTTACCCATCCTCTTGTTCACTTTACCCGGAAAAAAGTCCTTTGTTACTCTTTCGTCTTCTCCCTGCCTCGATCCAACCGGAAGACTCTATTTCCGTTTTTATTCACCTTTTTTTTTTTTTTTTTTTTAAATATCTTCAATATACAACATTTAATAGCAACTTAAACTTCACGTATCAGTAACCACAATTGAACGTTACTTATTTGCTAATAGCTATTAAACTTTACCTAATTAATAACACGGGCCTTTCGGGGCCTGTGTCTATTAAGGAAATTAACAGCGTCGATCCCAGGGGGTTATTCCACTAGGCAACACCTGCCCCCTCGATTTAAAGGTGCAGGTCTGGGTTTATTACCCAGCGCCTGAGACGCCCCTCGAAGCGGAATGCCGACGGGTTCGACGCATTTTTTGTGACTACCACCCATGAGTTTCGGCTTGTGGGTGGACCCACATAAAAATGTCCTTGTGTCACGCCCTCATGAGTGGGATGAGAGGCAAATACCTTAAACTTTACCTATCTCTTAATCGAAATTAATATTTAATTCTTAGTAACAATTGAACGTTACTTATCTCTTAATAGCAATTGAAATTTACCTCTCTCTTGAGAGCAACAGAAAGTTACCTATCTCTTTATAGAAATTGGATATTATATCTCTATTAATAGCAACTGAATTTTTCCCCTCTCTTAATAGCAATTCAACTTTATCTATCTCTTAGTGTAATCAGCCCTAATTCTCTTTAAAGACTATTGATTCCCATTTTTTTTAAAAAATCCCGCAGTTTTAATTTTTCAACCGCACGTGTGTGTAACTAGTATATATACAATGAATTCAGTTCTATATCAAGGTCCTCTCTCTCTCTCTCTCTCTCTCTCTCTCTCTCTGTTTGCATATAATATATATATATATATATATATAATTATATATGTCTGTGTGTGTATATATATATATATATATGTGTGTGTGTGTGTGTGTGTGTATATATATCATATTCTATATCAAGGTTATCTCTCTCTCCTTCTCTGTATATATATATATATATATATAATATATATATATATTTATATATATATATATATAATATTAAAATATATAGAT
>CM042157.1:18238866-18251366 GCA_023376005.1 Doryteuthis pealeii
AGCAGAGAGAGGAGAGAGAGAAAGAGAGAGAGGAAAGTCGATATTATCATCTCACTATTTTATAGTAAAAAATCTCTTATTCAGTGAACGGATGAAGTTTTTATTAAATTAAAAGAGGGCAACAAGTCATCGCAACAATATTGTTATTATACGGTTATGTTAAGATCACTTAAAACACAATAAAAGACACCTTTATGATTGTCCCATCCTATTGGCCCTTTTTACCCCAAAACCCCTTTTTTTGTTCACCATATTGTGCCTAGAGGCGTGAGGTGAGGTCTTACTGTCCTGGAATGCGTTAAACTTATCGGTTTGAGGTTCTCTTTTGGGGTTTGGGAAGGGTGTGGAGCAACCCCATTCCAAAATTTTAAAAATTTATTGTATTATCCTTAAGAATTGATTTTTTCAAACACTTTATCGGCATTTTACGATCTCACTTGAGGTTATTATGTGTTTAAACAAAACAAAAACCAAACAAATATAGTTTCGGTTACCAGCAAACAGATACCAATCTCATTATAATTATATTATATAGGCTTTAAATAGTCCTACAGGATTTTAAATGCAATAACACAAATACACCAACCAGGTAATAGTTACTTCTGTAAACAATAGGGCTTATAGAAAAATATGACTTCGGTATTGAAATAACCACAGAGTTTTCATGCCCGGTCGTTTTGTTAAAATCAACCAACGCCAACCAACAACCAGTCTGACATTGCTTCTAATTGCAGCGCTTATACGTTGTGACACGCAGGGCTCTATTTGATATTTGTTTAAAAACATTTAACTTTTGATATAATATTGTGCTTATATTATTAATTTTCTAATTGTTTGGTTTATCTTATGATATGAGCAATACCACCAAAGCCAACCAACACCCAACGAACCAAACCAACTAATGTTCTAGTTGGGCCGCGCCATTAGAACAAAGAGAAATAACTAAAAAAGAAATGTATATATAAGCCGAACAGAATACATCCGAACATACGGAAAAGATGCCCATTATTTCTGACATTACAATTTCGTCTTATTTTCTGGATCTTTTCTTCCAGCTTCGTTTTTTCTTGTGACTTAGTGAATTTTTCCCTAATTTTTAAAAAACGTTGTTTTTTTCATTCGTATCATTTCGTCCAACTATTTACTTGTCTTTTATACGGAATCTGAAAAAAAAAAAATATCACCCGCAAGGACATTTTATTGTCAGCTGACAAAAAAATAAACAAAAAAAAAAAATAAAAAAATAAAAATAATCAAATAAATTTAATCAAAAGAATGAAAAATAAAAATAATAAAAAATTAAAAATGCTCTTCTTTTTGCTCTTTTTAAAAGTTTATATCCACATCACAAGCTGTGTACCAGGTTTCCTTCTTTTATACGATATAATATATTTATATATAATTAATAATATTATATAATATTCTCTACACTATATGTACTCTTTGTTTTTATAAATATATCTACATATTATGTACATTATTAAATCTCTACATATACGTACTCTTTTTTGTACATATAATATCTCAACATAATGTCACTCTTTTTTTGTAATATAATATACATATCTACATAATATCTTACATATATGTACTCTTTCTCATTACTATGATATCTCATACATATTGTACTATATATCTCAGAATATACGTAAACTCTTTTTATGTACATATTATATTCATCATTATTGTACTTCTTTATATACTATATTATATCTTATTATGTACATCTAATATATATCTAATATATGTCACTCTTTTTTTCATGTACCATATCATATTATTACATTATATGTACATTATAATTCTCCATAGTATGTACCTCTTTTTATTTGTAACATATCATATATTCATTAACTTATATGTACATATTTATACTCATATTATACTCTCTATTTTCATGTACATATATATAATATAATATAATGTACCTCTTTATGTACTTATTTCATACATATTATAATATATAATCCTCAACATATACGTACCTCTTTTATGCTACATATTATATATCATAACATATATTACTATTATATATCTCATACATATACGTACTCTTTTTTAATGTTTTCCCCAACCCATTCATTCATTAACTTCGTTCATTTATCAAGGCTCATTTTTGTCTGTCGGTCCACTGCGACACACACTAGAAACAGTCTCTCTTTTTAATTTCACATCTCAACACACACAACACAACAACACACACACACACACACACACACACACAACAACATGTCTTTCTCAACATCGTGAACATATGCATACATATGCAACTACATATTATCACGCACACCACAAACACACACATTATATATATCATCCATACATGTACTCTTTTTAAGTTACTGACTCATTCGCTCAATACTTTCATTTTCACACACACACCACACACACACACATACACACACATAACACCACACTCTCTTTTTTTTACTTTCACAACTCTCAAACCACACGCTACTTACACACACACATGCACACATTCACACACACTCTCTCTCACACATACTTGCATACATTCCACAACCACACCACACTCTCTCCTCTCTTTCCTCTCTCCCTCTCTCTATCTCTCAACACACACACATTCACACACACACAGACACCACACACACATATATATATCATACGTACATTGGCTCTTTAAATCAAACACAGTCATTCTATCTTGACGTCACTAAGACACACAACACACTCTCTCTTGTCTCTCTGTCTCTGTCTCTCCTCTCTCTCTCCTCTCTCTGTCTTGTCTCTCTTGTCTCTCTTCTGTTCTCTCTTTGTCTGTCTCTTGTCTATCTGTATGTCTCTCTCTCTATCTCTCTATCTTTCTCTCTCTCTCTCTCTCTCTCTCTCTCCTCTCTCTCTCTCTCTCTCTCTCTCTCTCTCATCTCTCTTCCTTTCACTAATTCTCATTCCGAATTGACAGCCTTTATGCGACTCAATTTTAGTCTATTTTTTTTTATCTTATTGCTAACCATCTTTTTATTTACCTAGTTATTTTTTCTCGGATTATATTAAAATTATTTCACGTGAAAAAATGCGTTATTGCTTTTAGATTATGACAGGTGTCTAACCAGACAGATAAACAGACACGGGAGGTATATGATAATAATAATAATAATAATAATAATAATAATAATATGATGAGAAGAAGAAGAAGAAGAAGAAGAAGAAGAAAGAAAAGAAGAAGAAGAAGAAGAAGGAAAAGGCAGGAAGAAGAAGAAGAAAAAAGAAGAAAAGAAGAGTGGAGAAGAAGAAGAAGAGAGAGAAAAGAAGAAGAAGAAGAGAAGAAGAAGAAGAAGAAGAAGAGGAAGAGAAGAAGAAGAAGAAGAAGAAGAGAGAAAGAAGAAGAAGAAGAAGAAGAAGAAGAAGAAGAAGAAGAAGAAGAAGAAGAAGAAGAAGAAGAAGAAGAGAAGAAGGAAAAAAGGCGAGAAGAAGAAGAAGAAAAAGAAGAAAGAAGAAGAAGGAAGAAGAAGAAGAAGAAGAAGAAGAAGAAGAAGAAGAAGAAAAAGAAGAAAAGAAGAAGAAGAAGAAGAGAAGAAGAGAAGAAGAAGAAAGAATGGAGAAAGAAGAAGAAGAAGAAGAAGAGAAAGAAGAGAAGAAGAAGAAGAAGAAGAAGAAGAAGAAGAAGAAGAAGAGAAGAAGAAGAAGAAGAAGAAAGAAGAGAAGAAGAAGAAGAAGGAAGAAGAGTGGAGAAGAAGAAAAGAAGAAGAAGAAGAAGAAGAAGAAGAAGAAGAAGAGTGTGGAAAGGAAAGAAGAACATTTTTAGAAACTAAACTCTTCAGCAGAAATCTTATCAAGGAAATAAACACCGGAGCTGTTACCTTCTTAAGATACTCTGGACCATTCTTAAAATGGACAAGAGAGGAACTCCGAAATATGACAAAATGACAAGGAAAATTATGCAAATGCGCAGGCATTACGCCTTAGAGACGATACAGACATACTATATGTCTTTAAAAAAAACGGTGGAAGAGGTCACGACACCATTGAAGATTGTGTAGATGCGATTATTCGAGCACTCGAAGAATACAATAAAAAGAGCAAAAAATAGCAGCGGGCAAGAAGAAAACAAACAAAAAACAACAACAACAACAACAAAAGATTTTACTTCCTCGTCACTGGAATAATGTTTGCATCTCTTCGGCCACATGAAAGAGGCTTTGAAAGGCAAACATTATTTCACTTCCTCGTCACTGCCTCTCAAACCCACTTTCATGGGATAGAAGAGATGATGGTCTGAGGCAAATATTATTCCAGTGACGAGGAAGTGAAATCTGTAGTGAAGAAGTGGCTCAAAGAACAGTCAACATAATTTTACGGACAGGGCTACATGCTCTCATTCGAAGATCGAACATTGCTATTCAGAGAAACAGTGACTATGTGGAGAAGTAGGGATGTGATCCACAGAGAACCAGCTTCCTTTTTATGTAAGATACATGTTCCTGTGTTGGTAATTATACCTGTCCTAAACAAAATGGCATTACTTTTTGAAACACCCTCGTATATATGAATAAGGCTTGACATGCCGTAAAATCCAACTCACCAACCAACCAACCAAAAGGGTTAACTGCTGGTTAACCTGGTCAGAGAACTGAATAACTCGCGTGAAATAACGATTAACTCATTACTGGTGATCTTGGAATAGTCTTGTAAAGACATTAGAAGACTTATCATCATCATCATCATCATCATCATGTCGCGCAGTTTGCACGGATATCCATGATGATCTCTCGCCGGCCTTCCCTATCATTCATTGACTCCGGCAGCTCCTCTGCGCAGCAGCCAGTATCCCTACATAGTTGGTCAATGTATGTCCTGACTGGGCGGCCCACATTAGCCCACTGGCTTCCACAGTAGTACGTCGCTTACAATCTCGTCCTTGCTTCTCCAGCAGTGACCTGCATGTCTAGCCCGTCTTACTCGTATGGTTTGTGAGATGGGGGGCAGGTGGCCATATAGTTGCTCTCTTGTGGGGTGCTGTTTCCACGACCTATCCAGGACCGTCCGTAGCATTCTCGTACAGCTCCCATCTAGCTTATTCTCAAGACGCTTCGTTAGGGTCCAAGTGGTACAGCCATACAGAATTACCGACACAACCACAGCCTGGAAGAATCGCCTCTTTAGCATGTTGGGGAGATCGGATTTCCATATGACTGATAGAAGAAGACTTATAAAGACATTAAACGAAAATATATTAGACGAAAAATCCTTGTAAAGACAAAATACAGACCGTGGCAGGAGCGAAACCTTTCAGACAATCATAAAACATTTAGAATCCTCATAGTAACGCTGGATAGCTAAAATACTTGCTCTCAATTGGTTCCCACTTAATACGATTGCCGTCATATCGGATTGAAGCTGAGGAATACTCTCATTGCACCTCTGTAGAGGAGCAAGACCCTTACCCATCCCGATGAAGCTATCTTTTGGCCGTGAGTCCCGACCCGATATGCCAGGGGACAGAATTATGGTGGCTAAATGGTCAGTGACCTGGGTTCAATCGAACTTAACGGACCTAAATTCTACCATCGTATGAGATCCCTGCGAAAGAAAAAAATAACCAAAAATTAGGGAATTAACCGAATTTAATTAAATTTTCAGTGTTGGTATATTCATGAATAAAAGATATAATGCACCAGTTATTTTATTTTAAAACTTTTACATTTTTTCAGGTCAGTTAACTTTGAACCACGTATCTTTGAGGTGTAACACATATTCTTAAAGATACGTGGTTCAAAGTTTAATTTAACACAGATCTGGATACTAAGTGGTCCTGTGACTGATAACACTCCACTTCGACCCTTACTTGGGAGAGACCGGTGTTCGGAGGGGCCCCATCCGATCAACGGCTGCTCATGTCAAGCTCTAGTGCCTATATGATTGTCCTGGTCGTATTCTTCAAATTGTCCTTATAGCAGATATCCAACCCCTTTTATCATAGATATATTTAACCCCTCACCCCGTACAAGCAGGATTCGACACAAGGTCAATTTCTTAAGCGGAGTTTAATAGGTTTGAATTCAGTTTTCCTTCTCCTAGACTGGTCAGCTAGCCATGGTTAAAGAGCCCAGTCTGCCCTGCTATTTACCCATAGCTAGTGGGAGAATTGGATTCATACTTTTTCCAAGGGTATTAGCGCCATATCAAACGCAAACAGCTTCGCCCAGGAATTGAACTCGGGTCGACGAGTCCATTTCCTACGACTCTAATCATTAGACCATGCGCCTCCATTTATCATATAGGTGCTAGAAGGCTGTGACTGAGGGTTAACCACTAGTAATTATTAATACACATGAAATTAATGAAAATTTTCTACCAATCGATTAATATCACAAAAGGCTGGGTTAGCTCAGTCGGTAGAGCGTTCGGCTAAAAACCGCAATATTCCTAGTTCGATACTGGCCCTCGCCAACTCAGAGTATGAGTAGCATAGGGATCTGTGAGGTAAAGTAAGGAGCTGATGGTAGGTGTGGCGCTCAGCCTCAGACGCAAAAACAATCTCCTTGGTCTAGTGCTTGTGAAAAGGAGATAGACTCCCTCGCTGTGTGGCGGATACCGACATTAGGCCGCCCCGACGACTTTTTATTAATACACATGAAGTTATAAAAAGAAATGTTTTAGCATCAAATAACCCGCAAGGGTTAATATGCCATTAAACACAAACCCAACCAACCAACCAACCAACCAAGCAGCCAACCAACGAAACAAAAACAGATGTTTCAAGGATTATTCTATCGCTATATCTGTCGGCATTAGATAACCCACTGTGGTTGATATGCCGTTTAAACAAACCACAACCAAAGTAGACATGACTGCTGTGACTAATCCAATAATAGTAGCTTCTAAATCCAGAAGCAAACAACCTGAAAATAATGTAAATAAAAGACACACGCAAACGCTCAGCGGCGAAGAGGTCACCCACGCGCCAGTCTGTGTATTCGGAGCGAAATAAAAACACGCTCTCTCTTCGCTACGGCTTTAGAATCACAAACAAAAGCATTCTTGTCAAGTGAAGGCACAGAGAGAGAGAGAGAGACAGACAGACAGACAGACAGACAGACAGACATGTCAATATCGAATGAAAATAACTCTCGTCACATGGGCTGCTGAATAACTGTGGGGTTGAAAGTAGTTTAACGTTTTAGGTTTTAAAGGTAGCTTGTTATTCCTGGTGCGTGTTCTCGGGGTTTGTTTTTAACCCCGTCTGTTAAAATCTTCTGGGTCATCATGGAGCCCTTAAGCAAGAGTTCCATTCCAGTGGAATTGGATCCTTGATAAAGAGTCCTGGGTATTGGTAAAGATCTGGTAATCCTCTAAGTCGGTCATGAGTATTGGTAAAGATCTGGTAATCCTCTAAGTCGGTCATGAGTATTTGGTAAAGATCTGTTAATCTCTAAGTCGGTCATGAGTATTGGTAAAGATCTGTTAATCCTCCAAGTCGCTCATGAGTATTGGTAAAGATCTGGTAATCCTCCAAGTGGCTCATGAGTATTGGTAAAGATCTGGTAATCCTCTAAGTCGGTCATGAGTATTGGTAAAGATCTGGTAATCCTCTAAGTCGGTCATGAGTATTGGTAAGATCTGGTAATCCAAGTCGGTCATGAGTATTGGTAAAGATCTGGTAATCCTGAAGTCGGTCATGAGTATTGGTAAAGATCTGGTAATCCTGTAAGTCGGTCATGATTGTAAAGATCTGGTAATCCTGTAAGTATTGGTAAAGATCGGTAATCCTGTAAGTCGGTCATGAGTATTGGTAAAGATCTGGTAATCCTGTAAGTCCGTCCTGAGTATTGGTAAAGATCTGGTAATCCTCTAAGTCAGTCCTGAGTATTGGTAAAGATCTCGTAATCCTGTAAGTCCGTCCTCAAGAAGTGCAGTTAGAATTATGTCAAATGTGGGGGGGTTAAGTATTGTATCAGCCACGCAGTATTGCTAGTGATTGGCTGCAAGAATAACTCCCATAGCCTTGGCTAGTCTATAAATCTAGGTGAGGAATTAGAGCACACCTTATATCCAAAATTATTCCAACTCCATCTTATTTGGTGGTCACACTGAAAAGGAAGGGATTCAAGGAACGAAAATGGAAGAGACAAAGACAAATGTAGTTTTATGATTTAGGCTTTATTCACGGGTCATTGCCATAGGCAAGGAAATATCTCTCTGGCCAGTTGTAGTGTCTAGACACAGTTAAGGTACAAGTCAGAATGGCCGAGAGATTCTCTTGGGGGTCGGAAGTTGGTCCTTTTCCCCGCACATGCTCAGAGGTTCTTCCGGTGAAGGCTCATGGGAGTTTGTTAATTTTTTTATTTGAATTTTATTTTAATTCCCACAATTCAAAATAGCGATTCGTCTTCTTCCTCTTTGCAAATTTGAAAAAGATAAACAAGAGATGTATGTAGCGATGTTTAAATGCTAAACATCTCTATATAAAAGTTTAATAATAAATAATAATAATAATAATAATAATAATAATAATAATAATAATAATAATAATAATTCCAAATAACAATTAAATATATAACGATAATGATAACAATTAATAAATAAATAAACAGAATTAAAAGAATCTTAGCCTTTTTCCAAAATCTAGGAATAGTTTGGTTTGGTTTGCTTTGTTTTACAGCATATCAACCTCAGTGGGTCATTTAATGCCGACGAAGTTTTGAAATAAATTCATTTTAACGGATACTCAATCTTTTTTATAAATACATTTTTCTGTTTAACACATGGATGGGACCCTAACAGGTACTACCACTCCAGGTCTGAGTGGACCAGGGAGCAATGGTGATGAAGGGGTGCTCCACATTCCCCAAACCTCCGGAACTAATTTGGGTGTGCTGAATTCAAATTTATAAGCAGTTTTGCTCTATCACCTCTAGTTTTCTCTCTTTTAAATAGTCTCATTTTAGTATATACAGAGTATATACGTGCTTATTTCAACAGTTGCAGCAGCTTCTTACAGATAAAACAGGATAGATAAAGAACATTGACGGAATAAATATACTTGGATGACACAATGTACACAATTCAGAAAGAATTGGCCTTGTTGAAGCATCCTCGATGTTTTGACGAGCTTGAAGCCATTGGAGAATATGAAAAAAAAAACAAAGTAAAATTAAATCATATGTAAGGCAATAAAATGTGCCTCGTTGGAAATTGTAATACAAATATATACCCAAAAGATTGTGTAACACAATTGTCGAGAGACACCTTCCTCCTGAGCTGCGAGGGACGACAACCTCCTGCGCTGACTGCCAGTGCACTATTGGCTGTTGATTGAGACGTGTTGGCTACGCTTAACTGCCAAAATCCGGCTTGCTATATATATATATATATATATATATATATATATATATAATGTAATGCTATCACTTACATTTATTGCATAATAACTAAAAAAGAAGACATAAGTCACACAATATTAGAAATTAACCCTGAATGCATATACGCCTTTATGTACAGTATATGTACAAAATGTACAGTATGCATATCTAAAAAAAACTAGAGGTGATGAGTAAAAACGGATTTCAAATCTGAATTCAGCACCCCAAAATTAGGTTAAAACAGCTATTATTGTGCTTGCCTCAATTTCTTTGTAAACCAGTGTTATCGGCATTAAATGACCCACTGAGGTTGATATGCCGTAAAACCTACCAAACCAAAATCCACCCCATCTATTGAATGACTCACGTAAATGAACCGAGTTTAAATATATGTGTCTGTCGATACTAAGTAGATAAAATGAACATCCTCAAGACTGAATGAGTGGAAAAGCTAAATATGTATTTGTATATATAAACCGCCTACCTGTGTGGCGCTCTTCTCATTGTAAATTCCGTTACAACCTAAACATTGGCATGTGGTTCGTTTCTGCAATGACACTTACGCTAATATTTTTCCTAACTCTTAGCAGACAGCTGGCGAGTTTGAAGAGCTTTGCAATGCATTGGCTGTCATAATAACAACAAAATCCTCTCATAAGACTGAAGCCGACTCCAATGCATACAGAACATTTCGAACAAAGAAAGAAGTAAAGTAAATAAAAATAAAAGAAAAAGTAAAGAAAACAGAGGTACCTTCGTCAAGGTTGTGCTAAAAAAGAATGCTCTTTAAACTGGTGGTTAATGCCACTCTTTGCTTGATGTTAGCGAAATCTTTAAAGTGTATATGAACTTTACCTATATCTTAATAGTTATTGGAATTAACTTATCTTTTAATGTTGTATACTGGCATCAAATTCTATATGTTATATAGCGGCTTCAAATTCACGCTGCTAAATCGTGTACGTTAGTACTAGGGTTTTCACTGTACCCAAAGCGATGTGTATATTAGTAGTCAGACTTAAGAAACCACAACACATGGGTATAGTAGGAGTTGACTTTATTTCTCTCCGTCGGCTGGTGGGTGGCGAGCGTGACAATAGGAATGCCCAAGGGTTGACGATGACTACTACTACTGCTGGGATGGTGAGGTAAAGGGGTGGCTGGTGGGTCCCACAGCCGTTGGCTGCAATGAACCGTGAGCGTCTGTCGCTCACTTGTTCTCCATCCGCTGTCTCCTGTCTGACTCTCTGACTGACCTGGGGTCCCTGACTTCCTTTTATATATATCAAACGCCTACGCGTTTTCTTTTGTTATCTTTATCAGCGGATAAATCTATTTCCGAACTTATTGTTACCCATCCTTCTTTGTTCGCTTTACCTGGAAAAGGTCCTTTGTTACTCTTTTCGTCTTCTCCCTGCCTCGATCGAACCGGCAGACCCTATTTCCGTTTTCACCTTTTTATAAATATCTTCAATATACAACATTAATAGCAACTAAACTTCACGTATCAGTAACAGCAATTGAACGTTACTTATTTCCTAATAGCTATTAAACTTTACCTAATTAATAGCACGGGCCTTTCGGGGCCTGTGTCTATTAATGAAATTAACAGCGTCGGCCCCAGGGGGCTATCCCCCCAGGCAACACCTGTCCCCTTGATTTGAAGGGGCAGGGCTGGGTTTATTGCCCAGCGCCTCTTTTTTTTCCTCATTCACTTCCTGTTTCTATGGTAACAATCCTATACTGTTAAAACATTTTTTATATTTTTTATTTTTTGTTTTTGTTTGAATTTATTTATTTATTTAAAATTCAGCTTTTTGGTTTTTTTTGTGATGTGCAAGTCCATTAGTGAATTGAGACCCATCTGATGAGACGTAAATTTGGGGAGCTGTATTAAATCAACTTAGATTTATATAGGCCCCAATTTTGGTCGAAATAAATTTATTATGGAATTACGGTGTTGAGTTCTTCCTTCCTTTATTGATAAATATTGCTCTGTATATAATCTAAAAAGTTTATTATACATTGAGCTCTCTTCAGTGATTTAAAGATTCGCTGTATTTATACATACTGGATCATCAATATTAATACAGTGGATCTTAGAAATCACATATAGAATCATCCCTTACTACCAAGTTTTGGATAAATCTCATATATATATATATATATATATATATATATATATGTATGTGTGTGTATATATATATATATATATATATATATATATAATATATATATACAAATGAGAGAGAGAGAGAGAGAGAGAGAGAGAGAGAGAGAGAGAGAGGGAGAGAGGGGGAATATTTAATGATACAACTTGATTTTGTTTGTTTTGTTTTATGGCATATAAACCTTGCTGGTCAATTAACGCCGGCAACTTTTTGAAAGATTCGCTGCGATAGTTTAGAAGAAGTTTTTAAACTCAGTTTTTTTTATAAACAAATTTTCTATTTAACACATAAATGGGACCCTAACAGGTACTATTACTCCGGGTCAAAGTGGACCTGGGAGCAGTGGTGATGAAGGGGTGCTCATCATTCTCTTGAACTCCAGAACTGGATCCTCGTCATCAGATAGAGTTTAATGTTATTCCGAAGGATATGAAGACTCTCAGCCACTGCCTTCTAGCACATGCACGATAAAAAGGGTTGAGAGTTTCCATAAGAGCAATTAGGTTGTGAATATCATATAGGTGCTAGGGCTTGACTTGAACAGCTGATTGATCAGATACAACTTGATACAAACGGAGATATTCTGATCGTGGTGATTTCAAATGCCACTTTTTCTGTTTTATGTTGTTTCATATAGGGACAAATTATACAGAAAAAAGTAAAATCGTCACCCACCCTCTGCATTTTTTTGATGTGGACTATGTTAAAATTAGTCAATCCTCAAAATTTGAGCTTCCAATTCAAAAAATTGGCGGAGTTATGTCGATTTTTACCTCTCCAAATTTGGTGGGATTGCGAAAAATGGCGACTTTTTGTAATCTATTTTTCTCTGTAAAATGAGTTCTAGGGCTTCCCTACTATTAAAGATTGGTTTATAAAATCATTTTCGCCCAAGGAATCCAAAAATGATATAAAAAGTCTTAAATTCAACTAATTTTAAGTTATTGATGATTTTTTATATTTTCAATACAAGATCAATATATCGATGTAGCATGCATCTATGACA
>CM042157.1:18256366-18261366 GCA_023376005.1 Doryteuthis pealeii
TATTTATTTGTCTAGCGTTATTGAAAATGGGTTATGCTCCCTCGCTGTCTGGCTGATACCGACTTTAGGCCACCCCGACAATTTTACTTCACTTACTGACTTAAATATTGTTCTTTGTAACAACACCACGAACAAAATAACACTGAAACGCACGTATACACACGAGAGAGAGAGAGAGAGAGAGAGAGAGAGAGAAGAGAGAGAGAGAGAGAGAGAGAGAGAGAGGGGTGTGTGTGTGTGTCTGTGTGTACTTTTACTTGTTCTTCCATGTTCTCTGAGATAGTAAGTTAAAGTGCTAAGATGAATTATAATTAAGCTAGAGTTACTTCCCTTTAACTGTAACATTTCTCTAAAAACCAAATTGTAGGTTTTCTCTTTCGCGCTATTTACAACATGTTATCTTATATAACTTCATATTTTCCATTACTTTTATTTCTCTTAGTTTACACACTATTATTAGAGTATCAGACTGGCAATCAGACAGACGTGAGGTCCACTGAGATGAGAAAAAAAGTTAAAAAAGTATATATATCCACTCTTCTCTAATAACACAAAGACCTTTAAATTTTAACACATTGTTAGTACTACTCTGAGCTGACTATATCATAATATTAATTCTGGAGGAATTTTGAAATTATTAGAGTCTATATCAACGAATAATAAAAAGGAAAACGGGGAGAGTTAAATCGAATTTAATGGACCTAAATTCCACCATCGTATGTCACCCCGCCGAAAGAAAAAAAATCAGGGAATTAACCGAATTTATTGAAATTGATTGATATATTGATGAATAAAAATATAATGCACCAGTTATTTTATTTTAAAACTTTTGCATTTTTTCAGGTCAGTTAACATTGAACCACGTACCTTTAAGAATATGTGTTACGCCTCAAAGATACGTGGTTCAAAGTTAACTGGCCTGAACAAATTTTGAAAAAAAGATGTAAAACAAAATTTATCTTTCCGTGTTATATTCATGGATAAGTGGCGTAAGACGCACAAAAACAAATTTAACCAACATATTAATTTTCAAAACATTATCAAAGAACGCAACATTAGCAGAACGTCGGTGGGCCTGATAAAATGCATTCGCGGGCCGGGGCCGGTCCGTGGGCCGTAGTTTGGTGACCCTGTAATAGAAGAACAGTAGTGGTACTACTAAACCCATAGTAGGGGGTGGAAGGGGTTTATACCTTTCGAAAGGGTATTAGTCTGAAAGTGAACGTAATAGCGTGAGTGGAGTTCGAACTCGCTTTTTGAGATGTTGCAATCTAGCTCGTTAGCCACAAGGTCAGGGGTAATCCCCGCCTTACGCTGTAGGAAATAGTTGCTGAACTAGCTCTCTAACTATTAACCAATATGAATATGAGGAGAGAAAACAGATTAATAGGAGAGAGAAAGAGACATATAGATGGACAGAAAATGAAAGAGAGAAGGTGTCTGTGAGAGAGAGAGAGAGAGAGAGAGAGAGAGAGAGAGAGAGAGAGAGAGAGAGAGAGAGAGAGAGGGGGGGAAGGGAAGACCGAATAAAGAAAAAATGAAAATGGGTAATCCACAAAAATCAAAATAGGCAAAAATAATTAAGAGAAAAATTTATATTAAAAAGCAAAAACGTAAACAAAACAATTATCCTAAAGAACTCTTGAGAGAAAAGGAAAATGGTGATGATAGGTGAAGCCGACAAAATGGAAAGAAAGAAGAAAAGGAAATGAATAAAGAGAAATTAGAAATAGAAAAAATAAACAAGAAAGGAAAGAGGAAAACGAAATGGAGGTGCGTGGTGTAATGGTTAGAGTCGTATGAAATGGACTCGTCGACCCGAGTTCAAATCGTGGACGAAGCTGCAATTCACATATCGCTAACATCATTAAAAAGGTATATATCCAACTACTCTCCCTTCAGCTATGGATATATAGTAAGGCAGACTGGGATCTTTAACCATGGTTAGGCAACCAGTCAAGGAGAAGGAAAGCTCTGGATTCAAACCTGTTAAATTCCGCTTGGGGTGGTCACTACTAGAATACTAAGTAAGTGAAGTCGTCGGGGCGAAGTCGGTATCAGTCAGCGAGGAGTCTATCCCCTTTTCAATAGCGCTAGACCAAGGAGATTGTTTTTGGCGTGTGAGGTGGAGCGCCACACCTACCATCAGCTCCTTACTTTACCGCACAGATCCCCGGGCTACTCATGACGCTTAGTTGGCGAGTACCGGTATCGAACTAGGAACCTTGTGGTTTCTAGCCGAACGCTCTACCGACTGAAGCTAACCCGGCCCCTAAAATAGGCTCAGTCCTAATTAGTGATCTATTTCACTAATTTAATTTGCTGCTGGTCAGTCACTCCTACAAAACTGTGTTGGAATATTTTATGTATATAGTTATTTACTAAGCTTAGCTTAGATGTGGCACAGGGCCAGAGGTAAGAGGCGCCCAGTGAGAATCGAACTCACTAACAATGATCTGCTAATCTGGCTTGCTAACCATTACTCCACATGAGGTGCCCATATTTTATGTATATAGTTATTTACTAAGCTTAGCTTAGATGTGGCATAAGGCCAGAAGTATGGGGCACCCAGTGAGAATCGAACTCACTAACAATGATCTGCTAATCTAACTTGCTAACCATTACACCACGTGAGGCGCCCAATAAGAAAACTGCAATTAAGCGACACCATATAGTTATTTACTAAGCTTAGCTTAGATGTGACACAAGGCCAGACGTATTGGGCGCCCAGTGAGAATCGAACTCACTAATAATGATCTGCGAACCTAGCTTGCTAACCATTACACCACGAAAGGTGCCCATATTTTGTGTATATAGTTATTTACTAAGCTTAGCTTAAATGTGGCACAATGCCAGAAGTATGGGGCACCCAGTGAGAATCGAACTCACTACCAATGGTCTGCAAATCTAGCTTGCTAACCATTACACCACGTGAGGTGCCCTTATTTTGTGTATATAGTTATTTACTAAGCTTAGCTTAGATATGGCACAAAGCCAGAAGTATGGGGCTCCCAATGAGAATCGAACTCACTAACAATGGTTTGCGAAGCGAGCTTGCTAACCATTACACCACGAAAGGTGCCCATATTTTGTGTATATAAGGTGTGCTCCAGTTCCCCACCGGGATTTATAGACTAGCCTAAGTCATGTGGTTTATTACTCCGGCCAATCACCAACCATACTGTGTGGCCGATACACTACTTAACCCCACCACATTGGTCATAATTCTAATTGCACTCATTGAGGAGGGACACAGGATTACCAATACTCAGGACTCATTACCAAGGATCCAATTCCACTGAACTAGCTCTTTGGCTTAAAGCTAACAGGAATCTTTACCAAGGGATTACCAAGGATTACCAGACGATTATCAATACTCAGGAATCTTTACCAAAAGATTACCAAGGAAGGCCCAAATGATGTCCCATAAAAACTTAACAAACTGTCCTGAAATTTCTCAAGTGGGCGTATCAGTAAGAGGAAGTTCAGGGTCAGCTTTTGAAATAAAATTGTTGCTGAAAAACTGTTACTCCATTACATAGACTAGCAAAATAAAAAGACACCCTCCAGGCGATGTAAAAATAATTTTTTGAAAGATATTGCTTTAGGGGATGGGAGCTGAAAATTCAATGTCATAGAGTGTATACCATAAGTATGTAAAATCGTCAAATTTATTAAAGGAGTAAAAAAAAAAAAAAAAGAAAGAATACAATTTGAAATGGAAACAGTTCCGATAACTTTAAATATTATATTAGAATAAAACAATCTATATATAAATATATAACACCGGGCATCTATTTATTGAAACAATGAGGATTGTCTAACGTTGCATGCTCACATTTTGAGTATATTTATTCTATGTTATGACGTTGGATTATGTGTTGGGTAATGTGACGTAAACAGTGATGCAGTTTTTGTTATAGACAAAAACCGGAAGCGAATCTCCATTATTAATAGATTTTGTTTTTAGGTGATGACAACTAATGATAAGGTTTCCCGGCTGAACTTGCAAATTGGTCGGAAAATTAAAACAGAAAGTTTTTTGGTGGTCCCTCATGACAGTTTAACTACAGTCTATGAATGAATTTTTTGCGAATTGGGTTACGGTTTAGGAGTTTGGGGATAAAGGGTGTTTTTAATTACGAAATGCTTAAAAAAATAATTACTATACATTTAATTAACTATTGAAATTAATTATTGAACCCAACGGTAGACACATTAGTCTCAGTTGTCTGTGTTAGTATTGCAATGTATAATTTCAAATAAACTTGGTTTAAAAAATATTTTTCAACATTAAATGTATAGTAATTTGTTTAACAACCTTAATCCCCAAAACTCTAAACCGTAACCCATTTCGCAAAAAGTTTATTTATAGACTGTAGTTAAACTGTCATGGGGGACCACCAAAATACTTTCCATTTAAATTTTCCGACCAATTTGCAAGTTTAGCTGGTTTCCCTATTCCATAGCAAAGTTAGTCATTCCTCCACCAGCACGAAATGCAATACAAGGATCTTTTTGTTTTTTAATAGGAAGTGACGTACGTATCTTTACATAGAAAATCTGTCGAGTTCCATTCGTGAAAGTATCAAGTAATAGCTCCGATTCTATTTAGCCTACGGTGAGAGCACCGGTTCCCACTAGATCAGTTTATAAAGCACATTTGTTTTATCTTCTTTTGATAATGAAAGTTGTACATAATTAACAACTTCATTTAATGTTTCTTCAAGATCAGAAATGCTGAAAAGATTTTAAATTAAAAAAGAATTCAATTTTAAATTCAATCCTGAAACTCAGACATTCTTTAAATTTTGATCAAGAAATTGCAAAATTCATTCAATTTTCATAATATACTAGCAGAGCTACCCGGTGTTGCCCGGAATTTACACAAACAACTCTATATTTATTAATAGATTAATAAAAAATTCTTTTTTTATGTTTTTTATTGTTATATTTTATTCTTTATATATTCTTGTTTTAAGTCATTTGTTGACCACTTA
>CM042157.1:18266366-18273866 GCA_023376005.1 Doryteuthis pealeii
TATATATATATATATATATATATATAAAATACAAAACACACACACACACACACACACACACACACACACACACACACACACAGAGGTTCAGGTCCTAACTACTAGTCAAATTTCATCATGTCACGCAAGCAGCACGGATATCCTTGACAATCTCTCGCTAACCTTCCCGATCATTCATTGCCCCTGGGAGGTCTTCTATGCAGCAATCAGCATCCTCGCATAGTTGGTCAATGTAGGTCTTGGTGGACGGCCCACATTAGCATGTCCATGTGTTGGCTTCCACGGGAGAACCTCGCTTATGAGTTCGTCCTTGCTTCTCCAGCAATGTTCTGCATGCATAGTCCGTCTTACTCGGATGGTTTGTGAGATGGGGGCAGGTGGCCATGCAGCTGCTTCCTTGTGGGTGCTGTTTCTTCGACTTGTTCAAGACTGCTCGCAGCATTATTGTGCAGCTCCCATCTAGCTTCTTTTCAAGGCGCTTCTTTAGGGTCCATGTGGTGCAGCCATACAGCAGTACCGATATAAGCACAGCCTGGAAGAATTGTCGCTTTAGCTTGTCAGGGAGATCGGATTTCCATATGACTGACAATTTATTTCTGGCCAACCATGCCCAATTGAACTGCTTAAAAATTATTAGTATTTGACTGAGATACATTTTAGCAATGTACACATACGTTATTGCGCATCCATACTAATTTTCGAATGACATTAGTTAAAAGAAAAAGAAAAAAAAAGGAAAAAAAAAAGAAAAAAAAAAAAAGAAAGGAAAAAAGGAAAAAGAAAAGAAATAAAAAGTTGACGTGAGAACAATGACAGGGTTAAACTGCAGACATTTTCAAAACGTGACTCTGATGAAATCCCCATCCCACCCTACCCGAGAGGATTGAATCGTTCGTTCCAACCTGTTTGATTCGACACGGACATCCGGTTCATTGAAAAGATTCTGCTCGGAAATACAAAAGATACCGACCAGAGACAAGCATTAATAGTTTAACCTTTCAAAAACAAATGCAGGCGTCATAGAGATTAAATGATGAAATAAAGATGGCCACAACCATTGAAATGATAACAACTCATCCAACAGTAGTTGCTATTCTTATCATCATCAATAATAATAATAATAATAATAATAATAATAATTACAATAATAATAATAATAATAATAATAATAATAATAATAATAATAATTACAATAATGTAGTTGGTGCACTTGGAACAGTCCCAAAAGCATTAGAAAAGGGTTTGGAAAGTTTGGATATCAGAGGAAGGATTGAAACCATTCAGAACACTGCACTGCTGCAATCTGCCAGAATACTCAGAAGAGTCCTGGAGACCTGAGGAGACTTGCTGTCACTCAGACTCCAGTGAAAGACCATCAGCTAACACTGATGTGAAAACTCAAAAGGAGTAAATAATAATAGCAATAATAATAATAATAATAATCAGAATCTGTTCTTGAAAACAAAACGCACAAAATTCTCTGGGACTTTGAGATAAAAACGGATCACCTTATCCCAGCAAGAAGGCCAGACCTAGTATTGATTAACAAAAAAGAAAGAACTTGTTAACTGGTGGATTTTGCAGTGCCAGCAGATCACAGGGTGAAGTTAAAGGAAAATGAAAAAATAGACAAATATCTGGACCTTGCCAGAGAACTGAAAAAGTTATGGAATATGAAAGTGAACGTTATACCAATTGTAGTTGGTGCACTTGGAACAGTCCCAAAAGGATTAGAAAAGGGCTTGGAAAGTATGGATATCAGAGGAAGGATTGAAACCATTCAGAACACTGCACTACTGCAATCTGCCAGAATACTCAGAAGAGTCCTGGAGACCTGAGGAGACTTGCTGTCACTCAGACTCCAGTGAAAGACCATCAGCTAACACTGATGTGAAAACTCAAAAGGAGTAAATAATAATAATAATAATAATAATAATAATAATAATAATAATAATAATAACAATAGCCAAGATATAGGAATGGAATTTGCAATTGAAAAATGTGCTATGCTAGTAATGAAACAGGGTGAAAGAAAATTAATGAATGGAATACAACTACCAAATCAGGACACCATAAAATCACTTGATGAAAATGAAAGTTACAAATACTTAGGAATTTTAGAAGCGGACAATATTAAGCAAACAGAAATGAAAGGAAAAGTTAAAAAAGAATATCTCAGGAGAACTAGAAAACTTCTAGAAACCAAACTTAACAGCAGAAATCTGATCAAAGGAATCAATACCTGAGCTGTCCCCATTATAAGATACTCAGGACCATTCTTAAAATGGACAAAAGAAGAAAGATAGATTGACCAAAGAACGAGAAAGTTAATGACCATGCACAAGGCTCTTCACCCAAGAGACGATAGAGATAGATTATATGTGTCAAGAAAGGAAGGGGGAAGAGGTCTTGCCAACATAGAGGACTGCGTAGAAACCACTATCCAACAACTTGAGGATTACACAAGAAAGAGCAAAGACAAATTACTTGTGGTGGCTAACAATAGTAGAAGTGACAGATGGACAAACAGAAAAACAACAAAGACTAGAAAACAAAAATGGGAAGAAAAGCAATTATATGGACACTTCAAATGACAAATCGAAGAGGTTGCACATGGAAAGACTTGGACATGGTTAAGAAAAGGAAACTTCAAAAGAGAAACAGAATCATTAATAATTGCTGCACAAAATAATGCCATAAGGACAAACTATATCAAAGCGAAAATTGATAAGACCCAACAAATTAGTAAATGTAGACTATGCGGTGACAGAGATTAGGCTGTAAACCATGAGAATACAAAACTAGACACGACTGGGTTGGGAAGGTGATCCACTGGGAATTATGCAAAAAATAAAATTTTGACCATACAACAAAATGTTATATGCATAAACCAGAATCTATTCTTGAGAACGAAACGCATAAAATTCTCTGGGACTTTGAAATAAAAACGGATCACCTTATCCCCCCAAGAAGACTAGACCTAGTGTTGATAAACAAAAAAGAAAGAACTTGTCAACTGGTGGATTTTGCAGTTCGAGCAGATCACAGGGTGAAGATGAAAGATAACGACAGGATGGACAAATACCTGAACCTTGCCAGAGAACTAAAAAAAGCTATGGAATATAAAAGTCAAAGTGATACCAATTGTATTTGGTGTACTTGGAACGGTCCCAAAAAGCTTGGGAAAAGGACTGGAAAATCTGGAAATCAGAGGAAGAATTGAGACCATCCAGAATACTGCACTGCTGCAATCTGCCAGAATACTCAGAAGAGTCCTGGTGATCTGAGGAGACTTGTTGTCACTCAGACACTAGGGAAATACCATCAGCTAATGCCATTGTGAAAAACTGCAATAATAATAATAATAATAATAATAATAATAATAATAATAATAATAATAATAATGATAATAATGATGATATGGAAAAATAAATCATCTAATGTACATGGACGACATCAAGATTTTTGCCAAAAATGAACAAGAATTAGAAATCCTTATATAAACTATAAAAATATACAGACAAGATATAGGGATGGAGTTCGGCATCGACAAGTGCGCCATGTTAGTGATGAAGAAGAGAAAAAATGAAACGGCGTATGGAATAGAACTACCGAATCGAGAAGGAATTAAGACACTTAGAGAAAAAGAGAACTATAAATATCTGGAAATATTAGAAGCAGACGCCATCAAACAAACAGAAATGAAGGAAAAAGTAAAAATGGAATACTTCAGAAAAACAAGAAAGCTCCTAGAAACCAAGCTTTGTAGCAGAAACCTTTTCAAGGGAATAAACACGTGGGTTGTCCCTCTCGTAAGACACTCAGGACCATATATATATTATATATATATATATATATATATATATATATATATATATATATATATATGTGTGTGTGTGTGTGTGTGTGTGTGTGAGCAAAATGTAATGATTATATTTTGTTCTGTATATATATTTATTTATTAATCCTTATATATAATAATAATAATAATAATAATAATAATAATAATAAAGTTTACATTACACAAGAAAAATCAAAGACAAACTACTAATGGCGGCCAACAATAGTAGAAGCGACAGATGGACAATCAGAAGAACAACAAAGACTAGAAAACAAAAATGGGAAGAAAAACAATTATATGGACACTTCAAACGACAAGTAGAAGAGGTTGCCCAATGAAAAGATTTGGACATGGTTTAGAAAATGAAACATCAAAA
The DNA here is from genome assembly GCA_023376005.1 of Doryteuthis pealeii. Classification (NCBI taxonomy): domain Eukaryota; kingdom Metazoa; phylum Mollusca; class Cephalopoda; order Myopsida; family Loliginidae; genus Doryteuthis; species Doryteuthis pealeii. The sequence goes on from CM042157.1 coordinate 18,270,584, forward strand.
GAGAAACTGAATCACTAATAATTGCTGCACAAAATAATGCCATAAGGACAAACTACATCAAAGCGAAAATTGATAAGACCCAACAAATAGTAAATGTAGACTTTGCGGTAATAGAGATGAGACTGTTAACCATATACTCTGCGAATGTAGCAAACTAGCACAACGAGAATACAAAACTAGACACGACTGGGTTTGAAAGGTGATCCACTGGGAGTTATGCAAAAAATTAAATTTTGACCATACAACAAAATGGTATATGCATATACCAGAATCTGTTCTTGGGAACAAAACGCGTAAAATTCTCTGGGACTTTGAAATAAAAACGGATCACCTTATCCCAGCAAGAAGACCAGCCCTAGTGTTGATAAACAAAAAAGAAAGAACTTGTCTCAACTGGTGGATTTTGCAGTGCCAGCAGATCACAAGGTGAAGCTAAACGAAAATGAAAAAATGGACAAATATCTGGACCTTGCCCGAGAACTGAAAAAGTTATGGAATATGAAAGTGAAAGTGATACCAATTGTAGTTGGTGCACTTGGAACAGTCCCAAAAGGATTGGAAAAGGGTTTGGAAAGTTTGGAAATCAGAGGAAGGATTAAAACCATTCAGAACACTGCACTGCTGCAATCTGCCAGAATACTCAGAAGAGTCCTGGAGACCTGAGGAGACTTGCTGTCACTCAGACTCCAGTGAAAGACCATCAGCTAACACTGATGTGAAAACTCAAAAGGAGTATATGATAATAATAATAATATAATAATAATAATAATAATAATAATAAAGTAAGCCTAATGAATCAAAGAATATATACCTAGGTTTCTCCTAGTCAGAATTATCCTGATGATCCGTTAGGAGAAACTTAGGTAAATATTCATTGACTCATTAGGCTCACTTTATTATCAATTATCAGCTCTACTTTTTTGTATTGAACACTTTAGTATATTTAACTTAGGCAACACTCCCAGCATTTTTTTCTTTTGGCCATTTCAATATTACCATCTGATTATTTTCAGGAGTAGCAAATGATTAGGTCTTTTTTTAATGTTTTTTTCGCCATGCAAAAGTTTGTATTGTGTAATTACAGACAATAAAACCGGGATTTTATTTACATTGTCGGAGTTTAGAAATATATACTTGTCCAAAAGAAAAAAAAATGATATATATATATATGAAAATATATATATATAAAAACCGCCAGGATTATATAAACTAAAAAAGTAAAGAGTGCTCAATACCTAAGTAGAGCAAATAATAAAGTTAAACCGAATAAGTCAGATACACCTATTAACAGTTTCGCTCAGTAGCTCATCAGGGCAATATATATATATATATATATATATATATATATATATATATTTATATACATATATATATTCTTTTATTTTAACAATGGAAAGGAGTAACCTACTCGAGTTTCATCGAATCAATCGATGAAACTCGAGTAGGTTACTCCTTTCCATTGTTAAAATAAATTTATGCGCTACATTGTATTGAGCACTTTGTATTTGTTTTTTCTCAACCTTAGCCTCTGGATATTGTGCGCTTCCAACGATCGTACTTATACCCACCGGTAAGTTAATACTTATATATATATATATATATATATATATATATATATATAAAATGCAGAAATTGAAAAATTCAAAAATGTAATCGAAAAGCATAAAGAACGTCCACAATAATCAACCGACGTAATTTGCGGTCCAAAAACATAACAGCAAGAAATGTCTTCGCATAAACACCAGAAGAACTATTAGCAACCTGATGATGGTGAAATAACCTGAAACCTGGGTAGTTGCTTATGGAAAACAATTATATTTTAAAAATTCAACAAATAAATAAATAAAGCTCCTACAAATTTGTGGTGAGCACTGTGATTTCTTTGTTTCATCCCAAATTAAAAAATCTCTCTCTCTCTCTCTCTCTCTCTCTATATATATATATATATATATATATATATATATATATATGATGTGTGTGCATGTGTGTGTAGGTTTATAAATAAATAGTTGGCTAATGAGAAACATTAGGAAAGGAAAGGCTAAGGGAGTAAACCCCGAAAATAAATCAGGAACTGGAGTCCCTAAGGTGGTGTGATGCTGAAATCCAGTGCTACCCATCAACTCCTGCGACACTACTGTTGCCAAACCGCATTGGTACCTTACCTTTCCTTTGGATCACAGCGGCAGTGTGGAGAGAGGGGAATTTGCTACATGGGCAACAGCTTATCCTCCAAACAAACCCGCCCAGGCTATGTAGTTAAAAAAGAGAGAGAAAAATATATTTGACACTATTCCATCGTGTCTTGTAGACGGAAGTCTGCCAACCAAGCCATGAGAAATAATGCATTTATTTAATTCAACACACGTTTGCGTGTGCATATGTACGTTATTGTCAGCAAGCCATTCAATGAAAAGAAATGTTGCAATTTTTAGGGATCTATATAATTGCGTTGATGAACTTTGATGAAATTCCAACAAATGACACCAGGTGTGCGCACAGGGTCACTTAGTCTCTTTCAAACAGTGAAGAAGAAACATTGATTATTGGACAATAGATACGTCCAATTAGAAGAATCATTCTACAATGAATGTTCTTTTTTGTTGTTCCTGGAAGGCCAGGTGACAAAACATTACGTCTATTCTATACAGATAAAGAAATGTTTTGTTTGGTTCGTATTAATTAGCGACATCAAAAACGGATGCTCTTGCTTGAAAACCTTTGTATTTAATTAGAGTCTCTACCATAATAAAAACAAATGCTTCATTTGATTTTTGCAGAGTTTGCCCCCCCCAAAAAAAAACCCAAAAAGAAAAAAAAAAAAAAACAAAAACAAAGCAAGCAAACAAAACTGTAATAGATTTATCCATATTCATCAATGTGTTTGTAACTCAAAGGCAGAAGGGTCACTAGGTAGACGTATCACATTTCATATCTCTATGTGAAATAGCTTCTTTATATATATATATATATCTTGTAAAATACATCTATAAGATGATTGCGGGGGAAGTCATCAGCGATGTTATATCCTTGGACTCATTGGAAATTTCTGGTCTTTCAACAACGGATTTTCTCGCCCAGGGGTTGATCAAATCCCGACCCTTCCCTCTCGGCACACACACACACACACACACCACACACACACACACACACACACACACATATATATATATATATATATATATATATATTAAATATATGAGAGGAAAAAATAAAGTAAAATATTGACTAAAAATGACCAGCCATAAAAAAATTAAAAAATCCAACAGGTGAGACAATAAGG
>CM042157.1:18276366-18277410 GCA_023376005.1 Doryteuthis pealeii
TCCATCTACATTTCTTTTCTTACTCATTTTTTCCTCATATATATATATATATATAATATACTATATATATATATATATAATTTTATTATTTTTGCTTGAAGGCCAATTTAAAACGCTGTAAGATTTTCAGATACGGATCGCCTAATCGTGGCCATAAACCAGACCTACTTCTACTTTTAGAAAAAGAAGAGAACTTGCCACCTAGTAAAACTTCGCCCGTTTTCAGATCACTCTCTGAAAATAAAGCGAAGAACGTCTATTTCCTTACGACGGTAAACATTACAACCACGCAGTCTACTTTAACACAAGTAGCGAAACAGAACTAGCAAAAGAAACCACAAATTAAAAAAGCACTATACGTTGGTTTCTAAACTCATCTAATTAAAACATTAGAAGTAAGAGAGCGAAAATTTGAAATAAATATCAGTAGTTTTCCAGTATGTATTTACCCAAGCTGTCCGCCCACGGGGCCAGGATGTGACACAAGGTCAGTTTTTTAAACGGGGTAAAGTGATGTTTTACTTGATATTTAATATAATTATTATGAGTGAAATAATCACAAGTTTTTTATTTGGCCTGTCTAGAACTAAAACTGCATGAGGGAATCATCTTTGACCCCAGCAACTGTTTTGAACACTAATTGTTGGCGCAAATGGACAGGAAGTGAGCTGGCAGTAATCAGGTGATTTACTGCCGCCTGATCATAACAACAGACCCCACCCCCCGGATAATGCATGGGGGCTGAAAATTCATCTAATGATAGGAAGTAATAATTAACGGAAACTTAATTACGCTTCTTATATGAGATGCTATAATATGCGATGGCTGAGAACCATTATGTTTAGGATGATGATGAAATGATTATAAAGAAAAAAAAAATTAGATTATAGAACAAAGTGAAGATAAGGATAGAAAATCTAGAATACCCCAAAGGGAGATAATAGATGAAAAATGATAATGGAAGAGATTATATCAATAAAATACAGGGATAAAATATGGAGGGTAGTACTTATTTCCCCAACAATTTTGAGAAGATCTCTCTCT
>CM042157.1:18277420-18304920 GCA_023376005.1 Doryteuthis pealeii
ATGATTTTAATAAATATATGCTTAGTATATTGTTTCTAATTGTTTGGTTTTATCTTATTGAATATGAGCAAAAATCTCGGGAATAATTCTTAAAAGAATTCATTAACAAGAAGAAATAACGTGTAAGATTATTCTTTCTTCCTTTTAACTAAACAGTTTAATTAGGAAAATTTACCAATGAAGACGGGAGTAACGAAAATGATGGAAGAGTTAGTTTCAAAAGTTGTTCTATTTTTCAATCATACCCCCCTCTGTTCAAAATCTTTTTATCTACATTCTTATTCAGTTTCATTAGCCTTTCTAATTTAATATGATATTTTATTATAAAATTTAACTAAAATACTGGCACCCGGAGGGTGCATATATTTGTGCTAGTATTAGCACAGCACAAGCTATCTTTTAGGAACAAAAAATATTGTGAAGCAACAACACTAGCAAAGTATGTGTGGGAATAAAAGATAAGTACGGGAGAGAGCCAGGAATAGAGTGGAAATAAATAAAAGGGCACCTTCACATAAAGGAAGTGAAAGACTCTGTATGCTATGTTTAAACGAAAAATTAAAAATAGTTGAATGTAGAGACCCAGGGAAGGTATTGAACTCGCGAGCTGAGTTGACACCAAATGTAGGCACATAAAATAAACATAAACTGAGCCAGGTAGGTTCAGGAATAACATAGGGTGCACACCCACGGCAATTGAGAATGAACGCAGCCGGGATGTATATAAGAATAGAAGGCTGGAGAAAGTGACTATTCAAGATGAATTGCTCCGGTATGAAACTCGAATAGGAATTTTTATAACTCGCTTTATAACACTCGCCTTTAAAAAAAGCGTATATATATATATATATAATATATATAGATTTTGGATGTTTGTTTTTTTAGAAGCATTGTTGAATAAAGTATATATTTTATTTTATATTTTTGCTTGAAGGCAATTACAATGCGTATATCGCATAAAATTCGATAATTATAGAAGATAATGATAAGTGAATTTCGGTAAGAATTATTCGGTGTGTAAGACATCGTACAGTTTCAACTTTATCAAGTCTCACAACGATGTATACTACGTTTCCCTCCGACAGAAATCGAAACTGGGACTTCAGCAGGATAGTCAGAAACCATACTTCCTCGGCCACGATACAGCACGGGACAATCCTTGCGAAATTAACCTGTCATGATAACCTGTCAATGATACTGATCGTTAGTATACATCACTGATGAGACTTAATAAAGTTGAAACAGTCTGTACGATGTTCTACACACCGAATAATTCCTTACCGAAATTCACTTGTCATTATTATCTTCTACAATTATCGAATTTTATGCGATATACGTATGTAATTGCCTCAAGCAAAAATATAATATATATATTATATATATATATATATATATATATATATATATATATATATATATGAGGAAAAATGAGTAAAGAAAAGAAATGTAGATGGATAAAAATGAATTTTATCGATATCACTTTTAATCGATATCACTTACACATGTGTTTCGGTCTGTTTATCAACTGTATATACGGATTTACGTTATTATTATTATTAAAATAATCAGATGGAGTTGAAATGATGTTGATGATAATAATAATAATAGGAAAAATGTTAAAATGTTCCGTAAACAGAGAGATTTTTACGACCTTTCATCAGAGTGATTTTTTTATTTTTGAGGGCATAATATGAAATCGTTAGAGACAAGAATAGAATTTTAATGTTCGAAAAAAGAATTTTTTTAAAATCGTTAGGAACACAGAGCCGTTAGAAACTTAAATGTTTGAAAAGTTTTGGTGATGGTATAAATTTGTATTGCAAAAAAAAAAGTTTAACTGTCTCTAACGGCCTCTGCGTATCCTAAGCGATTTAAAAAATAAATTCTTTTTTTCGAACATTTGAAATTCTATTCTTGTCTCCAACGAGTTCTTGTTGAGCGATGCCTAAGTGTCTACACACCACACACCACACACACACACACACACCATATATTATATATATACACCCCACAGCACACCACGCATATAATGTAATACTAAGTTGTCAAAAGTATCGAGTATTTTTGTACTTTTGGACAACAACTTAGTTATTCTGGAAAAAAACGTTCGTTCATTAATTTTTTTTTTTTCAGAATACAAGGTGTTTTTTTTTTAAAGTTTAAAATGTAGTTTACCAAAGATAGAAATAATATGAATGGAACGTTTTTTTTCAGAATACAAGTTGTCAAAAAGTACAAAAGTCTCTATAACCTTTTGACACGACACTTGTATATATATATATATATATATATATATATTATATATATATATATATACTATATATCCGGTAAATATATATATATTATTCGAGGTAAAGAAAAATACTTAAAGAATCGCCATTTTGCGGTTTATAGATCTATTCAGTCCGATAGGTATAAGTGTAGGCCTATGAGTTTCATCTGACCGCTAACTTTATGTAATGGTACACAGAAAATTCATAAGGCTTATATATAATATTCCTGGTCATTCCTGTAAAATATCGGTTTTCATTTCATCTCATCTTCTTAGTGTTGGGGTGTTTATGATGGAGTAATGATGGTGACTTTCTGGTGGTTTAATGCCCTCAATAATTCTTTAAAGCGGGTCGGAACCTTATGTCTCACCTGTTGTATTGTTTAATTTTTTCTGACTGGTATTTTTAGTCAATATTTTACTTTATTTTTTCCTCTCATATATTATATATATATATATGTGTGTGTGTGTGTGTGTGTGTGTGTGTTCCGAGAGGGAAGGGTCGGATTTGATCAACCCATGTCCTGGCGAGAAAATCCGTTGTTGAAAGACCAGAATTTCCAATGAGTCCAAGGATATAACATCGCTGATGACTTACCCAATCACTTATATATGTATTTACAAGATATATATATATATATATATAATATATAGTAATATAAAATATGAGCACTATTTCACATAGAGATATGAAATGTGATACGTCTTACCTAGTGACCCTTCTGCCTTTGAGTTACAAAACACGTGATGAATATGGATAAATCTATTATAGTTTTGTTTTGTCTTCTTTGTTTTGTTTTTTTTTTTTTTTTGTTTTTTTTTGGGGGAGGACAAACTCTGCAAAAATCAAATGAAGCATTTGTCTTTATTATGGTAGAGACTCTAATTAAATACAAAGGTTTTCAAGCAAGAGCATCCGTTTTGATGTCGCTAATTAATACGAACCAAACAAAACATTTCTTTTATCTGTATAGAATAAACGTAATTTCTTGTCACCTGGCCTTCCAGGAACAACAAAAAAAACATTCATTGTAGAATGATTCTTCTAATTGGACGTATCTATTGTCCAATAATCAATGTTTCTTCTTCACTGTTGAAAGAGACTAAGATACCCTGTGCACACCATGGTGTCATTTGTTGGGAATCATCAAAGTTCATCAAACAATTATTACATCCCTAAAATTGCAAGCATTTCTTTTCATTGAATGGCTTGCTGACAATAACGTACATATGCACACGCAAACGTGTGTTGAATTAAATAAATGCATTTTTCTCATGGCTTGGTTGGCAGACTTCGTCTACAAGAACGATGGAATAGTGTCAAATATTTTTTTCTCTTCTTCTTTGAACTACATAAGCCTGGCGGGTTATTGGAGGATAAGCTGTTGCCGACATGTAGCAAATTCCCTCCTCTCCAACTGCACTGTGATCCAAAGGAAAGGTAAGGTACAATGCGGTTTGGCAACAGTAGTGTCGCCAGGAGTTAGGATAGTCGAGGGTGCACTGGATTTCAGCATTCACACCACCTTAGGGACTCCAGTCCTGATTTATTTTCGGGTTTACTCCCTTAGCCTTTCCTTTCCTAATGTTTCTCATTAGCCAAATAATTATTTAAAGTAAGCCTATCACACACACACACGACGACACACACAATCGAGTATATAATGATATAATAATATATAATATTATATATATAATATAGTAGTATATTTTATTTATTTTTATTTAAAAAAATTTGGGATGAAAAAAGAAATCACAAGCTACCACGAAATTTGTAGACTTTATATTATTTATTTAATTGAATTTATTTAAAATATAATGATTATTCATAGAATACAGGTCTCAAGCTATTTTGCTATCATCAGGTGCTAATTTTCGGTGTATAGCTGAGAAACTTTTTTTATTACGATGGTGATTATTGTGGAGGTACCTTTATGTCTTCATCATTGTTCGAATTTACAATTGTAGTATTTTTTAAATAGTTATATATTAAAATAATTATAATATAGTATATAATATATTATATATATATATATATATATATATATATTATATATATATGCCCTGATGAGCTTACTGAGCGAAACTGTTAGTAGGTTATATCTGACTTATTCGGTTTACTTTTATTATTTCTCTACTTAGATATTGAGCACTCTTTACTTTTTTAGTTTAATATAATCCTGGGCGGTTTAATATATATATATATTTTCATATATATACATATATATATTATATATATATTACTATTTTTAATATTATATTCTTTTGGACAAGTAATATATTTCTAAACTCCGACAGATTAAAAAAATCCCGGTTTTAATTGTCTGTAATTACACAATACAAACTTTGCATGGCGAAAAAAAGCATTAAAAAAAGACCTAATCATTTGCTACTCCTGAAATAATCAGATGGTAGTATTGAAATGGCCAAAAGAAAAAAATGCTGGGAGTGTTGCCTAAGTAAATATACTAAAGTGTTCAATACAAAAAAGTAGAGCTGATAATTATAATAAAGTGAGCCTATGAGTCAATGAATATTTACCTTAAGTTTCTCCTAACGGATCATCAGGATAATTCTGACTAGGAGAACCTAGTATGATATTCTTTGATTCATTAGGCTTACTTTATTATTATTATTATTATTATTATTATTATAATACTCCTTTTGAGTTTTCACATCAGTGTTAGCTGATGGTCTTTCACTGGAGTCTGAGTGACAGCAAGTCTCCTCAGGTCTCACGACTCATTCTGAGTATTCTGGCAGATTGCAGCAGTGACAGTGTTCTGAATGGTTTTACATCTCTTCCTCTGATTTCCAAACTTTCTAAACCCTTTTCCATCCATTTTGGGACTGTTCCAAGTGCACCAACTACAATTGTATCACCTTTGACTTTCATATTCCATAACTTTTTCAGTTCTCGGGCAAGGTCCAAGATATTTGTACATTTTTTCATTTTCGTTTAGCTTTCACCTTGTATACTGCTGGCACTGCAAAATCCACCAGTTGACAAGTTCTTTCTTTTTTGTTTATCAACACTAAGTCTGGTCTTCTTGCTTGGGATAAGGTGATCCGTTTTTATATTTCAAAGTCCCAGAGAATTTTAGGCGTTTTTGTTCTCAAGAACAGATTCTGGTTTTGCATATACCATCTTTGTTGTATGGTCAAAATTTAATTTTTTTGCATAACTCCCAGTGGATCACCTTCCCAACCAGTCGTGTCTAGTTTTGTATTCTCGTTGTGCTAGTTTGCTACATTCGCAGAGTATATGGTTTACAGTCTCATCTCTATTACCCAAAGTCTACATTTACTATTTGTTGGGTCTTATCAATTTTCGCTTTGATGTAGTTTGTCCTATGGCATTATTTTGTGCAGCTTATTAGTGATTCAGTTTCTCTTTTGATGTTTCATTTCTAAACCATGTCTTTTCATTGGCAACCTCTTCTATTTCGTTTGAAGTGTCCATATAATTGTTTTTCTTCCCATTTTGTTTTTAGTCTTTGTTGTTTTTCTGATTGTCCAGTCTGTCGTTCTACTATTGTTGGCCGCCATTAGTAGTTTGTCTTTGATTTTTCTTGTGTAATGTAAACTTTATTATTATATTTAATATTATTATTATTATTATATAAATAGGATTAATAAATAAATATATATACAGAACAAATAATCATTACATTTTGCTCACCACACACACACACACACACACATAATATAATATATATATATATATATATATATATATATATATGGTCCTGAGTGTCTTACGAGAGGACAACCCACGTGTTTATTCCCTTGAAAAGGTTTCTGCTACAAAGCTTGGTTTCTAGGAGCTTTCTGTTTTCTGAAGTATTCCATTTTTACTTTTTCCTTCATTTCTGTTTGTTTGATGGCGTCTGCTTCTAATATTTCCAGATATTTATAGTTCTCTTTTTCTCTAAGTGTCTTAATTCCTTCTCGATTCGGTAGTTCTATTCCATACGCCGTTTCATTTTTCTCTTTTTATCACTAACATGCGCGCACTTGTCGATGCCGAACTCCATCCCTATATCTTGTCTGTATATTTTTATAGTTTATATAAGGATTTCTAATTCTTGTTCATTTTTGGCAAAATCTTGATGTCGTCCATGTACTTAGATGATTTATTTTCCATATCATCATCATTATTATTATTATTATTATTATTATTATATATTTATTATATTGCAGTTTTTCAAATGGCATTAGCTGATGGTATTTCCCTAGTGTCTGAGTGACAACAAGTCTCCTCAGATCACCAGGACTCTTCTGAGTATTCTGGCAGATTGCAGCAGTGCATATTCTGGATGGTCTCAATTCTTCCTCTGATTTCCAGATTTTCCAGTCCTTTCCCAAGCTTTTTGGGACCGTTCCAAGTACACCAAATACAATTGGTATCACTTTGACTTTTTATCCATAGCTTTTTTAGTTCTCTGCAAGGTTCAGGTATTTGTCCATCCTGTCGTTATCTTTCATCTTCACCCTGTGATCTGCTCGAACTGCAAAATCCACCAGTTGACAAGTTCTTTCTTTTTTGTTTATCAACACTAGGTCTAGTCTCTTGGGGGATAAGGTGATCCGTTTTTATTCAAAGTCCCAGAGAATTTTATGCGTTTCGTTCTCAAGAATAGATTCTGGTTTATGCATATAACATTTGTTGTATGGTCAAAATTTTATTTTTTCATAATTCCCAGTGGATCACCTCCCACCCAGTCGTGTCTAGTTTTGTATTCTCATGGTTTACAGCCTAATCTCTGTCACCGCAATAGTCTACATTTACTAATTTGTTGGTCTTATCAATTTTCGCTTTGATATAGTTGTCCTTATGCATTATTTTGTGCAGCAATTATTAATGATTCTGTTTCTCTTTTGAAGTTTCCTTTTCTTAACCATGTCCAAGTCTTTCCATGTGCAACCTCTTCGATTTGTCATTTGAAGTGTCCATAATTGCTTTTCTTCCCATTTTTGTTTTCTAGTCTTTGTTGTTTTTTCTGTTTGTCCATCTGTCACTTCTACTATTGTTAGCCACCACAAGTAATTTTGTCTTTCTCTTTTTCTTGTGTAATCCTCAAGTGTTGGATAGTGGTTTCTACGCAGCTCTCTATGTTGGCAAGACCTCTTCCCCTTCCTTTCTTTACACATATAATCTATCTCTAATCGTCTCTTGGGTGAAGAGCCTTGTGCATGGTCAATTAATTTCTCGTTCTTTGGTCAATCTATCTTTCTTCTTTGTTCCATTTTAAGAATGGTCCTGAGTATCTTATTAATGGGACAGCTCAGGTATTGATTCCTTTGATCAGATTTCTGCTGTTAAGTTTGTTTCTAGAAGTTTTCTAGTTCTCCTGAGATTATTCTTTTTTAACTTTTCCTTTCATTTCTGTTTGCTAATATTGTCCGCTTCTAAAATTCCTTAAGTATTTTGTTAACTTCATTTTCATCAAGTGATTTATATGTGTCCTGATTGGTAGTTGTATTCCATTCATTAATTTTCTTTCACCCTGTTTCATTACTAGCATAGCACATTTTTCAATTGCAAATTCCATTCCTATCTTGGCTATTGTTATTGCTATATTATTATTTTATTATTATTATATTATTATTATTATTATTAATTTACTCCTTTTGAGTTTTCACATCAGTGTTAGCTGATGGTCTTTTCACTGGAGTCTGAGTGACAGCAAGTCCCCTCAGGTCCAGGACTCTTCTGAGTATTCTGGCAGATTGCAGTATGCAGTGTTCTGAATGTTTCAATCCTTCCTCTGAATATCCATACTTTCCAAGCCCTTTTTCTAACCTTTTGGACTTGTTCCAAGTGCGCTACCAACTACAATTGGTATAACGTTTCACTTTCATATTCCATAACTTTTTCAGTTCTCTGGCAAGGTCCAGATATTTGTCTATTTTTTCATTTCCTTTAACTTCACCCTGTGATCTGCTGGCACTGCAAAATCCACCAGTTAACAATTCTTTCTTTTTTTTGTTATCAATACTAGTCTGGCCTTCTTGCTGGGATAAGGTGATCCGTTTTTATCTCAAAGTCCCGAGATGTTGTCGCGTTTTGTTTTGCAGAACAGATTCTGATTACTATTATTATTATTATTGCTATTATATTTACTCCTTTTGAGTTTTCACATCAGTGTTAGCTGATGTCTTTCACTGGAGTCTGAGTGACAGCAAGTCTCCCAGGTCTCCAGGACTCTTCTGAGTATTCTGGCAGATTGGCAGCAGTGCAGTGTTCTGAATGGTTTCAATCCTTCCTCTGATATCCAAACTTTCCAAACCCTTTTCTAATGCTTTTGGGACTGTTCAAGTGCACCAACTACATTATTGTAATTATTATTATTATTATTATTATTTATTATTATTATTAATTATTGTAATTATTATTATTATTATTATTATTATTATTATTATTGATGATGATAAATAGCAACTACTGTTGATGAGTTGTTATCATTTCATGGTTTGTGGCCATCTTTATTTCATCATTTAATCTCTATGACGCCTGCATTTGTTTTTGAAAGGTTAAACTATTAATGCTTGTCTCTGGCCGGTATCTTTGTATTCCCGAGCAGAATGCTTTTCAATGAACCGGATGTCCGTGTCGAATCAAACAGGTTGGAACGAACGATTCAATCCTCTCGGTAGGGTGGGATGGGGATTTCATCAGAGTCACGTTTGAAAATGTCTGCAGTTTAACCCTGTCATTGTGCTACACGTCAACTTTTTTTCATTTCTTTTTTTTTTTCCCTTTTTTTTTTTCTTTTTTCTTTTAACTAATGTCGTTCGAAAATTAGTATGGATGCGCAATAACCTATGTGTACATTGCTAAAATGTATCTCAGTTCAAATACTAAATAATTTTAAGCAGTTCAATTAGGGCATGGTTGGCCGAAAATAATTGTCAGTCATATGGAATTCCGATCTCCCTGACAAGCTAAAGCGACATTCTTCCAGGCTGTGCTTATATCGGGTACTGCTGTATGGCTGGTACACAATGGACCTAAAGAAGCGCCTTGAAAAGAAGCTAGATGGGAGCTGCACAATAATGCTGCGAGCAGTCTTGAACAAGTCGAGAGAAACCAGCACCCACAAGGAAGCAGCTGCATGGCCACCTGCCCCCATCTCACAACATCCGAGTAAGACGGACTAGATGCAGGACATTGGCTGGAGAAGCAGAGATGAGCTCATAAGCGACGTCTCCCGTGGAAGCCAACACATGGACATACTAATGTGGGCCGTCCACCAAAGACCTACATTGGACCAACTAGGCGAGGATGCTGGTTGCTGCATAGAAGACCTCCCAGGGGCAATGAATGATCGGGAAGGTTGCGAGAGATTGTCAGTGGATATCGGTGCTGCTTGCGTGACATTGATGAAATTTGACTAGTAGTTGAGAACCTGAATCCTCTGTGTGTGTTGTGTGTGTGTGTGTGTGTGTGTGTGTGTGTGTGTGTGTGTGTTTTGTATATATATATATATTATGTTTGTATATAATATATTAGACAAAACGTAACCCATTGAGTCTCCCATTCAGCTCTGGTAGATAATGAGATTAGGGAAAAGGAGTTCTACATTTGAAACTCTGACTTTGTTTTGACATCTAAATTGATTGTTTAGAATCTGACTTATTGTTTTTCCAACCCCAAATTTGAATTCTTGAAGTTTATTTGATTTGCTTAATAACTTCAGACAGGTTGTAATTGAAATTTATGTTACTAAGAAATGAATTTCGGATTATTTTAATGCAGAACTGAGTAAAGAATGTTGGTGGTCAGAAATTTAGGTTATCGTCAGTCTAAAGAAATCATGAGTATAATTTAGTGATAAGAGTTTTACTGTATGAATTGAGTTGAAAATCGTGGAAAAGGGATTGTCAATGGTCAAGAATTAAGAAGAAGACCGCACTGTTATTTGTATTATTATATTTTGTCCATTCTCAATTGCAGTATTTTCATGGTTTTCCGGATTTTTAAAATAATTGAGGATCAATAAAACTAAACATGTTGGAATACAACTCGACTACATTTTCTAAAACTGTCAGCTGCTTCGGATTAATAAATCGTTTTATGTTCCGGAATTCGATTGACTTTTTTTTATTTAATTATTTTTTGTGACGCAATCACAAAGATGCTAAATGAATGTTAAGGGCCAGAGTAACTACGACAAAAATACAGAGTATAGACACACACACCACACACACACACACACACATATATACATGTGTGTGTGTGTGTGTGTTGTGTGTGTGTGTGTGTGTGTGTGTGTGTGTGTACAGGGTCTGTCAAAAAAGTTCGAGATGCTTTGGATTTTTATAAACACACCTGTATTCTGGAGAAAAAAAATTAAACGTTCCATTCTTGTTACATTTCTGTCTTGGTAAATACAGCTTCAAAAACTCGCCACTTTTATGACACAACCTTGGATTCTGAAAAGAAATGAGTGTTCCATTCATTGTTCATTTCTATCTTGGTAAATACAGCTTCAAAAACTCGGCACTTTTATGACACAGTTTGTATTCCGAAAAAAATTAATGTTCCATTCATTGTTATTCTCTATCTTGGTAATACAGCTTCAAACTCGTTACTTTTATGAACACCTTGTATTGTGAAAAAATTAACGTTCCTTAAATTGTTCATTTCTATCTTGGTAAATACAGCTTTAATCATTTTATATTGACCGGCCGATCGTCCAAGTGAGAAAGAAACAGAGAGAGAAAAGGTGTTATAGAATGATAGAGTGAGGGAGAGAGAGAAGGGGATGAGCGAATGATAGAATGAGTGTGAATGATTGAGAGAGAAGAGGGAAAGTGTGATAGAAGATAGGAAAATTTGTGAGAATAGAATGAAAGAGAGGAAGAAAGAGAGAATGATAGAAATAGTGAGATTAAGAGAGAGAGAGAGAGAGAGAGAAAGAGAAAGAGAGATAGAGAGAGAGAATGCATGTATTTTGACAGCAGATTATCCAAGGGAGAGAGAAACAGAAAAAAAGAGAAGAGGATATTGAATGACAGAAAGAAAGAGAGAGGGAGAGAGGAGAGAGAGAGTTTGGTTTGTTTTGTTTACGGCATATCAACCTTAGTGGGTCATTAATGCCGATAAAGTTTTGAAATAAAGTCATTTTTAATGGATACTCCTTCTTTATAAATACATTTTTCTATTTAACCAATATATGGGGACCCTAACAGAGTACTACCACTCCGAGTCAGAGTGAACCATTGAGCAATGGTGATGAAGAGTGCTCCACATTCCCAAACCTCCAAAACTGGAACCTCACCCATCAGATAGAGTTTAACGTCATTCCCAGGACATGTAGACCCTCAGTCACCGCCTTTTATGGTAAAAGGGGTTGGAGTTGTCATAAGGAAAATAGGATTGGGAAATCATATAGGTGCTAGGGCTTGACGTGACCAGCCGATTGATCAGAGGGGGCCTCTCGACCGCCCGTCTAGCCAAGATAGGGCCAAAGTGGAGTATTGCATGTCATGACCTGCTCAGCCACATGGTTTCTTCTTAAGCATCAGGGTCGCTACCCAAGGCTAACAGTGGCGCCCACTCCTCTGCAGAGGTGAAGTCGGCGCATTCTAAAGCCCCAGCCGACAGGGCGGGGAAATGGAGAGAGTAAGGGTGTGATATAAATGATAGATAGAGTGAGAATATAGAGAGAGAAGAGGGAAGGTGTGATAGAAAGGATAGAGAAATTGTGAGAGAAGAGAATGAAAGAGAGGAAGAAAGAGAAAATGATAGAAAGAGAAAGATGAAGAGAGAGAGAGAGAGAGAGAGAGAGAAAGAGAGAAAAAAGAATACGTGTATTTTGATAGCAGAGTATCCAAGGAAGAGAGAAACAGAGAAAAAGAGAAGGAGAGATTGAATGAGAGAGAGAGAAGAGAGAAGAAAGAGAGAGAGAGAGAGAAAGAGAGAGAGAGGGGGGGTTAGTTTGTTTTGTTTACAGCATATCAATTTCAATGGGTCATTTAATGCCGATACAGTTTTGTAAAAAAAGTCATTATTAATGAATACTCAGTTGTTTTTTTATAAACACATTTTTTATTTAACCCATAGAGGGGACCATAACAAGGGGAGTCTTACTCCTCTGCAGAGGTACAGTCGGTGCATTCTAACGCCCCGCCAACAGGGGCGGGAGAAAGGAGAGAGAGTAAAAGTGGGAAAGAGTGGAAAAGAGAGAAGACAGAGAAAAAAAGAGAGGGTGACAGAATGATAGAAAAAGAATAAGAAGTGAGAGAGATAGAATGAAGGAGATGAAGAAAGAAAGAAAGAAAGAAAGAGGGAAAGAAAGAAAAACAAAGTATCTTTTGTTGCATTTGACATCCATTTTGTCAAAGTTTCACACTTTTATCCATTAAGAGACAACACACAATTAATGTTTTTAGTAACCTCAGCAACGAAGAAGTATGACACAGTACCCAATCTTGTTCAGACACGAAATTCTTCTGGCGTGTTTTGAATAAGATCGCATTGTTCTTGCCTCACACCCAACATAAGCGACAACCAACTTGGGGACTATCGTATTTTGAATTTTGTAACCATGGTAACGTAGCCATTTTTTTTTACAATGGTTTTAACGTGACAATCTGAAGGGCAGTTTTTGTTAATAGATAAATAGGAATAGTTATTTAAATGGACTTCGTTTTGGCTACCATTCTAAATCTTTTCAGTTTGCATTTTAGTCAAAACATTTAAGTAAAAAAAAAAAAAAAAAAAAAGCATCAGAATCAGGTTGAACGTTTTTACAATATTTTTTAGAAGCACAAAAAATTGCTTAGTATTACCAAAGTGGTTGTGTTTGTGTGTGGTTTGATTTTAGGCATGTTGACATTATATATATATATATATACTATGGACTTCTCGTCGATTTTCGACGCATGAGTGAACAACCACACAGTGATTTGTTTATAGTGGTGAAGGCTTGTGTAGGACCATTCCGCACTTTTTGGCACAGTCGATAGGAAAGTTGGTACATCAAGGAATGCCACGAACCCAATCAACGACTGACCTCAGGAATTTGTAATTCAGAGTTATCCCTCCTCCTCTAGACTGGTTACCTAGCCCAAGTTTAAAGAGCCAGTCTGCCCACTATTTAACCCATGCTGGAGGGAGAATATATGGATTCATAACGTCCATGGGTATTAGCCGCTTTATTGAAATGCCACAGCTTCGTTTAGGATTGAACTCGAATCGACGAGTGTATTAAGAAAATTGAAAAAACAGCAGGTTTAAATGAGTTGAGTGGTAAGTTTATTGGCGACGCTGCAGTGTTTCGATTATTATTTAGATCATTTTCAGGGTATTTGTTGTTATTGGAAGGTGATAAAAAATTCTTTATGCAACAGATAACGAGTAAGCGAGTAATAGTTCCTTGTTATCAGTTTGTTTAAAAATTTGAAGTCTGAGACAAAAGAACGTTGAAAAAATGGACGGTTGAAATATGACGTCAAATATTCTTCTTTTTTGCGGTGTGAGTATTAGAGTGTGTAAGTGTGTGTATCGAAAAAAGCATTTTTTATCACCTTCCATATACCAACAATGTCCTGAAGATGATCTATAATATAGATCGAAACACTGCAGCGTCGCCAATAAACTTACCATTCAACTCATTTAAACCTGTGTTTTTTTCAATTTTTCTTAATCACACTACATACCGTCTCAGATTCACTTCCTTTTCTCACACACACACACACAACCCATATCATATATATATATATATATATATATATTATAATTATATATAATATATATATATATATATTATAAATCCATCATTAATCAAGAATAAGAATTGATTAATTGGCAGTCGATTACACGTGTGTGTCTTCGCGATAAACGGTTCCGTGTAATCGCACTGCAATTAATCAATATCTTGATTAATTCAGTGAGTTTAACCCTGAAGATCCTTATGGTGAAACTTGAGTAGGTCACTTGTACCTATATTGAAATAAAATTTGCTCTAATAACGATTGAGCACTTTTTATTTGTTATATTCGCTGTTTACCTTTCTGAATTTTGCATTAACAAAACATTGTGACATATTCACCGGTAAGTCACCTTTTCCATTATATATATTATATAATATAATTATATATATATTATAGAGAGGAGAGAGAGAGAGGAAGCGAGACACAGAGACGAGACAGACAGACACATAATTTACTATAAGAGATACAGACAGAGACATAGAAACACAGAGAGACAGAGAGACAGGACACATAATTTACTATAAGAGACAGACAGAGACATAGAAACACCAGAGAGAGAGAGGGGGGGGGTTGATTGGTTTTGTTTTTCGGTAAATGCTCCTCTTCTGGTTATTTAATTCTGATTCAAGTCATTTGATATTCGGTTTTTACAGGACCTGCTGTTGCTTAAGTGTCAACAAATGACTTAACAGAAATAATAAAGAAAAATATAACAATAAAACATAAAAAAGAATTTTTTATTAATCTATATTAATAATATATGAGTTGTTTGTGTAAATCCGGGCAACACGCCGGTAGCTCTGCTAGTAATATGAAATTGAATAAATTTTGCAATTCTCTGATCAAAATTTAAGAATGTCTGAGTTTCAGGATTGAATTTAAATTGAATCTTTTTTTAATTTAAAATTTTTCAGCATTTCTGATCTTTGAAGAACACTTAAATGAGTTGTTAATTATGTACAACTTTCATTATCAAAGAGGATAAAACAAATGTGCTTTAAATAACTAGATCTAGTGGGCCGGTGCTCTCACGTAGGCTAAATAGAATCGGAGCTATTACTTGATACTTTCACATGGAATCCGACAGATTTTCTATGTAAAGATTCGTACGTCACTTCCTATTAAAAAACAAAAAGATCCTTGTATTCCATTTCGTGCTGGTGGAGGAATGAACTAACTTTGCTATGGATAGGGAACCAGCTAAACTTGCAATTGGTCGGAAAATTTAAATGGAAAGTATCTTGGTGGTCCCCCATGACGTTTACTCACGTCTATAAATAATCTTTTGCGAATGGGTTACGGTTTAGAGTTGGGGATTAGGCTGTTAAAGCAAATTACTATACATTTTGTTGAAAATATATTTTACCACCAGTTTATTTGAAATTATACATTGCATACTAACGCACAGCATGAGACTATAGTGTCTACCGTTGGGTCAATAATTATTCAATAGATATTGATTAGTAATTTTTTTTTTAAGCATTTCTCTTAAAAAACACCCTTATCCCAAACTCCTAAACCGTAACCAATCGCAAAAATTCATTCATAGACTGTGTTAAACTGTCATGAGGGCACCAAAAAACTTTCTGTTTTAATTTCCGACCATTTTGTATTCAGCCGGAAACCTTAAATTAGTTGTCATCACCTAAAAACAATCTATTAATAATGGAGATTCGCTTCCGGTTTTTGTCTGAAACAAAACTGCATCACTGTTTACGTCACATTACCAAACACATATATCAACGTCATAACATAGAATAAATATACTCAAAATGTGAGCATGCACGTTAGATCAATCCTCATTGTTTCAATAATAGATGCCCGGTGTTATATATTTATATAAGATTGTTTTATTCTAATATAATATTTAAAGTTATCGGAAATGTTTCCCATTTCAATTGTATTCTTTCTTCTTTTTTTTTTTTTTTTACTCCTTAATAAATTTGACGATTTTACATACTTATGGTATACACTCTATGACATTGATTTTCGCTCCCATCCCCTAAAGCTAATCTTCAAAAAAATTTTTTACATCGCCTGGAGGGTGCTTTTTATTTTGCTAGTCTAATGTAATGGAGTAACAGTTTTCAGGCAACAATTTTATTTCAAAAGCTGACCCTGAACTTCCTCTACTGATACGCCTACTTGAGAAATTTCAGGACAGTTTGTTAAGTTTTTATGGACATCATTTGGGCCTTCCTTGGTAATCTTTTGGTAAGATTCCTGAGTATTGATAATCGTCTGGTAATCCTGGTAATCCCTTGGTAAAGATTGACCTGTTAGCTTAAGCCAAAGAGCTGTTCAGTGGAATTGGATCCTTGGTAATGAGTCCTGAGTATTGTTAATCCTGTGTCCCTCCTCAATGAGTGCAATTAGAATTATGACCAATGTGGTGGGTTAATGTGTTATCGGCCAACAGTATGGTGGGTGATTGGCCGGAGTAATAAACCACATGACTTAGGCTAGTCTATAAATCCCGGTGGGGACTGGAGCACACCTTATATACACAAAATATGGGCACCTTTCGTGGTGTATGGTTAGCAAGCTCGCTTCGCAAACCATTGTTTAGTGAGTTCGGTTCTCATTGGAGCCCCATACTTCTGGCTTTGTGCCATATCTAAGCTAAGCTTAGTAAATAACATTATACACAAAATAAGGGCACCTCACGTGGTGTAGGTTCAAGCTAGATTTGCGGACCATTGGTAAGTGAGTTCGATTCTCACTGGGGCCCATACTTCTGGCATTGTGCCACATTTAAGCTAAGCTTAGTAAATAACTATATACAACAAAATATGGGGCACCCTTTCGTGGTGTATTGGTTAGCAAGCTAGGTTCGCAGATCATTATTAGTGGAGTTCGATTCTCACTGGGCGCCCATACGTCTGGCCTTGTGTCACATCTAAGCTAGCTTAGTATATACTATAATGGTGTCGCTAATTGCAGTTTTTCTTATTGGGCGCCTCACGTGGTGTAATGGTTAGCAAGTTAGATTAGGCAGATCATTGTTAGTGAGTTCGATTCTCACTGGGTGCCCATACTTCTGGGCTTTGCCACATCTAAGCTAAGCTTATGTAAATAACTAGTATACATAAAATGGGGCACCTCATGTGCAGTAATGGTTAGCAAGCCAGATTAGCAGATCATTGTAGTGAGTCGATTCTCACTGGGCGCCTCTTACTCTGGCCTGTGCCACATCTAAGCTAAGCTTAATAACTATTACATAAAATATTCCAACACAGTTTGTAGGGTGACTGACCAGGCAGCAAAATTAAATTAGTGAAATGATCACTAATTAGGACTGAGCCTATTTTAGGGCCGGGTTAGCTCGTCGGTAGAGCGTTCGGCTAGAAACCACAAGGTCTTCTGAGTTCGATACCGGTAACTCGCCAACGTAAGCGTCATGAGTGCCGGGGAATCTTGGCGTAAAGTAAGGAGCTGATGGTAGGTGTGGCGCTGCCACCCTCACAGACGCCAAAACTAATGCTCCTTGGTCTAGCGCTATGTGAAAAGGGGATAAAGACTCCCTCGCTGAACTGGCTGATACGACTTCAGGCGAAAAAAAGAGGAGAATGCAATTTTTAAAGATCAATTAGCAAATAGCCTCCATTCACACTGGGTAACCTCTATTTGTTGTATATATAAATACAATTGCATGTTAATAGTATGTAGATATGGTCAACAATGGCTTCGGCCCTCTGGACCATTGATGTAATTAACGGCATCGATCCCAGGGGGGCATCCCCCCAGGCAACACCTCCTCCTTGATTTAAAGGGAAGGGCTGGGTTTATTGCCCAGTGCCTGAGGCGCCCCTTGAGGGGAATGCCGACGGGATCGACGCAATTTTTTTACCTGCCCACTCCATGAGCTTCGGTTTGTGGGTGGTCCCACGTTAATAGGGACTTTGTGCCTGACCCGTACAAGTGGGTACGCGGTAAATACTATGTAGATATGGTCAACAGTGTAAGTAATGTAAAACAATTTTATTAATAATTGAGGTTTAAATAAAAATAAAATCATGAGAATGTGATGTAAATAACTAAAGGAATTGTGACTTGTATAGTAATATAGTTTCGGTTACAGACAGACAAACCCACAATCTCCATTATAATAAGATATATATATATAATATATATATATATATATATATATATATAAAAAGTGTAAGAGATTATCAAAATGTTCAAAATATAATCCAGCTTAATAAGTTGTTTACATGTCCACAGCACAATTGAAAGAAGATGTTAAGTTTCAAAAAGTTTGTGGTGTAGGTAAATTTTTTTTATTTTTTTTTTTGTAGTGTTCGTAGAATAATCTTCGGAGGTGTAAAAATCCGTATATTTTGTTTTTTTCATGAGACAAATGTGTAAATAAATGGAAATTAATCCGACAGAATGAATTTAACATTGAAAAAACAATTAGTAATTATTATCTGCTGACAGAATCTGTTTCGACGCCTTAGTAGAAGGGTCGCTCGTTGATGATGACCCTTCTACTAAGGCGTCGAAACAGATTCTGTCAGCAGATAATAATTACTAATTGTTTTTTCAAAATGTTAAATTCATTCTGTCGGATTAATTTCCATTTATTTACACATTTGTCTCATGAAAAAACAAAATATACGGATTTTTACACCTCCGAAGATTATTCTACGAACACTACAAAAAAAAAAAAAAAAAAATTTACCTACACCACAAACTTTTTGAAACTTAACATCTTCTTTCAATTGTGCTGTGGACATGTAAACAACTTATTAAGCTTGATTATATTTTGAACATTTTTTATATATATATATATATATATATATATATATATATATATATATATATATATATATATAGAGAGAGAGAGAGAGAGAGAGATGTAATATAAATAAGTTGTGTGAGATCTGATAACGGTCATATAGTATGCATGCAGAAGTTTTACATATAGAACACAAATCAGCATTAAAAATAATTAAATCATGTAGTGAGGAACAAAAATGAATTTTCATGAGCAACTTGCAGAATGTTTATTAATTTAATTATGGCTCATAATTTTAGATGGCATCCAGCAAATTGTTGTTTATCGTTAGGTAAATTCTCAAGAGAGAGAGAGAGAGGGACCTTCTTTCCTCATTCGAAAAAAAAAAAATTATGCCAAAGGTCATCCTTAATTACACTAGGTAGCATTTACCCCTTCACCATCTATAGAGTACAGACTCTTCATTAATATATAATATATATATATATATATATATATATATATATATATATATATATATATATATATAAGTATCAAAAATGTTCATGATGCATTCCAGCTACAAAAAGTAAGTTAAAAGTCCACAGCACAATTGAAGAAAGATGGAAAGTTTCAAGAATTTGTAGTTGTTGACAAATCCGTAGTGTTGTAGATCATATTAGCCTCCAGAGATGTAAAAATCCAGATATTTTGTTTTTTCAATCGATAATATGAAGTAAGTGGAAGTTAATCCGACAGTATGAATTTAACATTTTTTTGAAAAAACAAATGATGTTAATAATTGGCTGACAGAATCTGTTTCGACCTTTTTAATAGAGCGGTCTTCATCAGGAGCAAAATATGAAGGAAAGACGGAAAAAATAACCGTTAGAGGGAGGCCTACAAACGAACGCTGAATGGACTCTCTGGACTCGCTGAATGGACGCATGAGTGTTCATCCAATGAAAAACCAACACACAGTGATTTGTTTATAGTGGCGAAGGCTTGTGTTGGACCATTCCACACGTTTTGGCACAGTCGATAGGAAAGAATTGGTGCATCAAGGAATGCCACGAACCCAATCAACGACTGACCTCAGGAATTTTGAATTCAGAGTTATCCCTCTCCTAGACTAG
Source organism: Doryteuthis pealeii (assembly GCA_023376005.1). Lineage (NCBI taxonomy): Eukaryota > Metazoa > Mollusca > Cephalopoda > Myopsida > Loliginidae > Doryteuthis > Doryteuthis pealeii. Next base: position 18,297,273 of record CM042157.1, read on the forward strand.
TTACCTACCCAAGGTTAAATAACCCATATAGAGGCGCGTGGGCTAGTGGTTAGAATCGTGGAAAATGGAGTCGTTGATTCGAGTTCAATTCCTAGACGAAGCTGTTGGCATTTCACATAGCGCTAATATCCTTAGGAAAGGTATGAATTCATATAGTCTCCCTCCAGCCTCCAGCTATGGGTTAAATAGTAGGGCAGACTGGGCTCTTTATATATATATATATATATATATATATATATATATATATATTACTGTTGATATGAGTGCCTTATTTATATGTAAACAGTGATCGATATCATTGAAAGAGTATTTATATGTAATTTAAGGTAGAGTGGTAGACGGGTAATAACCTTTTCAGTTACCACCCCTTGAAAGACGCGCGATTAGACGCGTGAGAATTAGTTAGTCGGATGGACCAGGGCGAGTGGACTCAAAGTCGCTCGCTCTGAGGGTTGGTCTCAACCGCGGCGGTTGAAAGATGGACTGGGTTGTTGAAATAAAGCTTTAGAAGAAAACAGCAAGTCTTGTTTGTTAAGTTATTAAACAAGAAAGAACCAGCCCGAGAAACCAACAAGGAAGAGTAAAAAGTAAATATATAAAATATATACACACATTCACTATCACCAGATCTTGGTTTTTGAGCAAAAATAACGAAGGGTTGATTTATATTAGTGAAGATAATTAAAAAATGAAATTTAGATGTGTTAGGTACCTGGTAAGCATCCTTAGTTCCAGATGTAGTAAGTAAGTAAGTAAGCCAATAAGAATCCGGTGTTATAGTATTCTTTGTAAGTCCGACGTCCAAGATGGTCCGAATAGCAATGAGCCAAGGTTAAGAATCAGACCTCTATAAATACACCAACATCAGCAGCAGCACTGCCAGTAATTGGACAATGGGAATCTTTCTCAGGTCACGTGATAGTCAACGAGTCTATATTTAGGAGTAGGCATCTATCACACGCCTTATATCACCAAAATATGGGCACCTCACGTGGTGTAATGGTTAGCAAGGTAGATTTGCAGACCATTGTTAGTGAGTTCGATTCTCATTGGGCGCCCCCTACTTCTGGCCTTGTGCCATATCTAAGCTATGCTTAGTAAATAACTATATCACCAAAATATGGGCACCTCACGTGGTGTAATGGTTAGCAAGCTCGCTTCGCAAACCATTGTTAGTGAGTTCGATTCTCATTGGGAGCCCCATACTTCTGGCCTTGTGCCATATCTAAGCTAAGCTTAGTAAATAACTATGGGCACCCGACGTGGTGTAATGGTTAGCAAGCTGGCTTCGCAAACCATTGTTAGTGAGTTCGATTCTCATTGAGCGCCCCATACTTCTGGCCTTGTGCCATATCTAAGCTAAGCTTAGTAAATAACTATATCACCAAAATGTGGGCACCTCACTTGGTGTAATGGTTAGCAAGCTCGCTTCGCAAACCATTGTTAGTGAGTTCGATTCTCATTGAGCGCCCCATACTTCTGGCCTTGTGCCATATCTAAGCTAAGCTTAGTAAATAACTATATAACCAAAATATTCCAACAAGATGATAACAGCATAGAATTCTTTTGGATTTAATATTCTAAATAGTATACATGAATTCTTCTTTTCAGAACAGCTGGATCAACGCAACGTGCTTTTTTTTGTTTACATAGGGATTTTAATGGGGTATCCTTCGAGGATCCCACTTGTGATCCAGTAATAATGAATCGGTGAGACTAAATTTTGCACCTTCCCACTACCTCAGGTAACGCCGGGTAGCCGCTTCAAGTATATATATATATATATATATATATATATATATATATATATATACTAGCAAATATATGCACCCTCCGGGTGCAAGTATTTAAGTTTTAATGTAATAAAATATTGTATTAAATTAGAAAGGCTAATGAAACTAAATAAGAATACAGATAAAAAGATTTGAAACAGAGGGAGTATAATAACAAATGGAACAACTGAAACTTACTCTTCCATCACTCCCGTCTTTCATTGTTATTTTTTCTAATTTAAGTATTTAGTTATAAGAGGAAGTAAAGAATAACATAACAGTTATTTTATCTTGTTAATGGATTTCATTTAAGATTCATTGAAGAGATTTTTGCTTATATTCATTAAGATAAAACCAAACAGTTAGAAATCAATAATACTAAGCATATATTTATTAAATTCGATTTTTCAATATTAATATGCAAATTAGCCTTCCCATTCACACTGTAAACTGCTATTTTGTTGTATATATAAATATAATTGCATGTTGTATTAATAATGTAAGACAATTTTATTAATAATTGAGGTTTAGATAAAAATAAAATCATGGAGAATGTGATGTCAATAACTAAGAGAATTGTGACTTGAGTAGGAATATAATTTCGGTTACAGACAGAAAAACACACAATCTTCATTATAATAAGATATATATATTATATATATATATATATATATATATATATACTATAGTGTTGGATGGTCACTGTTTCAGCTTTTACTTACTGGAACGGTGTGTCAAACGCAGTATTATTGGTAGAGTGCTCAATATAAAATGGAGCTGTTATATGATATGATAAAATAAATATATAAAGGTTTTACATATCTATTTATTTGGTGAAAAAGGAACAGTCACAGCCATTTTGGTTTCATGCGTCAACAATCATCAGGTGAACTTGTTTCAAATGCAAGGAAAATTTTTCCTTGCATTTATTCACTAAATAATTTAATTCATTATATATATATATATATATATATATATATATATATATATATATATATAATCAAAGATTAAATATTATGTAATTAATATTCCATAACTAGAGTTTCATGCATAATTGCAATCGTCACACGGTCAAAAAAGTTATATGTAAAAAAAACCCAACTTTTTTAACAATTTTAACATTTTTGACTGTCTGGCGATTTCAATTGAGCATAAAACTGTAGTTACGGAATATTAACTACATAATATTTCATCTCTGATTTTAAATCTGCCCTGCTATTTTAACATTGAGCAATTTCATATGCTAATATTTTTCACATTCATTCTCAATTATATTATATTACACACACACACACACATATATATATATATATATATATATATATATATATATATATATATATATATATATTTAATATACTAAACTTGTTGGCAAATACTCGCGGTGAGAAAAAACCCAGCAAATAGTTTGATTGTAAAAATATACTACCAAACATTACCCGGGAGAAAGATTTTTTGGAAAAAAAGAAAAGACCGGGATAATCGTACCAACCAAAAATAATCTATTGGTAAATATTTGGCCAAAAGAAAAAACAATTTATATATATATATATATATATATATATATATATATATATATATATATATATATATTCATACAAAACCGCCAGTGTCGGATCTTAGCCCTGAAGAGCATTAGGCGAAACTTTTAGTAAGTTTATCTGACTCATTAGATTTATCTTTATATATATATATATATATATATATATATATATATATATATATATATAATATATATATATATATATATATATATATATATATATATATATATATATATAATTCTGGATGTGGTAATTGCATTTCTCTTAGTGCTAATAACCTTGGGAAACGTATGAATCCATATATTCTCCCTCCAGCTATGGATAAATAGTAGGGCAAACTGGGCTCTTTAACTTCGGTTAGGCAACCGGTCTAGGAGAAGAAAACTCTGAATTCAAACCTGTTGAACTCCGCTTAAGAAATTGACCTTGTGTCACATCGGTTTAGTATATATATATATACTTAAGAAATGATCCTTAAAAGTATGAGCACAAATGTGATATTAAATTGGACACCCTCGTCCAACATATGTTTGAAACTGATCATAACTTTAGTTTCAATGATACCACGATATTAGCTCATATTCACAACAAAAGACTACGACAGATTTTTGAAGCCTGTGCAATTTCGCTTTTGCCCTCAATTAATAATCGACATGGATTTTTTAATATATCACCGTTTCTAGCTAAAATAGTTTTAAATAACTACAAAATACCAGGCTTCATTTAATTATTTTTATCCCCACTTTGTTCCCTTTGTTCTCATAAAATCAGTCCATTAATACTTTTTCTTGTCTTTCGTTGAATGCATTTCTTTGTGTTGCGCACGCGTCATGACATCTTCGCGTGCGTGGATCGCGACTTGTCTTTCAAAAATATAACGCTGAACAAATACAGTTGCACAACAAAAAAGATTTTATAAATATGTTCATCTCCTATCATCGATAAAACATCCATCAATTTCTTCACCCCAAGATACATCCTGATGAAGGTTTAAAGAAACCGAAATGTTTAAACATCGATAAATAAATTCATCCTATTTTCGGAACATTTGTTTTTTCAAATTTCTTTATATATATATATATATATATATATATATATATTACTTATTATAATGGAGATTGTGTGTTTTTCTATCTGTAACCGAAACTATATTACTACTCAAGTCACAATTCCCTTAATTATTTACGTCAAATTCTCCATGATTTGATTCTTTTAAACTTCAGTTATTAATAAAAATTGTTTTACATTATTAATACTGTTGACCATATCTACGTACTAATAACATGCAATTGTATTTATATATACAACAAATAGCGGTTTACAGTTTGAACGAGAAGGCTAATTTGCATATTGATATTTAAAATTTTATTTTAATAAATATGTGCTTGGTATTATTGATTTCTAATTGTTTGGTTTTATCTTAAGAAATATAAACAAAAATCTCGTGGATAAATCTTAAAAGAAATTTATTTACAAGAAGAAATAACTGTAATATTATCCTTTACTTCCTATTTTAACTAAATAGTTAAATTAGGAAAATTTACCAATGAAAGAGGGGAGTAATGGAAAATGATGGAATAGTTAGTTTCAAAGTTGTTCTATTTTTCAATCATACCCCCTCTGTTGCAGATCTTTTTATCTGCATTCTTCGTCAGTTTCATTAGCCTTTCTAATTTAATATGATATTTTATTATATCAAAACTTAAATACTTGCACCCAGAGGGTGCATATATTTGCTAGTATATATATATATATATATATATATATATATATATATATATATATATATAAACAACCCCTTAAAAACAGAATTCCTTTATATCTATTGATATTACACGGCCTCTTTGTATCTATGTAAATATTTTCGCATATACCCAGTTTTCACTTTTCTTTATTTATCTCTGTTTTATGTCTACCTCTCTTAATTCACCGTTCTTTCCCTTTTCATGAAGTTGTCTAAACAACTGACACTAAGATTTATTAGTGGAATAATGGAGGAGGCAAATGGGGCTTAGGAAAAACATTATCTCAGACCGACGCTCAGAAATGACATTATTTGTCAAATCCTTTTATTTGCCGGATCATCTATTTCAAAATAACGCCTCTCTTATGTCTTCGTCGTCTTTCTAAAGATCCTTCCTGTCTTAGGATAGTAAATAAGTGTCCTGGCTGTCAGTTACTAAGCATTCAATAACAATCTATCGTGTCGACCAGCATCATTATATCACGAGTTATTCAACGCGTATTTTGTATGACTTCCTCTTTATGATACCGAGTATACAAACACTAGCACACACGCCACACACACACACACACACACACACACACACACACACACACACACATATATATATATATATTATATATATATATATATATATATATATATATATATATAATAAGTCCAATAATAGATGAGGAAAACTTTCCATTAGGGACTTATCACTCAAAAAAATATTTATTATTTATTATTATTATTTTTTTCTTTTTTTTTCTTTTGGGAGAGGACCCTCGGGAAGTATGTTTTTCATTTATTCCACTCATCTCATTCATTTTTTTTTCATTCATTCATTCATTTTGTCATTAATATATATATATATATATATATATATATATATATATATATATATATACATCACTCTTCTCTATCTCACTCTTTATATATAGAGAGAAAAGAGGTGTATATAAATATATACACCACGTTCTCTCCTCTCTCTCTCTCTCTCACTCACTCTCTCTCTCTCTCTCTCTCTCTCTCTCTCTATATATATATATATATATATATATATATATATATATATATATATATATATATATATATATGAATTTTATGCGATACATGCGTTGTAAGTGCCTTCAAGTAAAATTTAATATATACTTTATTCAGCAACGTTTCTAAAAATAAACAAACATCCAAAAATCTATATATATATATATATATATATATGGGTAGCTTGGTAAATACAGTTTTAAACTTGGTACTGTTTGATACACCTTATATTCTTAAAAATATTAATGAATGGAACGTTATTTCTTTCAGAACTCAAGGTGTGTCAAAAAGTACAAAAAATTTCAATACTTTTTGACACATTCCGCTAACCATAGCTGGGGTAGAGGCGTTAAGCTGTGTAAATCATTATTATATGGAATGAGAACAGGATACCCCCGTGGACTAAATAAAGGGTTAGATTCAAAGGTCCGTGCTGGCTCCCGATTACGACAAGAAGTTTCCCGATTACGACAAGAAGGTTCCCGAGTCCAAGATGGCTACCGAGTCCGAGATAGTTCCCGAGTCCAACAAGAAATACCTGAAGAAAGCCGGAGGCACATCGGCCGAAACGTTGTACAGATAACAATGAAGATGAGGACAATAGTCCAAATAACGCAGATAATACTAGTAGATGACAAAGAAATGGAAAATAAAAAAAAGAATTGAAAGAATGAAGGATTTAATATTCTATTTTTTTTCAGAAAATGTATCCTTTATATATGACAAGTGTCTGTATGCTACTCTCAAGAAAAACTTGATACCATATATGTTAGACTAGAAGCGGCTACCCAGCATCGCCTGTGTAGAGGGGGGATTTTAAAAAAAGTTTAGTCTCATAGATCCATTATTACTGAATCCTGAGTTGGTTTCCCACAGGGTGTCCCATTAAAATCCCCACGTAAAAAAAACCTTGTGCTGATTCAGCCACTCTGAAAAGAAAAAAAAATAATGTCTACTATTTACAACATTGAATACAAAAAAAAATCCATGCTGTATCTTTTAATTTTATTTTTTAATCATCTTCACGAATATAAATCAAATCTTCGTTATTTTTGCTCAAAAACCAAGATATGTTGATAGTGAATGTTTTTATATATTTACTTAGCCATCAATTGTTTTATTTTCAAAGTTTCCTACGGACATACATACATACCAACGGCCCTTTATTTAGACTAGGAGCGCTACCCATCGTCGCCTGGGTAGAAGGGGATTTTTTAAAGTTAATCTCACAGATCCATTATTACTGAATCGTGAGTTGAATCCCCGTGGGATGCCCCATTTAAATCCCTATGTAAAAGAAATAGACCTTGCATTGATCCAGCTACTCTTAAAAGAAATGTTAATGTTTACTATCTAAAATATTAAATGAAAAAAAAAATCCATGCTGCTATCATTTAACTTTTATTTCACGAATATAAACCAAATCTCTATTATTTTTGCTCAAAAACCAAGCCCTGGTGATATTTAATATATATATTTATTTACTTTATCGTTAATTGCTTTATTTTTTAATTTTCCTCCGGACATACATATACATACAACTGGCTTTTATATATGTAGTA
>CM042157.1:18309920-18342420 GCA_023376005.1 Doryteuthis pealeii
TAATAATAATAATAATAATAATAATAATGGGAAAATGAAAAAAATGGACAAATATCTGGACCTTGCCAGAGAACTGAAAAAGTTATGGAACATGAAAGTGAAAGTTATACGAATTGTAGTTGGTGCACTTGGAACGGTCCCAAAAGGATTAGAAAAGGGTTTGGAAAGTTTGGAAATCAGAGGAAGGATTGAAACCATTCAGAACACTGCACTGCTGCAATCTGCCAGAATACTCAGAAGAGTCCTGGAGACCTGAGGAGACTTGCTGTCACTCAGACTCCAGTGAAAGACCATCAGCTAATGCTGATGTGAAAACTCAAAAGGAGATAATAATAATAATAATAATAATAATAATAATAATAATAATATATGTGTGTGAGTGTGTGTGTGTGTTTTTCTAAGATTCTTAATTCAGCAAAAAATGATACATAAATAAGGTTTAAAAAGTACAAGGAACATATATTTAAATAATTTATTTAATTTACAAACATTTACCTTTCGTTCATCTATTTCCCTCTCCCTCCCTCTTCTCCTTCTTTCTTTCTTTATATATATATATATATATATATATATATATATATATATATATATATATATATATATATATAAATAAAATCAGAGAAGGTCTTTGGTAAGATAGTTGAAAGTAGCCACTTCATATCATATGATATTTTAGCATTGAGCACATTCATATGCTAATACTTTTCACATTCATTCTCCATTTTATATATATATATATATATATATATATATATGAGAGAGAGAGATAGAGATAGAGAGAGATAGATAGAAAGGGAGAGAGATAGAGAGAGAGAGAGAGACAGAGGTCATCGACCTGAACAGCTATAATGAATTCTGCAAGATAGATAGATAAAAACTAAGATACAGAAAAGGCAGATATTGATAGTTCGAAGAGAGAGAAAATGGATTAGAGAAAGCAGAAAGCTTTTTTGTGTAACCTTTAATAGAAGAATGTAGGATCTTCAAAAAAATCGATTTTATCAGATATGAGAAATTATTTTCTTTTTTATTAATTTGTTTATTCATTTTTACGATTGCAGACAAATTGTTCCATTTTTGGCAAACCTTAACGGATCAGTAACTTGTAGGAAACGATTGGCATTCTCTGGGAAATATTGCTCTACCGAAATTCTTTAGTTTGACATTTGTCAACGCTCATTAGAAGCAGATAAGAAAAAAAGAAACAAAAATCCTGACAGAATATCTCGCGTGACAAATATTAAATTCTTCTTTAGAGAATTTGAGAATATACCTTACTTTTGCACAAGATAATAAAGATAACGCATTTAATAATAATAATAATAATAATAATAATAATAATAATAATAATAAGAGAGTATAAGACTAGACACGACTGGGTGGGAAAGGTGATTCACTGGGAACTGTGCAAGAAATTCAATTTTCACCATTCAACTAAATGGTATATGCACAAACCGGAATCTGTCCTGGAGAATGTGACACGCACAATTCTCTGGGACTTTGAGGTACAGACGAATCACCTAATCCCGGCCAGGAGACCAGATCTTATTTTGATTGACAAGAAGAGGAAGACTTGTCATCTCGTGGACTTTGCCATCCCGGCCGATCACAGAGTGAAAATGAAAGAAAACAAAAAGATTGACAAATACTTAGACCTTGCCAGAGAACTAAGAAAACTGTGGAACATGAGGGTTAAGGTCGTGCAGATAGTGATTGGGACCCTCGGAACAATCCCCAAGGGGTTGGAAAGGACTCTGGATGAATTAAAAATCGGAGGAAGAATCGAGACCTTCCAGACTACAGCATCATTGAGATCGGCTGGAATACTCAGAAGAGTCCTTGAGGTCTGAGGAGACTTGCTGTCACCCAGCCTCCAGTGAACCACCGGCTTCTGCAGGTGTGAAAAACTCGAATGGAGTGAAATAATAATAATAATAAGATGGACAAATACTTAGACCTTGTCAGAGAACTGAAAAAGATATGGAATATGAAACGCAAAGTGATACCAATTGTAGTTGGTGCACTTAGAACCGTTCCAAAAAGCTTGGAAAAAAGACAGGAAAATATGGAAATCAGAAGTGAGACCATCAAGAATACTGCACTGCTGCAATCAGCCAGAATACTCAGAAGAGTCCTGGAAATCTGAAGATACTTGTTGTCACTGAGACCCTAGGGAAATACCATCAGCATCACGGAAACACTTCATACAATTCACACGCGCGCGCGCGCACACACACACACACACACACACACATATATATATATATTCATCAAAAGTTACTACAACGTTTTCATTGTAATAGCATTAGTAGTCAATTCAAACGTGCTCAATATATTCCATAAAACGTCTCCTGGAGGTGTACCTTGAACATCGAAACAGTGGTAGAGAAACTTTTTCTACAACTATATATATATATATATATATATATATATTTAGTAAATGAAGAAAAACTCTAAACTTGCTTCATTACAATAATCTATTTCAACCGTATTAATACGGCATCTTCAGGTAATCACAAGAACATGACTCTTACACACACACACACACACACACACACACACACACACACATATATATAATATATATATATATATATATAGTGTTAAGCTATATTAATCATTCTATGTTTTTGTCACCCTTGACCAGGATTGAACCTGTAGATATGACTGTCATTTAGAACTGTATTAACGCAACACTTATATACGTTGCGCCATGTGTCCAATGGTGGTCATTATGTATATAACAATAAAAACGAGGACAATAGAATAATACAAATAATACAAAACAAAACAACATCTAAATGTGCTAATTTCTATAATTTTTTGCCAGGGGTTAGTAGTCAGTTCGCAATGAAACGCAATAAAATAAGATTGTATATTGTGTGACGGTTGAATGGGAATCAAGTTCGGCTTGGAACTTGGACAAGAAGAATTTAGGGTTATCATCAAATGCGCCAAGCTAGATAAGGATTTTGAAATTTTGGTTAACATTTGGCCCGTAATCCATTGAAATGCCATTCACGTTCTGGAAGGCTGTCAATAAGAAGCAGAGGCGAACAAGCTGCAACCAAGGGAGATAAGGCGAGTAACAATAAATAAACTGGGCAGAGGTCAAGGGTGATCAAGGGTGAATTGAAAGGAATTGGTAAAAGTCTTTATCCGGAACTGGTCTCAAAATCGCTTATGATATATATATATATATATATATATATATATATATAATTGATAATTTTGAATCATATTACCACGACCAGACAACTCGGCAAACACCATTTGCGACATCCAGAGCACTGGACAGCTGTTTCGACCTCCTTTGGTCTCATCAGCAGTGCATACCACAATCTCCGCCACTAGAGAATGAACTCGTGGACCACAGCGTGAAAAGCGGGGACTTAACACACTGGGCCACCAGCCCATGCCACAAACGGAGAATGCCAAATCATCTAGTCAATGGTAACATTCATTCAAATGCGCAGTCGCCTAACCTATACTGCCATGTATCCCATCACAGGATTACAGAGGGCAAGGGCACCTCTAGGACAACGACTTCCCAATTCGGGGCCTGAATCCTCAGAATGCAACCTAATGGGCAAAGGGTATATATTGAGTTTTTGATATTGAATTTTTGATAGAGGAATTATATATATATAAAGTAAGTTAGTCGACGGGGAGGCCTAAAGTCGGTATCAGCCAGTCAGCGAGGAAGTCTATCCCCTTTTCACTAGCGCTAGACCAAGGAGATTTATTTTTAAGCATCTGAGGTGGAGCGCCACACCTACCATCAGCTCCTTACTTTACCGCACAGATCCCTGTGCTACTCATACGCTGAGTTGGCGAGAACCGGTATCGAACTAGGAAACTTGTGGGTTCTAACCGAACGCTCTATCGACTGAGCTAAGCCGGCCACTATTTCGCAGTGGAAAGCAGGCAAATTTAGTTTAGGATGCACAAGGGTTTGCCCCTCTCCTTCACCGAGAATGTGCCGAGCTGTAAAGGGATGTCCAGGATGAGATCAGCATCTCAGTAATCACAGTGACAAGCCGGGAGTATTTCGGGTATACATCCGGCCTCGCAGTTTGTAACATATCTGTGTTCTTTCGAAGCTTAAAAAAAATCATATATTTTGAGCGTTTATTTACAGAGGTATGACGTGTTTTCAGAAGCTCCGTAAAACATATATATATATATATATATATATATATATATATATGTGTATATATTACTTCTAAACTCTACCGGTGTAAAAAAGCCCCAGATAACCCGGTTTTCAAAATAATACCTACCGAGAACCCAGCACACAGAGTCAGAAACTCTACCTCTGGGCTACCGCTGCTAAGACTTAATAAGGTTAAAACAGTTGTACGGTGTTCCACGTCACGCGCGTTATTCGCCGAGTTTTCTTGTCATGATTATTTTCAATAATTATCGAATTTTATACGATATACGCATTGTAATTGCCTTCAAAAAATATATAATAATATAATTTACTTAAAAATGCTTCAAAAGCAAATTATCAAACTCCATTATATATATATATATATATATATATATATGTTTTGTTAAACTCTACTGACAATTTTTGTCGGACGAGTTTTTGTTCGATCCTAATTGTCTGGGCATCTTTTGAATATCTGGGTGGAATTGGTGTAGCAACCCACTAAAGGTTCTTTCGCGAGCGCTTTCTGCACGTCTTTGTGCCATCATCAGATGTGAAACTGGTGGAATGTTTCCGTTGTCTCGATTTTAAAACGAGCAGTAGCAGTAGGAATTAGTAGGAGGAGGGGCCCAGAAGTTCCGTTTAAACGAACAGTGGCAGTAGAAATTTGTAGGAGAGTGGGCTCACAAGTTTATAAGAATGTAAGGGGAATGGTGGAAGGAGGATTGGCGGGAGATTATAGGCATTTGAGGACATGTTGACTGGTTTCAAAGTTTATCTTGTTTAAGGTGGATATATATATATATATATATATATATATATATATATATATATATATATATATACTCTTAGAGAGAATGACCATTAGGTTTATAACGATAATTGATACATCGGTAACAAGTCAATCTATCTATCTATCTATCCTTCTCTTGTGATTAAATGTTTAGACAAAGTGTTTTCAACATTTCAAACTGCTCATCACAAGTTTTTGCCAATTTTGGGAACGCGGGTAAAGTATTGAGTTGTTTGGAAAATCATGGCCGATTTTACATTTAAATATATAATAAAATTGTCCATCATTTTCTAAACAACTTGATATATGAGTCTTGCTTTTTATTGTTTTGATTTTAAAAAAATAGATTAAAAAAATAGAATCGTTTCCATAATTAAAGTTTATCAAGGGACGTAACTCTTATTTAATCGGCATTTACTAGGCTTAGATTTCTGATACAAAGTCACGTTAATGGGATACCCAACCAGTATGAAACTCACTACACTTGTGCATTCGTTTGAACCTGTTCATATCTAATAATTTAGAATGTGTAGATTCTTATAAGGAAGTCAAAATACATTGTGGTATATTCAAGTACTTGTAAAATACATCCGTAATTTATTTTAAAATAAAGTTAATTTTTGACTCGAAAAGGCGAGAATGTTTCTTTTCAGGTGCAAAAATTGGAAAGAGAAATTTTCCGAATTCCTTATAATAAATTAAATAACAGACCAAGAGATCAAGAATTCCTAGCGTGTCAGAATCAATATAGAAAAAGTGATTTCAATTCTAGGGCAAGGTTCAAATCAACGCCGGAACCCAGACAGTGGTAATATCCTACCAAGAAAATCAAAACTGACTACGATTTGCAACCGTCTCTAGAAATTCCGAGGCGTATATTTATGTGAATGTATGTGTATGAATATGTATATATGTAGCATAACGATAGTCACGGTACGAAAAAAGTGTTTGCCGCATAGGCCAACTCAATTTGTAGTAGTAGTCGTCGTCGTTAGTAGTAGTAATAGTCGTTAGTTCAGACACAACATACACGCAATATGTATAGTCTCAAGGGACTGTGTATTTATTTCTAGGCTCGTGGGTTATTTTTCAGAGAGAAAGAAAGACAAAGAAAGAGAAAGAGAGTATCGTCAAATTATTCTGTCTTGTAACATAGTATTATGTTCTGTACGGCTGTCCCACACCCATACGAGGGACCGGGACCAACGCCTGACTCCCACTAGAGCCAGTGGTAAAGAGGCAGATTTTCTCCACTCCCGTTTCTCGTTCCGGTGTCACATCCGTTTCCGGTCAAAACCCGGAACTTCCGTTTTTATTTTTAAATCTATTTCTGGGGTCATTCTACGGTCATTGCTTTTACTCCATTGTGTGTTTACTCTTCCAAATTTTAACCTTTGTTCTTATTTCTTTTTCTGTAGACCATAATAATTACGCTATATATATATATATATATATATATATATATATATACTAGACAAAACGTGGCCCATTGGGTCACTCATTCCGCTCTGGGTAGATAATTGAGATTAGGGAAAAGGGACTTAGCAGTTTAAGAAATACGACCGGACGAAACCTTAAAATCGTTGTTAGCTTTCTAAGAAAGAAAATGTTTGACCTCATTTAAGCTACGGGTTTCTGGTTGTGAAATTTAACATAGAAATACATTTCAAATTCTCCCGGCTCTCTCTCTCTCTCTCTCTCTCTCCCTACTCTCCAGAGAAACTAAAATTATAGAGGGGAAAACATTTTACCCAACTTCTACCTACCCCACCTTACTATATATATATATATATATATATATATATATATATACATATATTATATATATATAGTAAGGTGGGGTAGGTAGAAGTTGGGTAAAATGTTTTCCCCTCTATAATTTTAGTTTCTCTGGAGAGTAGGGATATATATATATATATATATATATATATATATATATATATATATATATATAGCGTAATTATTATGGTCTACAAAGAAAGAAATAAGAACAAAGGTTAAAATTTGGAAGAGTAAACACACAATGGGGTAAAAGCAATGACCGTAGAATGACCCCAGAAATAGATTTAAAAATAAAAACGTAAGTTCCGGGTTTTGACCGGAAACGGATGTGACAAGCACGCAGCCGCCTCCTCATCTTATCACCACGAACAAATCCCAATCTTTTGATCTTTCCCCCCTCTACTTTCCATGATAGATGCCCTCTGACCAACCAAATCCTCACAAACCATTCCTTTCCATCTTGAATTACTCACCAAACCCTCCTCCACCCACTCACTTTCTCTTCTATAAATACGAGTGTAAGCACGGTGCTTTAATCAATTGACTGAAGAAGTATTGCTTAGAGCAACCTGCTCATATTGGCTAAATATATATTCCCTAGCTAATTAGGGATAAAGAATAGATCAGCTAAACTGTTACTAATGTAAAAATTTACCACACACAAAAAATATAAATATTAATAGTTGTTGGCTGAATTATCGACATTATCCAATAGCTAAAAATGATCTCTTAGCTCTTCTAAAATAAAGAGGAGAGTAATGCTTATTCAGACAGAAGTACTTATATTAAGCATTTAAAAATGTTTTAAAAATGAATTTTTTTAAAATTGAATACTCGACAAGAATGAATAAAACAAAAAAGTATTCGGCATAAAATAACCCACCAAGGGTTGACATGCCAAATGATAAAAGGGAGAGTAATGCTTATTCACACAGAAGTACTTATATCAACAATACTTATACTAATTTCATAACATTGTAAATCAAAAGTAAAATAGGAATTATACTTTCTACTATCATATAAAGCATAAGAAAGTTTTCTCTATTAAATTGATCGATAAAACTTGTTTTTATACACAGCAAGTGTTGCATAGCGCCTTCTTTACCGGCACTAAATAGGTATATGTTACGTACTGGGGTTTTCACAGTACCCAAATCTATATAACGTTGTATACCATTCTTACTTCTTAATCTGGTCGTCTTTTCTTCTGGCCGGCTTTGCTTCTGATCGTCTATCATCTATCTTGGTCTGGTATACCTTCTAAAGGTCTGGTCTTTCTTGTATGGGGATTTCGGGTCTGGTTTCTGTTAGGGATCACTCCTTATCAGAAGCCATGTGTTATTGTTAGTTTTTAGGTAATAAAGACTTCGATTTACTTTATTTGTAAATCCCCAAACCAGACAATCTGCGCAGATGACAGGATGCGCATAGAAATACGACTTACACCTTCGAGTTCCTACCTGCTAACTGCTTTAAACTTACTATATCCTTAAACCGGAAGAGGGCATGGTCAGAGTGAGGTCAAGCGCTGTCACTCACTCTCAAGGCCATCAGCTGTACTAATCGCCATAATGATTTCTACAATACCTTATAAAAGCAGTAGGGATCCAATAATTATGTAACACAAGGATCAAACTTACTATTCAGCAGTAATGGATCTACAAGATTTGCTTGCTAACCATTACACCATGATGGGACACACCTTAAAGTTAGAAGTATGGAGAACCCAACTTATTCACTATTACATACTTATTGTCATAGGAGATGGACATAGTGAGTTCAAATTTTAGTCAAGGCTATTTGCATTTCATATAGTGCTAACAGCCTTGGTAAAGGTGTGAATCCAACTATCCTCCCTTCAGCTATAGTTAAATAGTTGACCAGACTGGGCTCTTTAACGTTGGTATAGCAACTACATGAGGAAGGAAAACTCTGAATTCAAACTTGTTAGATTTCAAGTAAAAATTGACCTTGTGTCGCAACCTGCTCATAGTGGCTAAATATATATTCCCTAGCTGATGAGGGATAAAGAATTGATAATATAAACTATAATGTAAAAATTTACCACACACAAAGAATATAAATATTAATATTTGTTGGCAGAATTATTGATATTATCCAATAGCAAAAAAATGATCTATTGGCTCTTCTATGATAAAGGGGAGTGTAATGCTTACCCAGACAGAAGTACTTATATTAAACATTTAAAAATGTTTTAAAAATGAATTAAAAAAAAATTGAATACTCGACAAGAATGAATAAAACAAAAAAGTCTTCGGCATAAAATAACCCACCAAGGGTTGACATGCCATAAAAAACAACCAACTCATCAGTCAGTCGGTGTGAAAGAAACTTCGGAACACTTCCAATGGATTTTGTCGAATGTGACATTGATTTCTCATCTTCAGTCATATATTTCAATTAGATCAACTCCTCCTTATAACAGACTTGACACTATCCCCACTTTTATCTTCGCAGTCTGAATCCCCTAAGCATATCTGTTCACAAATTGCTGCCCCCACTAACTTTCGTTTGATTAAGGGGAAAGAATCTCATTATTTATACAAATCTTGTTGGCTTGACGTTTGGAAAGTGACACCTACGCAATGGATTCATACTTCGCGCTTCCAAGATGGCCTCGGTGAACACTCGAAAAGAATAAAGAGGCGCCAACGAACTTCTCATAAGATATTCGCTATTCAATCTAAGCCAAATACAAAATTATTTAATAAGGTTCCTCTTGCTAGGGGTGGAAAATGGAGGTTGAATTTATGGAATGAGTGTTATCTATGGCCATTTTTGTGTGATGATTATGATTCTAATAACTTGTTCGTCATTTTAGGTTTGTTTGGTTTTACGGCATATCAACCTCAGTGGGTCATTTAATGCCGACAAAGTTTTGAAATGAATTCATTCTTAATGCATAATCAATTTTGTTTATAAACTCATGTTTTTCTATTTAATCCATAGATGGGATCGAAACAGGTACTACCACTCCGGATCGGAGTGGACCAGGGAGCAATGGTGAAGAAGGGGTGCTCCACATTCCCTAAACTTCCAGAACTGGAACCTCACCATCAGATAGAGTTTAACGTCATTCCCAGGACATGTAGACCCTCAGCCACCGCCTTCTAGCACCCATATGATAAAAAGGGTTGGGGCTTGCCATAAGGACAATAGGTTTGGGGCAATCATATAGGTGCTAGGGCTTGACGTAACCAGCCGATTGTTCGGAGAGGGCATCTCCGACTGCCCGTCTAGCCTAAGCAAGGACCAAATTGGAGTATTGCAAGTCATGAACTTCTAAACCACCTGGGTCCTATCCTTAAGCATCCACGGCCAACAGATGGTTCCAATTGGGGGAGTCTTACCCCTCTGCAGAGGTGTAATCCGTGCATTCTAACGCCCCAGACCACAGGGCGGATTTTAGGTTGGTTCCGTGACAATTATTAAAATGGTTGAAAACCGTTATATTTTGGAATTTAATTTAACAATTTTATGAGTTCGGGTCGAAAGTTTTCTTTCAACACAATTTGAATTTTCTCAAGGAATGAAAGGGTGCAAAATGATAGGACGGACCAAAGGAGATTGAAAAAACTGGAAGCTGCAGTAATGGAGGAAGTCATTGATGCTGTTAGTAGGAAACTATTGGGGGATAGAATACTTATAGCAAGATAATAATTGTGAGAGAGAGGCACCACAGTATGCACCCCTAGCAGATCTAAGTTTAGAATCCCAGCTTGTCAAATTTGATAACCGAATCAGGATTAGTCGAGGTAGCACATCGGCTACAAAACACACGTGAAGAAATATGGTCAACAAATCGGTTACAACTAGGCCTATAACGTTATATACCCACTGAGTTATATACCCACTCTTACTTGTTACTCTTCTTCTGTTTCCTTTGTTGGATTGTCTTCCCTTGGATTTGGAAGAGTTATCTTCCCTCTCGTTTCTTATTCTCACCACCAGGCGTTTTTCTGTATTTAAGCAGGAAGTGCCAGATTCAAGTTCTCTCTTTTCTCCTTCTTCTTGGACTGGACAACATGGGTTAGACATTTGTGTCTACACCCCATCCTCGTGGGGGCCTCTATTCCCCACGTACAGACTAAGTCAGTTAGTGACTTTAACCTTATGGACTATTCATAACTCTATCTATATCTTTTATATGTACATGTAGGTAACTATTGTTTATGTTCTTATTGTACCTTGTGCCTTACACGTACTTCTTGTATATATATTTACCAACCCCTCCGCACGAGTAGGATGCGACACAAGGTCAATTTCTTAAGCGGAGTTCAACAGGTTTGAATTCAGAGTTTTCCTTCTCCTAGACCGGTTGCCTAACCAAGGTTAAAGAGCCCAATCTGTCCTACTATTTACCCATAGCTGGAGGGAGAGTAGGATTCATACCTTTCCCAAGGGTATTAGCTCTAAGTGAAATAATTGCCATGTCCAGGATTTGAACTCGGGTCGACGAGTCCATTTCCCATGACTTTAACCATTACACCACGCGCTTCCTTGTATATGTGATAAATGTCTCCATGTGCTTTTATTAAAGTCTATTATGTTATGTTCAACACTCGTGTCGGAGTTGTTCGTTTCAACCAGTTATAATATATATATATATAACCTTGAACCTTACACTTTTAATTCGGTCGCCATGTTCTTCAGGCTTATTTTTCGGCCTGATCAGTTTTTTAAATAATTATAGAATATTCTATTGCAAATTTCTCATAAAAATGGAAAAAACAGAATTTAGCAAGCATGGAAATGGAAATAAATGGGATTTACAAAAAGTGTAAACGGAATTAAGAAAAAATTGAAACAGAAAAAAGAAAATCATTAATGGAAAATTGGGTGCCCTACATATATATATATATATATATATTTCATTTATTCCACTCATCTCATTCATTTTTATTTTATTCATTCATTCATTTTGCCATTAATTCTTAACTATATATATATATATATATATATATATATATATAGAGAGAGAGAGAGAGAGAGAGATCGTAAGTGAGATAGATGGATAGATAGATAAATCGTGAGTGAGATAGATAGATAGAAAGATAGATGGAGCGTTAGTGAGATCGATAGATAGATAGATAGATAGATAGAGCGTGAGTGAGATAGATAGATAGATAGATAGTGAGTGAGATAGATAGATAGATAGATGAGATAGATAGATAGATAGATCGTGAGAGATAGAGATAGATAGATAGAGATAGAGCGTGAGATAGATAGATAGAGATAGATAGATAGATAGATAGATAGATATAGAGATAGATAGATAGTAGATAGATAGATAGATAGATAGATAGATAGAGATAGATAGATAGATAGAGATATAGATAGATAGATAGATAGATAGAGAGCGTGAGTGAGATAGATAGATAGATAGATAGATAGATAGTAGATAGATAGATAGATAGATAGATAGATAGATGATGAGATAGATATATATAGATAGATAGATATAGATAGATAATAGATGAGATATATAGATAGATAGATAGAGCGTAGTGAGATAGATAGATAGATAGATAGAGATAGATATAGATAGATAGAGCGTGAGATAGATAGATAGATAGATAGATAGATAGAGAAGATAGATAGATAGAGAGATAGATAGATAGATAGATAGATGAGATAGATAGATAGATAGATAGAGCGTGAGATAGATAGATAGATAGATATATAGATAGAGCGTGAGAGATAGATAGATAGATATAGAGCGTGAGAGATAGATAGATAGATATAGATAGAGATGAGATAGATAGATAGATAGAGCGTGATATAGATAGATAGATAGATAGATAGATAGAGCGTGAGATAGATAGATAGATAGATAGATAGATAGATAGATAGAGCGTGAGATAGATAGATAGATAGATAGAGATAGATAGATAGATAGTGAGAGAGATAGATAGATAGATAGATAGATGAGATAGATAGATAGATAGAGAAGATAGATAGATGAGATAGATAGATAGATAGATAGATAGAGCGTGAGTAGAGATAGATAGATACGATTTTCTTGTTAATCTGACTCGTTCCTGAATGCTAAAAGGAAGTTACACTGCAAATATATCAAATGGTATTAAAAAGACCAAAACAATATCATTACATGCTATTAGGACGTTGACTCTGTCACGCTGCCATTTGTTTATTTACTTCCTTCCTTTCTTCTCTTTACACCTGGACTCAGTGCAATGGATTTAAAACTATTAACGTACCAATTGGAATCCAACAGGTTGCCGATATATCAAGATACCAAGTTTAATACAACGTCTATTTATAAAAAAATATTATATGAAAAACCTAGCCAGTGTTAAAGAGCACAGTCTGTCATGCTATTTACCCATAGCTGGAGGGAGAATTGGATTCATCCCTTTCCCAAGGGTATTAGAACCATGTGAAATGCAAACAGCTTCGTCCAGGAATTGAACTCGGACTGACGAGTCCATTTCCTATGACTCTAACCATTAAACCACGAGCCTCCTCACATATGCCTTTTTTCCTGTTTTTTCCTTTTTTTTTCTTTCATTCTCATTAATTTTTCTTCCTTTATCCTTTCCTTTTTCCGTTTTCTTTCCTTTTCTTTTTTTCTTTCATTCTCTTTGATTTTTCTTAATTTTTTTTTAAAGAAAAAGGAAAAAAGAAAGGATAAAAGAAGTGTTGCTAGTAGATATTTCTATCACTATTATTATTATTATTATTATTATTATTATTATTATTATTTTCTTTTTAACCTTCTCATTCATTTACGTGGCTTCTTCTTTTACAGGATTAAAGTAATATACTTTGCCTATTCTTCCCAGATTTCACCTTTGATGATAACTCTCTTGTCATCATTGCTTTTTACATATGTATGTTTGTATTCTTAATTAGGCTTTCCAAATGAAATGGTCTTTTTAAAGAATCTTATACCTGCAAGTTTTTCATCTTCTGAAAAGAAATTAATTAATTTAGTCTAAGTTAGCTCCGGTAAGATGCTAAGAAATTCCAGTTTGATATTTTCGGAAGGGCATTTTTGCAATAAGAAGTTATAAGTTGAAATTATACGGAGCAAAAATCATAACGCTATCATTTGTTTAAGTATAAATCAAGTATAAATTCTGCCCTGTCAGTGGGGCATTAGAATGCAACGACTGCACCTCTGAAGAGGGGTAAGACTCCCCCAATGGGGCCACCTGTTGGCCGTCGGTGGAGACCCGTGATGCTTAAGGATAGAACCCTGGTGGTTGAGCAGTCCATGAATTGCAATACCCCACTTTGGCCCTTTCTTGGGCTAGACGGGCATTCGTAGAGGCCCCCTTCGATCAATCGGCTGGTCACGTCAAGCCCTATCACCTATATGATTGTCCCAACCCTATTGCCTTTATGGCAAGCCCCAACTCTTTTTATCATATGGGTGCTAGAAGGCGGTGGCTGAGGGTCTACATGTCCTGGGAATGACGTTAAACTCTATTTGATGGTAAGGTTCCAGTTTTGGAGGTTTTGGGAATGTGGACCACTTCTTCATCACCATTGTTCCCTGGTCCACTCTGACCCGGAGTGGTAGTACCTGTTAAGGTCCTATCTATGGGTTAAATCAAAAAATATATTTATAAAAAAATGTGTATCCATTAAGAATTGATTTATTTCAAAACTTAATCGGCATTAAATAACTCACTGAGGTTGATATGCCGTTAAACAAAACAAAACAAACCAAATATAAATTGTTACAAACTATGATTACCCCCTTGATTCGAGCAGCATAGTAAGATTGCAGTGGTGGAAGAGCCGCTGTAAGCAGGTGAGGTAGGCAAAGAGTTAAATCAGGACCATATTTCTCAGACTAAAATGACAGCATGTAAAATAGCAAAACTTCAGTCAAAAGATTTATCCTGAGATTTTAGAGAAAAAAAAACCCAAAGATTTTAATGCAAAAAGAAAATCTTATTAGAAAATGTAATTAAATTATTCAGTCTTCTACAAGACACGGATTTGATGCGATTTATCTTTTTTCTGTTTCGGTTTCAAATAAAACCGTTTCTAAAGATCTTAGGAAATGATAAACTATAAATACGCGGACCCCCTTAAATGCGCTAGACCAAAGATATTGTTTTGGCGTCTGAGGCGGAGCACCACACCTACCATCAGCTCCTTACTTTACCGCACAGACCCCTGGATTCGGCTTGTAAAGGTGTATTTGCGAGGAGTGCCAGATCATCAGCATAGTCCACTTCCGTAATAGTGTGTATGGGATATCGCCTGCTTTTTGCTTTTTTTTAAAGTATGAGGCCTATTTCTTTTATAGGATCTAATGATGTTCGGAGTACGTAGTCTAGGCATATTATGAAGATATATGGCGCTAGAGTATCTCCTTGTAGGACTCCAGCGACAATGTCAAAGAAGTCAGTGTCGCTATCAGGTGATCGTACCATTGCTTTAGCACTTTTATTGAGTTTCATTATAGCGTTACTTGTTTCCTTGGGTATGCCGTATGCTAGCAGTCAACAGAGCCTAGAAAAGGCAGCACGAAACATCGGCATATACGTAAACTCTGAAAGGAAGCACGTGGTGTAATGGTTAAAGTCATGGGAAATGGACTCGTCGCCCCGAGTTCAAATCCTGGACGTGCTAATTGGATTTTCACTTAGCGCTTCCCTTGGGAAAGGTATGAATCCTACTCTCCCTCCAGCTATGGGTAAATAGTAAGGTAGACTGGACTCTTTAACCTTGGTTAAGCAACCGGTCTAGGAGAAGGAAAACTCTGAATTCAAACCTGTTAAACTCCGCTTAAGAAATTGACTTTGTGTCGCATCCTGCTCCTGCGGAAGGGTTTTGTAAATATATATACGTCATCAT
The DNA here is from genome assembly GCA_023376005.1 of Doryteuthis pealeii. Classification (NCBI taxonomy): domain Eukaryota; kingdom Metazoa; phylum Mollusca; class Cephalopoda; order Myopsida; family Loliginidae; genus Doryteuthis; species Doryteuthis pealeii. The sequence continues at coordinate 18,325,511 of CM042157.1, forward strand.
CATCATCATGTCGCGCATGTAGCACGGGCATCCATGACAATCTTTCGCCAACCCTCCCTATCATTCATTACACCTGGAAGCTCCTCTGCGGAGCAGCCAGCATCTTCACATAACTGGTCAATGTATGTCCTTGCTGGGCGCCCCACACTTGCATGTCCATGTGTTGGCTTCCACAGGAGAACGTCGCTTATGAGTTCATCCCTGCTTCTCCAGCAGTGTCCTGCATGCCTTGTCCGTCTCACTCGGATAGTTTGTGAGATGGGGGGCAGGTGACCGTACAGCTGTTTCCTTGTGGGGTGCTGTTTCCACGACTTATTCAAGACTGCACGCAGCATTCTTGTGCAGCTCCCATCTAGCTTATTCTCAAGACGCTTTGTCAGGTCCAGGTGGTGCAGCCATACAGCAGCACCGACACAACCACAGCCTGGAAGAACTGTCGCTTCAGCTTGCCAGGGAGATCGGACCTCCATATGACTGATAATCTATTTGTGGCCGCCCATGCCTTTGCTATTCGTGTATTAACATCGCTCTCTGTGGAGGAGATATTACCACCTAGGTATGTGAATTGTTCTACTGGCTTAAGAGGCTTGCCGTCGAGTGTGGAGATGTCTCCTTTATTTTTGAAATTCATGAACTCTGTTTTACCGGAGTTCACATAGAGGCCTATATTCTTTGCTGCCTCCTCCAAGCTATGTAGCAGTGATTCAGCCTTTGCCGGGTATCTGCAAGAAGTGCAAGGTCATCAGCATAGTCCGCATCTGTGATTGTTTGTGCGGGATATCGCCTGCTTCTTGCCTTTTTTAGTGTTAAACCTTTTTCTTTTATGGTATCTAATGATGTTCGGAGTACGTAGTCTAGACATATTATAAATATATATGGTGCCAGTGTGTCTCCTTGAAGGACTCCAGCGGCGATGTCAAAGAAATCTGTGTCGCCATCAGGTGAGCGTACCATCGCTTTAGTGTCTTTGTATAGCATCATTATAGCTGAAACCGTTTCATTGGGGAGGCCATATGCTAATAGTATTTGTTCCATTTTTCCTCTATGTATGGAATCGAATGCCTTGGAGAAATCTACGAATAATAGCGTTGCCTCTAGATTCTTTGCTCGTACCCCTTCTATGATCCGTCGAATAGTCAGGATCTGAGAGGTTGTGGATCGATTTCTGCGGAATCCGTTTTGGTTTCTCCTAAGGATTTTTTCTATTTCGGGCCGGATGCGATTAAGTAGAAGGGCATTATATATCTTGGCTGCAATAGCAGTGAGAGTTATAACCGAGTTCATGTCTTTTCGAAACAAAAGAGATATCTCAACTCTCGATGTCAAACTCCTAAGCTCAGTAGAACAATTTAAGTACCTAGGCAGTAATATCTCATCCACAGAAAGCGATGTTAATGCACGCATAGGAAAGACATGGTCCGCTATATATAAATTATCAGACAGATGGAAATCCAAACTCACAGACAAGTTAAAGGGACAATTCTCTTAAAGAGACAAGTTAAAGAGACAATTAAAGAGATATTTCGAGACAGTTCTTCCAGGCCGTTGTCGTGTCAGTGATGCTGTACGGCTGCACCACCTGGACCCTAACGAAGCAACTAGAGAATAAACTAGATGGGAGCTGCACAAGAATGCTGCGTGCAAGTCTAATAAATTGTGGAAACCAAACCCCATGAGAAAACAGCTATACGCCCACCTGTCCCATATCACCCAAACCATCCGAGTAAGACGGGCAAGACACGCAGGACACTGCTGAAGAAGCAGTGACGAAATCATAAGTGGCGTCCCCCTGTGGAAGCTAGAGTGGGCCGACCAGCAAAGACGTACATTGACCAACTCTGTACGGATACTAGATACTGCGTAGAGGACCTCCCTAGAACAATGAGTGATAGGGGCGGCTGGAGAGAGAGTGTCATGGATATCCGTGCTAATAGCGCGACAGGATGATGATGAGACAGTAGTCACTTTAGTAAATTGTTTAATTTTGACTTCTCAGTCGTTAGAGCGTTCGGCTAGAAACCACAAGGTTCCTAGTTCGATACCGGTCCTCGCCAACTCAGCGTATGAGTAGCACAGGGATATGTGCGGTAAAGTAAGGAGCTGATGGTAGGTGTGGCGCTTCACCTCAGATTGCTAAAAACAATCTCCTTGCTCTAGCGCTATTGAAAAGGGGATAGACTCTCTCGCTGACTGGTTGATACCGACTTTAGGCCGCCCCGACGACTTTTACTTTTTTTATTATAAGTTGATAATATTATTTACTTTTGTATTTGGAGTCTTTGTTCAGTATATGTGTATTTTTCATTAGGATTTCTCGGTAATTAGAGTGGGAGCATGCAGTTGATTTTAAATGTTGGGAAATGGAGCCAATATCTGACATATGGAGAGTCAAGCGGCGTGACAAGGTTGTTGAGGTAAGACCAATGTAAATACTTTCCTTTATTGGGAGACAGCAATCTCCCAATGGGCATTTGAATTTGTATACTACATTAGTCTCATTAAGACGACTGGTCTGGGGAGATGAGTCGATGCGCATAACAAGGGTAGTGGTTTCATATTTGGTGTAATAAATAATTAATTTTACGTTATTATTGGGCGTCGCTGAAGTTAGTCTTAAACAAATCGTGGAAACAGCACCCCACAAGGAGGCAGCTGTATGGCCACTTTCCCCCCATTTCCCAAACCATACGAGTAAGACGGACTAGGCATGCGGGACACTGCTGGAGAAGCAAGGACGAGCTCATAAGCGATATACTCCTGTGGGAGCCAACACATGGGCGTGCTAGTGTGGGCCGCCTAGCCAGGACCTATATTGACCAACTATGTGTGGATGCTGGATGCTGCGCAGAGGAGCTCCCGGGGGCAATAAATGATAGGGAGGGTTAGCGTGAGATTGTCATGGATATCCGTGCTACTTGCGCGACATGATGATGATGATGATATGTATATATATATATATATATATATATGTGTGTGTGTGTGTGTGTGTGTGTGTAAAAATGGAATTGGAAATGAATCTGACAATATGAGGAAGATTGAATAAAGAAAAAGAAATAAGAATGGATAATAAAAGATGAATTTAATCAATATCATTTACACATGTGTTTCGGTCAGTTCATCTCTGTGCACACGGTTCGAACTATTATTATCATTAAATAAACAAATGAAATGAAATAATAATAATAGAAAAATGTGAAAATATTCAGAGTGAAATTTTATTTTGAATATATATATATATATATATATATATATATATATTATATATATATATATACATAATTCCCCAGCTGTTTTTTAAATAGTACCACTATTGTTTTTTCTAGAAGGATTGACTTTTGCATTAAATAACCTACGAGTGTTGATATGCCATTAAACAAAGGAACCGAAACCAATTGATTTTTCTACGACATCTGTCTGTTGTCTTTGTCTAGCAGTCAATTAATTTTGTAAATTGGAATGAAAATATCTTCAAATAAATATAATTATTATTTTGAAATTCTCGAGTTGTATATTTGATCCCAAGAGAATAAAAAGCGATATATTTTCTATGGTGATGATACAAACAGTATAAATTAAACGTAAACCCGAGAAAATATATTTCAATAGAAATGCGAATAATTGAAATTACTCTTCCAACTTTAAATATGTGATTGGTTTTAAGGCATGTCAACTCAAATTTGCTTAATGAATGCCGAAGTCGTCGGGCTGGCCTAATGTTGGTCTGAGCCATACAGCGAGGGAGTCTATCTCTTTTCACTAGCGCTAGACCATGGAGATTGTTTTTGCATCTGAGGTGGTGCTCCACACCTACCACCAGCTCCTTCTTTACCGCACAGATCCCTGTGCTACTCATACGCTGAGTTGGCGAGGGCTGGTATCGAACTAGGAACCTTGTGGTTCCTAGCCGAACGCTCTACCGACTGAGCTAACCCGGCCCTATTGAATGCTGAAGTCAGTCTTTACTGTTAAGCAATTATATGGTTTCAAGTAGGAGGTGTTTATCGTCGTGTGAAATGGACACGGCGATCTGAGTTCAAATCCTGGACGAGTCTGTATGCACTTTATATCTAGCTATATAATCTTAGAAAAGGTACAATTCCGATCAATCAGCTGGTCAGGTCAAGCCTTAGCATCTATATGATAATCCGAACCCTATTGCCCTTATGGCAAGTCCCCAAGACTTTTAATCATGTATGGGCTAGAAAGTGGAGTTTGCGGGTCTTAGTATCTTGGGTATGACATTAAAATGCATCTAATGGTAAAGTTCCAGTTCTGGAGATCTTGAGAGGGTGGAGTACACATTCGCCCCCATTACTCTCAGGTCCACTCTGACCCAGAGAGGTCGTACCTGTTAGGGTCCCATCTGTGGGTTAAATTAATCAAACATGTGTTTAGAAATGTATTCTAAAAACGAGTAAAAAAAGACTTTAACAAAATTGTATACCTGACAAGAATGTATAAAACAAAACGTCTTCAGATTGGATCTTAACAGGTGCTACCACTCTGGGTAAGATTAGAAGTGGGGGTAATGGCAAGTAAGAGGTGACTACTGTGGGGATTAATAAAAATAAGAATAAATAAAACTAAAGTAAAACAAAATTAAATCAAATAAATAAATAAATAAAAAGACACAAAAATAACAATCTCCCAGAGGGCCTAGGACAGGAAGAGCCCCCTGGGAATGCGCAGGTAGACCCCCAAGTTCTTAGCGTCTGAAAGGTTAGAGACGCTTGGACTGGATTTATTGATTGATGTTTCAAATGTGTTGACAGTGATTTTATTCTAGAAATGAACTAAAAATCACTTCCGTTTTTGTTTCAAATTAAGTAAATCTTAGTAAACAAAACGGGTCAACATTTTTTTTGTTGATACTGATTTGTTTCTCACATCAGACAATTAATTTTTGGTTCGTTTTCAGTTGTGATCGATATTTACATACGTCATTCAATGTCCCCTGTGCCACAATTACTAATGATTTTAAGATAGACATTTTTTAATCATTATTCCTCAAGTCTATGTGATTAAAAGAAGCTAATACGTAAGTGGGTGTGGCTTAAGAGTTTTTTTAACGTTCGTTTCTTTTTAATAAAAGACGTTGTTCATTAATTTGATTTAAAGTTCCTTACGACAAAACACAGACAGCTTTGGTAACTTGTCAGTCATTTTTGTTTGTTAGTTATTTAAAAGAAAAATTGTTTATTTGTTATTTAAAAGAAAAATTGTTTGGTGATTCTATCGTTGCAGCACAATGGTATTTTGCTTCCTTGATTTGTAGAGCTGTTTTTTTCTTTGTTTCTTATATTTTTGAATGACCATGATACACCAACGCATAATAAGGGACTATGGAAAAAGTCATAAAGAAAAAAAATCACTTCCTATATATGTCTAAGCCATTGAACTTTCATTTGAATTTGTAGTAATAATCAAAAATGGTTAGGTTTATTTACTGTTTGTTTTTTCTAATACTATATATATATACTAGCTAAAGTACCCGGTCCATGACCGGACTAAAATGAAATTTGGATCACCAGGGAGTGAGAGAGAAAGTGGAAGACAGTAGTTAGAGAGGGGGTAAGAGGAAATAATTCTTGAAACTAAAATCATTGAGAATGTGTATATTTCAGGATTTGTATTTTCTGTTTTATAGTTTTAAATTATTTCATATTATTATACAACAAATTGAAAGTATTCGTTTGTATATTTGTTTGTTATTGTTTTAAATTTTTTGTACATGACAACAATTCACATTTAGTTCTTAATTGCATGTTGAGTTTAAAAAGAAGCTGAGAATCGAAAATTTAAATTCTTCGTATTGCAATATCTATTTTTGCTAAAACCTAAGATAGTATTATAGGGACCACCAATTGATCAGTTTAGGCCATCTTGGATAAAACGGAAATATTTTGTTATTATTTATAATAATACGGACAGTTCCGCAAATTGGGTGTTTTTGGATTAATTAATCGATTAAATCCCTTAATCAGTAAAAATCAATAACCAAATTTGGAGTTTTTCTTAGTTAGAACGATATCAATGTGTATGCAAGATTTTGAATCTGAGTGACCTCCCGTTTTTTTGTTATACGTCGACACGTACATACCAAAATCTCTGTTTTATATATATATATATATATATATATATATATATATATATATATATATATGAGGTAAGGTAAAAGGATAGTGAACAAAAAATAATAACTCAAACAAGTCTGAGAGTTGAAATATTTCGTCCTTTCATAAGGACTTCCTCAGTCTACTGACTTTTATTCAAAGCAAAAATTACGTACATGTGTTTGTTTTGATGAGGGAGTGAGTTAGTAGCGGAAATGAAGGGTAGGGAGGTTAGGGGGAAATAAGGGATGAGGATAACAGGAATGAAGTGTAGGGAATGTTTACAGGAAGCAGGGAGGAAGCTATGGTGCTAGATGGGGAAATGGGTTGGTCGAGGGTAAAGGTTCATAGTAGCGGAGTGTTTGATGTTAGGCGATGATAAGGAGGAGAGATATCTTCAAAATAATAATTTTGAGAAATGTTTAAGTTTAATTCGTTCTACTTGTAACTCAATTTCCTCATATCATACCAATTTTCCCCACTGAAATAAACTGAAATGCCATTAATCCGTTCCAGCCTGGCTGCCAAAAACACCCTAACTTTTTTAAATAATAAAATTGTAAAAAAAACAATAAAATAGAATGTAATAAATTATGTGCTGTAATATGTTTTAATAAATGATCAATTTTCTTTGACAATATAAATTAGGAAAATTAAATGTTTTTAGCGAAATTATGAATCTAAGTGTATCTGAAACTTGCTCATACCCCAAATTTTAGCTCTAAATACAACACTGGTTTCAGTAATAGTCACAGACTAGATTAATTCATCCTCATCAAGTACTGTGACTAAAGTGTTGGGTTACATTTGGCACCATGATTCTGAGATACAACCCAGAGAGATATTAATGGCGGCATAGGACAACATAGATACACATAGCTTCCTCCCTGTTTCTTTTTTTTTAAATCATCGTAAATGTTGAAAAATATTAACACATTTCTGATTAAAAAGTATTTAAAAAAAAAGATTTTTCTATTGAATTTTAATTTGATTACGTGTACCAACCATCTATTTATTTGATTTATTGTGAGTTCAACATCTCCATAAACTTCTGATTAAAATCATTTGTTTACAAAAAATTTGGAAGCGGAACTTACCGGTGACAAGTTAAAATGTGAACCTTTCATTAAGTTGATGATTTGGGGTGCTTATTGGTTACTTGGTCCAAAAAAAACAAAACAAAAACAAAACGGACCACAAAGAAGAAAAGTTTGATAAACATAGGTCTATACTACTGTGATAATCGATATAAGCGCCTCCATGTTTATCTGTGTGCAAATATGTGATAGCTAACTAGTATCTCAATACTTTCTGAACTCCACTGATGCATGGACATTTTGGGGTGATTTGTCGTGCTGAGCAATAAAGTAATTTAGGGTACTTATTTTTCTTATGTGAATCTGAAAGCAATCAACCATTTACCTGTCATTAGAATTAAAGGTAAATGTTTGTTCACCAGTCAAGCGAAAATGGCTGACTCTGTTTCTCTATTTGACTAAATTCCTGATAGGACTCCCTTAATGATTATTTCAGCTAGGAATAATATATATATATATATATATATATATATATATATATATGGTGTGTGTGTGTGTGTGTGTGTGTATATATATATATATGTTATATGTATATATGTATAATATATATATATATATATATATATATATATATATATATATATATATTTCTCTGTTTGACTAAATTCCTGATAGGACTCCCTTAATGATTATTTCAGCTAGGAATAATATATATATATATATATATATATTTATATATTTATATATATATATATTGTGTGTATATATATATATATATGTATATGTATATGTATATGTATATGTATATATATGTATATATATTATATATTATATATATATATATATATATATATATATGTATATATATGTATATATATATATATATATATATATATATATATATATATATATATATATATAATTCCTGGCTGAAATAACAATTAAGGAATATATATATATATATATATATATATATATATATATATATATATATATATATATATATGACGGTTGGTAAAAAACGAATGAGCCAGGATAATGAATATTGAAAAGAGGTCAATAAGTACTTGTGGACCCGCTTTCGGAACGGAATCACCGAAATTGACCATATAGGTTTCACCAAAAGGATAATACTAAGTTATATATATATATATATATATATATATATATATATATATATATATATATATTATTGTTGAGAAATTGCGTTTATAAGGTGTGTGCTAGATGCCCGGTCCTATTTATAGACTCAGCGATAACCATGTGATCGTCTCTTCAATACGTGAAAGAAAACGGCCATATTTCTTTGTAACTGATAATTTCAACGTAAAAAGTTTTGACTTTTGATACTTATTGTCTACCATACCCAGCAATTATGTTGAAGCAATGAAATCGTAAGATTCGGAACAATGGGCGATTGCCATGCAAAATGAATATACAACACTCCTTGAAAATGATAAGTTTGAATTAAAACCTGCACCAAAGAATAAAAATATTGTCGGTAGTCGTTGGGTCTACAATTTGAAATACAAGGAAGATGGCACCTGCAAATATAAAGCAAGGTTTGTCGCAAAAGGATTTTCACAGATTTATGGTGAATATTATCTTGATACCTTTTCTCCAACAACTAACCTAACTTCTATACGAGTTTTAATTCAGTTGGAAAAGAATATATATATATATATATATATATATATATATATATATTATATATGTGTGTGTGTGTGTGTGTGTGTGTGTGTGTGTGTTTGGGCAGCATTTTTTCATTAATACATGTAGAATTAAACAAAAGGCACATCTCCTGTTTAACAATTTTATTTTTGATCTTTATAATTTTCTGGCCAACTTTTTAATGTTTGGGGGGAACTGGTGAATAAGTCCACCAAAGTTCAGTTCCCGAGTACTTTCGGCACTAAAATTACATTCATGCCCCCACTCTAATTACCGAAATATTCTAACGGAAAATACACACATTTTGCACAAAGAAAAAAATAAACACAAACTCCAAATACTAGAACTATAAACAATACAAACCATCCTTAAACAAAATTAATTTCCAATGCAGTACACACATTCTAAAATGCCTATAACACCTTTCTCACCAATTCTTCTCCTTCCAGCCTCCACATTAATATAATTTAAAAAAAAACTGGAATACATCACCCCTGATGGTGGCACTTCGAAGTTCCGAAAGTACTCGGGAACTGAACTTTGGTGGACTTATCCACCAATTCCACCCAAACATTAAAAAGTTGGCCAGACAATTAGAAAAGATCAAAAATAAAATTGTTAAACAGGAGATGTGCCTTTTGTTTAATTCTACATGTATATATATATATATATATATATATATATATATATATATGTGTGTGTTATCTGGTCGTGGTAGTATGATTCAATTATCAATTATATATATATATATATATATATATATATATATATATATATAGTCATCTCTATATAGTACTGTTTCTACGTACCGCAGATCTTCATTACGGCCAGACTTTGCAGGCAGGGGAATTTTTTAAGCATTCCTCAGACATTACTATATATATATATATATATATATATATATATATATATATATTTCACATAGCGCTAATACCCTTTGGAAAGTTATGAATCCATATATTCTCCCTCCAGCTATGGGTTAAATAGTAGGGCAGACTGGGCCCTTCAGCCTTGGGTAGGTAACCAGTCTAGGAGAGGGATAACTCTGAATTCAAAATTCCCTCCGGCTATGGATTAAATAGTAGGGCAGACTGGGCCCTTCAGCCTTGGGTAGGTAACCAGTCTAGGAGCGACTTAACTCTGAATTCAAAATTCCTGAGGTCGGTCGTTGATTGGGTTTGTGGCAACCCTTGATGCACCAATTCTTTCCTATCGACTGTGCCAAAAAGTGTGGAAGGTCCAACACAAGCCTTCACCACTATAAACAAATCGCTGTGTGGGTGTTCATTGTGTTTATGAAACCTCATACGTCGAAAATCGACGGGAGAGTCCATAATATATATATATATATATATATATATATATATATATATATATATATATATATATAATTTTTGTGTATGTATGTAGAGGATATAATCCAACTGTATGAAAAAAAAGACGGTAGAGAAAATTAGATTCTACTTGTGTATTTGGATCGAGTTCACTTTCTGGATCCTCATTGGCTGCTTCGCAATAGACATAGTGTCCCCACAGGTATTAATTTATGATTCCACGTACGCAGAGAAATCTTAACGTGACAAAGGAGTGAAGAGTGATAACATCTATATAACAATAAAGATGAGGACAATAGTCGGAATAATCCAAATAATCTAAATGAGCATAGGTGTTCATAACAAAACCATTACACCACAATGGGACAGCCTATCACTTTCTGTCCTTATATTAATAGTCGTCTTCCTCAATTGTGGTTAAAAATGAGACCGCCCAAATCATCCAAGATGAAATGCAAAAATTCAAATTTTGATTATCTGGTGTTGCTTATACGTCGAATTCTTATTTCTTATGTATATCGTTACCCCAGATAAAGAATTGACCATTCCGTTTTTGCTATAAAGAAAGAAATGGGCGAAAAAGAACATGCTACACAGAATAATATAATAAGAAAGAAAGAGAGTAGAGAAATATTGTGGTGCCAGCCAGAATATTGTGTTTTTTCTCTTGTCGAATATCTGATAATTGATTCAAGGATTCTAAGGGGATATGTTTATTATGAGGTGAATATTTGTCTGTTTTAGCATAAAAAGCACCGAACAAAAGTTTGTGGTCTGTCAGAAATGATACCTTCAGGCGCTGTCTGTAATGACTGATGAATATGCCGCAAGAAATTCTTGGAGCAAAGGGTCAAAATCGTCATTCTGTATCTAACATTTCTTTATGTGTGTGAATGTGTTTGCATTTTGTGTGTGTGCGTGTATATATATATATATATATATATATATATATATATATATATATCTGTGTGTGTGTGTGTGTGTGTGTGTGTGTGTGTGTTTAGGTGTTCGGGTGAAAGGAAGGTGTTTTCCTTTAGATTTCCAATCTTTCCCCCCCCGAATGCAATCAACTGCACAGCTAGATGCATTCGCTGCATATTCTGAGTGGAACGAGGGCGAGATTGAGTGGCACTGGATAAGGCCCTTTTTTTTTTTAGATATTTTCGAGAGCCGTCAAACTACAAGGAATCAGATTGTCAGTTTTTAACATCAGTTCTTAGGGTATTTTAGCACAGACTGAAAAGATACTTTTTTTCATTATTATTATTATTATTATTATTATTATTATTATTATTATTATTATTATTATTATTATTCCCTTCTTTTGAGTTCACATCAACGTTAATGATGGTCTTTCATTGGAGTTGGAATTTCACTAGAGGCTGAGTGACAACAAGTCTCTTCAGGTCTCCAGGATTTCTAATTCTTACAGACTTTTTTCCAAACACTTCGGGATCGCTTAGAGATCAACAAGTACAATTGGCACGACCTTCACCTTCATGTTTCACAGTTTCTTAGTTCTCTGGCAAGGTCTACGTATTTCTCAATCTTTTAGCTTTCTTTTATTTTCACCCGGTGATCGTCGGGACGGCAAAATCCACGAAATAACAATTCTCTATTTCTTATTAATTAACACTAGGTTTGCTCTTCTGGTTATTATTATTTACTCCTTTTGAGTTTTCACATCAGCATTAGCTGATGGTCTTTCACTGGAGTCTGAGTGACAGCAGGTCTCCTCAGGTCTCCAGGACTCTTCTGAGTATTCTGGCAGATTGCAGCAATGCAGTGTTCTGAATGGTTTCAATCCTTCCTCTGATTTCTAAACTTTCCAGACCCTTTTCCAATCCTTTTGGGACTGTTCCAAGTGCACCAACTACAATTGGTATCACTTTCACTTTCATATTCCATAACTTTTTCAGTTCTCTGGCAAGGTCCAGATATTTGTCCATTTTTTTCATTTTCCTTTAGCTTCACCCTGTGATCTGCTGGCACTGCAAAATCCACCTGTTGACAAGTTCTTTCTTTTTGGTTTATCAACACTTATTCACTCCTTTTGAGTTCACATCAACGTTAATGATGGTCTTTCATTGGAGTTGGAGTTTCACTAGAGGCTGAGTGACAACAAGTCTCTTCAGGTCTCCAGACTGAAAAGATACTTATTATTATTATTATTATTATTATTATTATTATTATTATTATTATTATTATTATTATTCACTCCTTTTGAGTTCATATCAACGTTAATGATGGTCTTTCATTGGAGTTGGAGTTTCACTAAAGGCTGAGGGACAACAAGTCGCTTCAGGTCTCCAGGAATCTCCTGAGTATTTCTAGCCGATTGCAGCAATGAGGTAGTCTTGATGGTATCAATTCTTCATCTGATTTCCAGTTCCTCCAGTCTCTTTTCCAAGTTTATTGGGTCCGTTCCAAGTGAAGCAACTATAATTGGTATCACTTTCACTCTCATATTCCACAGCTTTTAAAATTCTCTGGCAAGGTCCAAGTATTTTTCTATCTTTTCGTTTTCCTTCATCTTCACCCTGTGATCTACTGGAACTGCAAAGTCTACCAGTTGATAAGTTGTCTTTTTTGTTAATCAATACTGGGTCTAGTCTCCTTTGCTGGGATAAGGTGATCCGTCTTTATCTCAAAGGCCCAGAAAATGTTATGCGTTTCATTCTCAAGAACAGATTCTGATTTATGCATATACCATATTGTTGTTTGGTCAAAATTTAATTTTTTGCATAATTCCCTGTGGATAACCTTTCTAACCCAATCGTACCTAGCTTTGTCTTCCCGTTATGCTAGTTTGCTACATTCTCTTAATACATGGTTTATGGTCTCATCTCTGTCACCACTCAGTATTATTATTATTGTTATTATTTGACTCCATTTCGTTTTTCATCCCTGCCTTAGCTGGTGGTTCACTGGAGGCTGAGTGACAGCAAGTCTTCTCTGGTCTCCTGGTCTCTTCAGAATATTCTAGCCGATCTTAACTATGCTGTAGTTTATATCTCTGATTTCCAATTCTGACAGACATTTTTTCCAAACCCTTCGGGATCGCTCAGAGATCAACAATTACAATTGGCACAACCTTCACCTTCATGTTTCACAGTTTCTTAGTTCTCTGGCAAGGTCTACGTATTTCTCAATCTTTTAGCTTTCTCATATATGTTCAAATGTAAGGCTAAGTCGAGAAAATGTCAAATGTAAGGCTAAGTCGAGAAAATGTCAATCCCTGAATGTACATTTCGACCTATTAGGTCTCATTAGCAAGGTTATAGACATGGGAAACTGCTCCGTGTGTGACTAGAAACCTCGATTGTCAAGCTGACAGGCGAAGTCTCTACTCGTTACACTAGCTTACCATCCCACATTCTTCGCTTGTTTTGAAACTTATTTATATTCCATTTTTATTGACTATATATACATATCAGAAAAAAGTGTTCCAAAAAAGATGAATTATTTTGATGTTGAAAAATATAAATATAAAATATAAATATAATGATATGAAAAATATAAATATAATGATGATCATATATATATATATATATATATATATATATATATATATAATATATATATATATAAGAGAGTTCATAATTTGCTTGAAGCATTGTGTATGTATTGGTTAGGAGGTTGATTTAGAAGGCTATCACAATGCAGTTTGGAATAAATAAAAATAATAATGCGGTAACAATGGTGTTGTGTGTTGACCTGTATTTTTTATTATTTATTATTATTATTAAAATAATTTATTATTATTATTAAAATAAAAAATACAGGTCAACACACAACACCATTGTTACCGTATTATTATTTTTACTAGCAAATATATGCACCCTCCGGGTGCAAGTATTTTAGTTAAATTTTATAATAAATATGATATTAAATTAGAAAGGCTAATGAAACTGAATAAGAAAGTAGATAAAAAGATTTTGAACAGAGGGGGTATGATTGAAAAATAGAACAACTTTGAAACTAACTCTTCCACCATTTTCCGTTACTCCCGTCTTTCATTGGTAAATTTTCCTAATTAAACTGTTTAGTTAAAATAGGAAGTAAAGAATAATATTACAGTTATTTCTTCTTGTTAAGGGATTTCTTTTAAGATTTATTGAAGAGATTTTTGCTCATATTCAATAAGATAAAACCAAACAATTAGAAATCAATAATACTAAGCATATATTTATTAAAATCAATTTTTTAAGATCAATATGCAAATTAGCCTTCCCATTCATACTGTAATCCGCTATTTTGTTGTATATATAAATACAATTGCATGTTATTAGTATGTAGATATGGTCAACAGTGTGAGTAATGTAAAACAATTTTATTAATAATTGAGGTTTAAATAAAAATAAAATCATTGAGAATATGATGTAAATAACTAAAGGAATTGTGACTTGTATAGTAATATAGTTTCGGTTACAGACAGACAAACACACAATCTCCATTATAATAAGATTTATTCCAAACTGCATTGTGATAGCCTTTTAAATCAACCTCCTAACCAATATAATATATTATATATATATATATATATATATATATAATATATATCCGAATCAATGATTAACCTCAGGGTTTTTCAAATTCAGTTTTCCTTCGTCTAGACTGGTTACCCATCTATTTTAGGTGTAAATCTGATGTGAAGACGATTGCCTGGAATTGTTGTTTCAAAGGTGCCAGTGCTCCTCGTGCATATTGCCGTATTTATTTATTATCTTACGTTCACTTGACAATTCGTGAATAAACGATTTCTTGTTATTGTTTTGACTAGAAGATCACATTCGGCATATTCTGCTTGCTGCACGTTCAAACATTTTTCATATTTTTATCTTCGTAAAGATGGTACTATCTATTTATCTCCGTCCATTCATTATCTATCTATTTATTTATATATATCTATCTATCTATCTATCTATCTATCTATCTATCTGTGTTAATTCATTATCTATCTATCTATCTATCTATCTATCTATCTATCTATGCTCATTCATCATTTGTCTATTCATCTATCTATCTATCTATCTATCTATCTATCTATCTATCTATCTATCTGCGTTAATTCATTATCTATCTATCTATCTATCTATCTATCTATGCTCATTCATTATTTGTCTATCTATCTATCTATCTATCTATCTATCTATCTCTGTGTTCATTTGTTATCTATCTATTTATTTATATCTATCTATCTATCTATCTATCTGCGTTAATTCATTATCTATCTATCTATCTATCTATCTATCTATGCTCATTCATCATTTGTCTATTCATCTATCTATCTATCTATCTATCTATCTATCTATCTATATCTGTGTTCATTTGTTATCTATCTATTTATTTATATCTATCTATCTATCTATCTATCTATCTATCTATCTGCGTTAATTCATTATCTATCTATCTATCTATCTATCTGTGTTAATTCATTATCTATCTATCTATCTATCTATCTATCTATCTATCTATCTATGCTCATTCAGTATTTGTCTATTCATCTATCTATCTATCTACCTATATCTGTGTTCATTTGTTATCTATCTATTTATTTATTTATTTCTATCTATCTATCTATCTATCTATCTATCTATCTGCGTTAATTCATTATCTATCTATCTATCTATCTATCTATCTATGCTCATTCATTATTTGTCTATTGATCTATCTATCTATCTATCTATCTATCTATCTATCTATCTATCTGTGTTCATTTGTTATCTATCTATTTATTTATATCTATCTATCTATCTATCTATCTATCTATATGCGTTAATTCATTATCTATCTATCTATCTATGCTCATTCATTATTTGTCTATTGATCTATCTATCTATCTATCTATATCTGTGTTCATTTGTTATCTGTCTATTTATTTATATATATCTATATATCTATGTTAATTCATTATATGTGTTAATTCATTATCTATCTATCTATCTATCTATCTATCTATCTATCTGTGTTCATTTATTATCTATCTATGTATCTATCTATCTATCTGTATTCATTCAGCATATATCTATGTATCTGTATTTATTCAGTCATTATCTATCTATACATCTATCTATCTTCTTTCTGTGATCTAGTGGGCTTCTTGTTAAAGGTTGGTTATACTTTGTTGAGTTCTTCTTTTCCGTGTTATCGCTTGTTTGAATTAATCAATTAACCGGACTTGGTTGTTTATGATAAAGCTTTATTTCCAAACCCAGCCCATGTTGATTCCGCCGCAGTGAGACCGACCCATCAGAGCCGACAATAGCGTCCGCACTTCTAGGAAATCGGGTCACATCCGACTAGCTCACTATCTCACGCCTAATTGCGCGCTTTCTCAAGGGGTAAAATACAAAGGTTACTAACCGCCAATAACTGTCGGGTAACTTTCCATAGGAACCCGTCATTCTGAATCAAAGGAACCTTTTCAAAATATTATATCTACAGGTACTTAAATAAATCATGAGGTGCTTATGAAATTATGTAACAAAGTTTGCTTCTTGCCTTCTTTTTAGTGTGAAACCTTTTTTCTTCATAATGACGTTCGTGTAGAGATTTGTGTAGACAGATCAGTATTATTCTGTGCAAGTTGAATCTGCTTCTGAGAGTCCAGACTTGGTAAGTAGTTTAAATAGAAGGTTGGGCTATTCTACTATGTGGTTAAGTCAAACCTATTTCCAGGATTTTGATTGGCTGGTGGTTTTAGTGTGTATATTTTATTCATATATACTGAACAATCTTACAATAATATGGGC
>CM042157.1:18347420-18360130 GCA_023376005.1 Doryteuthis pealeii
GAGAATATATTATATATAAATAAGTTAGTTCGACGGGGAGCCTAAGTCCGGTATCCAGCCAGTCAGCGGACAGTCTATCCCCTTTTCACTGCCAACCAAGAGATTTCATTTTTAAGCATCTGAGGATGCGACCCACAAACCTAACCATCGCTCCTTACTTCTACCGCACTAGAATCCCTGTGCTACTCATACGCTGAGGGAGCCGAAACCGTATCGAACATAGGGAAACTTGTGTTCTAACGAACGACCACCTTATGACTGAGTAAGCCGCACTATTTCGCCCGTGGAAAAGCAGGCAAATTATCAGTTAGGCATGCACAAGGGTTGCCCTTCCTTCCACTAGAATGCGAGCTTAAAGATGATCCGAGGATGAGATTCAGCATCTCAGTAATCAACGATGACAATCCGGGAGTATTAATCGGGTATACACGCCCTCGCGTTCACATTTCGTGTTCTTTCGAATCTTAAAAAAAGAATCCATATACTTACCTTGACGCGTTTATTTACAGACCGGCGTCATGACGTGCTTTCTCAGGCAAGGCTTTCCCCTAAAAAAAACAAAAAAAACAATTTATAATCTAATTATAATATATTACTATATCATACTAATCTGTATTATCATTACTCTCCAAACTCCTACCCACATCTACCGGTGGTAAAAAAGTCCCCAGCTAATCCCTTTTTCAACAATTTAGACTGATCCTCGCCGATGAACCCCATCTCACAACAGAGCAGAAACCTTCTTCACCTCCGGTTCGTACCCGCTGCTAAATAATGCCCTTTCAAATAAGCTTACAAAACACGTTCTTCGCACGAATGTTCACTCACGCCGCCTTCATTCCGACCAGATGTCTTGTCCCACTGCACTTTCATTTTCCATTACATCCGAAGTTTATACGACTTACGCTCTTCACAGTGCCTTCAAAAAATCCCGTATAATAATAACCTATTTCCACTTCCAAAAATGCTCCAAACAGCAACATTATCAAACATCAATCAGTATTATAATATATCCCTATACCTACTATATATTCTTGTTAAACCTAGTGACAATTTTTCTCGCCGCACAGACTTTTTGTCGATCCTAATTTTGCCATCTTTGAATAATCTGGGAATTAATTGGTGTAGCAACCCACTAAAGAGGTCTTTCGCGACGCGATTCTGCACGACCATCTTGTGCCCCATCATCAATAGTGAAACCTCCTTGGACAGTCTTCCGTGTCCGATTTTTAAAACGAGCAGTAACAGTAGGATATTAGGAGTCGAGATGGATCCCAGAACTTCCGTAAACGCAACAGGCAGTACGGAACAACTTGTACGAGAGACACCTTCAACAAGATTATAAACTGTCTCAAGGAATGCTGGAAGAGGGATATGGCGGGAATTAATAGCGCATTCTCGAGGACATGGTGACTGGTTTCACATATTATCTTAGTTTAAGGCTGACCTTATACTAAGCACATAGTATAGGATATATATATACTATATATATCTAAGTAAATCTATACTACTTACTCTCTGAGAGAATGACACATTAGGTTCTAAACGATAATGTTAGATAATCATCCCGATAACAACGTCAATCATCTATCTACTCTAATCCTTCTCTTCAGTGATTAACATGTTTAGACAAAGGTTTCAACATTCAACTGCATCTATCACAAGTTTTGCCACAATTTTTTTAGGGAAACGCTGCGGTAACAGATTCAGTTGTTGACAAAATCATGGCAGATTTACATTTAATTATAATATAAATTGCCATCATTCAAACAACCTGTATATGAACAGTCTCTGCTTTTTATTGTTTGATTAAATAGCAATTAAAAAAAATAGAATGTTAGTCCATAATTAAAGTTCTATCAAGGGATCGACTACTCTTATTTAACAGGCTAACTTTACTCTAAGCTCTACGATCACGATCTATATCAAAGTCACTTAATGTATACCCAACCAGTATAAATCGACTTACACTTGGCATCGCTTGAACTGTTCATTATCTAATTATACATTCTAGTAATGTGTGAGGGGTTTCTCACTAAAGGAGAGTCAAATACATGGTATATCAATGTACTACTGTAAAATATCAGCCATCCCTTAATTTATTTTAAATAATTCAAAAGTTGATTTTTTGACTCGAAAAGCGTGACGGAGAAATGATTTCTTTTCCTAGGACTACCAAAAGATAGAAAGACAAATTTTCCCGAATATTCCACTTATAATAATTAAATAACAACAGAGATCAAGATTCTGCGCTGTCAGAGATAATCTTACGAAAAAATTTTCAATCTGTTTAGCCAAAGGTTCAATCACGCCGGACCCAGACAGTGTAATAGCACCTCCAGCAAATCAAAATTCTGACTACGATTTGCAACCCCGTCTCTCAAAATTTCGAGGATATATTTTTACTATGTGAATGTTATGTGTAAATCGAATATGTACTATATTTGTAGCATAACTATATATCAGACGACGAAAACAGCCTCTGCACGCAGATAGGCCAACTCAAATTCTGTATCAAAGTAACGTCGTCACAGTAGTAGTAGTAATAGTCCGTTAGTCAGACACAACATCACCCCCAAGGTATAGTCTCAAGGGACTGGCCCGGCCTTTGTTAGGCCGCGGATGTTATTTTTCATATTATTTGTTATGAGACAACAGAAAGACTCATATCAAACTCAGAGAAAGAGTCTAGTTCTACTGCCGATAACATTAATCTATTCCATCGGTAACACTAGTCAATATTCTCTAGGCGTTGCTCACCTAACACCCACACCCGACCGGGGATCCGGACCAACGCCCATACTACCCACATTTACGAGCCAATCCGTAAAGTTATCCGCACGGCCAATTTCGATCCCATACACTTTTCTCTGTTATATCCGGGCCTACACCTAATCCCTACCCATTCTCACATTCCGTTTCCGTTCACAAACCCCGAACTATGCCGTTCTATTTCTTAAATCTATTTCTGGCTCATTCTAACGTCCATCTTCCTTACTCCAACATCTGTGTGTTACCTCTTTCCAATTTTATCACCTATGTTTCTTATTCTTTCTCTTCGCTAACCATATAATTACAGTCAGAACTACATATAATTCAGTTCTCTATCTGTAAGCGCGCTAAATTATATAAACACGTCATATCCTTAATATCTCATATGCACTCTACTAGGAAAACGTGCGCCATTGCGGTCACATCATTACCAAAGCTCCGCCCTGGCGCAACTTAATAAGAATTACCACGCCGACCGTTAACAAACATGTTAGCCACTTCCAGGGAACCTCAACACCAGCACTCCCACCATTCACGCGCAGCACCCCCTAAATAATACCCCGACGACAACTCTCTTAGATAAACAACCTTTTGCTATCAGCATTCTCCGCTCTACACCACAGACTAACGCCAAGCAAGACATGATATCATTATCTCAATCTCACTCAGAAGCCTACCGCGCAAACTACTCAGCTCTCTACTGCCCAAACCACGCTCTTTCTGCCTGAATCATGCTCCTCTCCAACCACCATCTGAACTTCACCACCCTGACATTCGCTCACCCATCGGATTATTTCCTCTCTACAGCTCGTCCAGCTTCATTTCCCTGCTTCTTACTCTAGCATCACTAGAGATGTCACACGCCCAATCATCTGACTTACTCTCTCCCACCCATACTTACGGCCACGTCCAGAAACCAGCTACTGTAGTAAGCCAACAAATACAGATGTCAATGATAACCTCATGCGAGTGCATCGATCATGACCATGATACTACTCATCTCTTTCCAACTCTCATTTCTAGCCCCATCGATGCGGTAATGCCCTTACCTACCCCACCTCAATAATAGAATCGATCCTGACCCACCTTCTTAGATACAGACGCACCGTACCAGCAACATAGTCTTAATAGCCCCTCGCTCTCCGCTGCACATCAACCACCTTACGATACTCATCTCTACGCCCTCCACGGGCAATACTCGCCCTCATGACTACATCTTACTAGCTTGTAGACTCTTATCATAAGGGCTACCACAGCCTCGCAGTGAACAACTAAAAACGATCCCCGCAAACGTCTGAGCACATAAGTAAGCCGAACCCATCTCCCACTCTCACATCACATTAGATCTTCACACATCACATAATGAACTACCCAACCCGACCAACCACTATATCACACACAGCCAAATACTACGCCTCATGACTTACAAATTACATCCAACTCACGTCGAAATAGAGCGCTCGTCACCAATCTTGATCTGATTCACTACCCTCCATCCCTATATACTTCACGTTACATCTGGCCTTAACATACGCGCACACCCATAATCTCACCATACAAGTTATAGGTGGGGTACTTAAAGTTCAAGGGTAAAATGGTTTCCTCTCCCTATATACATTTTAGTATCTCTGCAGCAAGTATGGGATCATACTATAAATCATAACTATTAATTATAAATCGTCTATATATCTATAACTATAGATATATAATATATATATAAAGTATAGCGTATTATTATGGTCTACAAAGAAAGAATAAAGAACAAAGTTAAATTGGCAAAGAGTAAACAACAATGGGGTAAAGTCACAGTGACCGTTTGAGAATACCCAAATAGATTAAAATAAAAACGGTAAGTTCCCGGGTTTTGACGAAACGGATATTGTACACAGCACCAGCCGCCTCCTCATCTTATCACCACGAACAAATCCCCATCTTGTATACTTCTCCCCCTCTAACTTTCCATGATAGATGCCCTCTGACCAACCAAATCCTCACAAACATCCTTTCCATTGAATACTCACCTAAACCCTCCTCAGCCACTCATTCTTCTTCTCATAAATACGAGTGTAAGCACGGTGCTTTAATCAATGACTGAAAAGTATGCCTAGAGCAACCTCTCATATTGGCTAAATATATATTCCCTAGCAATTAGGATAAAGAATAGATCAGCTATAACTTTACTAATGTAAAAATTTACCAACACAAAAAATATAAATATTAATAGTTGTTGGCCTGAATTATCACATTATCCAATAGCTAAAAATGATCTCTTACTCTTCTAAAATAAAGAGAGGAATAATGCTTATTCAGACAGAAGAACTTATTAAGCATTTAAAAAGTTTAAAAAGAATTTTTTAAAATTAATATCGACAGAATGAATAAACAAAAAGTATTCGGCATAAAATAACCCACCAAGTTGACATGCCAAATGATAAGAGAGAGTAATGCTTATTCACACAGAAGTACTTATATCAACAATACTCTAATAATTTCATATATACATTGTAAATCACAAAGTAAAATAGGAATATACTTTCTACTATCATATAAAGCATAGAAAATTCTCTATTAAATTGATCATAAACTTGTTTTATACACAGCAAGGTGCAAGCGCTTCTTTACCGGCACTAAATAGTATATGTTACGTACTGGGTTTTCAAGTACCCAAATCTTATATAACTTGATTACCTTCTTACTTCTTAATCTGGTCGTCTTTTCTTTATGGCCGGCTTTCTCTTCTGTCGTCTATCATCTATCTTGGTCTGGTATACCTTCTAAAGGTCTGGTCTTTCTTTATCGGATTTCGTCTGGTTTCTTGGTAGGGATCACTCCTTAGTCAGAAGGCATATGTTATTGTTAGTTTTTAGTAATAAGACTTCGATTTTTTATTGTAAATCCCAACCAGACAATCTGCGCAGATACAGGATGCGCATAGAAATACGACTAAGCCTGCAGTTCCTACCTGCTAACTGCTTTAAACTTACTATATCCTTAAACCGAAGAGGTTTCTATCGGGTCCGTTCTCAGATCCTCCGCAAGGAATGGTCAGATGAGGTCAGCCTGTCACTCACTCTCAAATCCATCAGCTGTACATAATCGCCATAATATTTCTACAATACCTTATAAGCAAGATAGGGATCCAATAATTATGTAACACAAGGTCAAACTTACTATTCAGCCAATGGATTCACAAGATTGCTTTGCTAACCATTACACCATGATGGGAACACACTTAAATTTAGAAAAATTATGAGAGAACACAACTTATTCACATATACATACTATTATGGGATGACATAGTGAGTTCAATTTTAGTCAAGAATTGTCTTATATTAAGCTTAGTATAAGGTGTGTAATTTCCAACCTCCTCCTTCAGCATAGTTTAACATAGTTGACCCGACGGTCTTAACTTAACGTTATAAGCAACTACATGAGGAAGGAAAACTCTGAATTCAACACTTTAGATTTCAAGAAAAATTGACCTTGTTTCGCACCTGCTCATATGGAGCTATTATAATTTCCCTAGCTGATAGGGATAAGAATTGATAATATTAAACTATAATGTAAAATTTACCACACACAAAGAATATAATATTAATATTGTTGCAGAATTATTGATATATCAATAGCAAAAAAATGATCTATTGGCCTTCTATAAGGGAGTGTAATGCTTACCAGCAGATAGTACTATATTAAACATTTAAAATGTTTTAAAATGAATTAAAAAAATTGATACTCACAAGAATGAATAAACAATAAAAGTCTTCGGCATAAAATAACCACAAGGGTTGAACATGCCATAAAAAACAACAACTCATCAGTCAGTCGGTGTGAAAGAAACTTCGGAACACTTCAATGGATTGTCGAATGTGACATTGATTTCTCCGCTTCAATCATCAATTTTAAGATCAACTCTCCTATTATAACAGACTTGACACTATCCCCACTTTTTATTCTGTCCGATCTGAATCCCCTAAGCACCTATCTGTCACAAATTGCTGCCCCACTAACTTTTCGTTTGATCTAAAGGGGAAAGAATCTCTTATTTATACAAATTGTGCTTGACGTTTGGAAAGTACACTCACTACCAAAATTCATACTTCGCGCTTCCAAGATGCCTCGTAACACTCAAAGAATAAAAGGCGCCAACGAACTTCTCATAAGATATTCGCTATTCAATCTAAGCCAATTAAACTATTATTTATAAGGTTCCTCTTTGCTAGGGTGGAAAGAGTTGAAATTATTGGAATGAGTGTTATCTATGGCATTTTTGTTGATGATATATGATTCTATAACTTGTTCGTCATTTTAGTTTGTTGTGGTTTACGGCATATCAACCTCATGGTCATTATAAGCCGACAAAGTTTTGAAATGAATTCATTCTTAATGCATAATCAATTTTGTTTATAAACTCATGTTTTTCTATTAATCCATAGATGGGATCAAACAGGTACTACCACTCCGAGTCCGGTGGACCAGGACAATGGTGAAGAAGGGGTGCTCCACATTCCCTAAACTTCCAGAACTTAACCTCACCATCAGATAGAGTTAAGACATTCCCAGACATGTAGACCCTCACCACCGCCTCTCTAGCCCCATACTGAAAAAGGTGTGGCTTGCCATAAGACCAATTAGATGGCAATCACCTAGATTGCTAGAGGGCTTGAACGTAACCAAGCCGATTGTTCGGAGAGGGCATCCCGACTGCCCGTCTAGCCTAAGCAAGGACCAAATTAGTATTGCAAGTCATGAACTTCTAAACACACCTGGGTCCTCCTTAGCATCCACGGCCAACAGATGTTCCAATTGGGGAGTCTTACCCTCTGCAGAGGTGTAATCCGTGCATTTCTAACCCAGACAACAGGCGGATTTAGGTTGGATTCCGTGACAATTATTAAAATGTTGAAAACCGTTAAGTTTTATGGAATTATTTAAAATTATGATCGGGTCGAAAGTTTTCTTTCAAACACAATTTGAATTTTCTCAAGGAAGAGAAGGGTGCAAAATGATAGGACGGACCAAAGGAGATTGAAAAAACTGGAAAGCTGCAGTAATGGAGGAAGTCATTGATGCTGTTAGTTAGGAAACTATCTGGGGGAGTAGAATATTAAGCAAGATAATAATTGTGAGAGACGAGGCACCACAGTATGCACCCCGTAGCAGATCTAAGTTTAGATCCCAGCTTGTTCAAATTTGATAACCGAATCAGGATTAGTCGAGTAGCACATCCTACAAAACACATGAATATGTCAAAATCGGTTACAACTAGCCTATTACTTATATACCCACTGAGTTATATACCCACTCTTACTGTATACTCTTCTTGTTTCCTTTGTTGATTGTCTCCCTTGATTGAAGAGTTATCTTCCCTCGTTTCTTATTCTCACACCAGGCGTTTCTGTATTTTAAGCAGGAATGCCTCAGATTTCAAGTTCTCTCTTTTCTCCTTTCTTTCTGACGGACAACATGGGGTTAGACATTTGGCTACACCCCATCCTCGTGGGGCTCTATTCCCACGTACAAGACTAAGTCAGTTAGTATCTTTAACCTCCTATGGACTATTCATAACTCTATCTATATCTTTTATATGCTGTAGTAACATTGTTTTATGTTCTTATGTACCTTCTGGCCTACACTACCCTTCTTCGGATATACCTATATTTCTACCCACCCCAATCCTCCATCGACAGTATAGGAGCGACACAAGCAATTTTCTTAAGCCGGCAGTCAACAGTTGATCAGTAGTTTTCTCTCTCCTCTGTATCCCACCTCGATCGAGCCGTCACTGATACTCAAGCCAATCGAGCACAAGATACTCATCGGCAGACTCCACTCTGTCCTCGTGTAGCGCACTCATATACTCGCAGTATCCGCGACGTCGCACTCAATTCTCTCTCAGTATATAGTGGCAGGTCTTATCTAATTTATACTGTGCTCAGTAATCCTTCAGTAACGCTAGACTACGTGCTCTGTTCTACGTGCACAACATTGCCCATGTCCAGACCTTTCGATCGTCGACGCACGATCCATTTCCCACTGACCTTCTAACCATTACACATCGCCCTTCTTTGTAATGTGTACAAAATGTTTCTCATGTGCTTTTACCTAAAGTTCCTCAGTCTCCATGTACTGCCTCCCCAAACACTCTGTCCCGCGCCCACGTTGATCGTCTGCAACCAGTATTCATACCCTAAGACAGCTCCTAATAGCCCTACCTCATAAATCCTAACCCCCTGATACTCACTTTTCAATCTCCCGCAGGTACCCATGCCTCATTCAGGCTCTATTTTCCCGATGGCCTGATCAGTTTTTTAACTAATATGAAATAATTTCCTATTGCAACAATATACCTCACTAAAACATGGAAAACCAGCGAATTCTTACAAGCTTGAAATAGATAACCTAATGGGACCTTCTACACAAACGTGTAACCAGAACATAAAAAAGTGCAAACCCCCACGCAAAACCATCAGAACAACTTTCCCCGAATTAACTTGCAAGATTGCGCATCGATTGCCGCTATACATCTAACTACTCAAAGTTCCTCTATACTAATATTTCACGTTTATTCATATATCCATTCCATCTTTAATTTAATCTCCCAGTCTCATTCATACCTTGCACATAATTATAATAATCATATCACTATAAGCCTACCTCATAAGACCTGTTCACCCGACCTATCTATACTCACGTACCTACATACTATATCTACCTGCAAGGAGATGAACTGAGAAGAGAGATCCCCGTAAGAAGATAGCTTAGCTCATAGACAGATATAACACGTGAGCTGAACATAAAGATAGAAAGGATAGTCCGACAGTGTTGTGAATCATGATAATAGTAGACACATAATAGACGAAGGCACCCACCACCGTCCTCCTCCGCCGCATGACGCTTAACGCTTCATCCGTCACGATCACTCAGCTCATCTTAGACACAATTAGTTAGTGTCCTCTTCTAGCGTGATAGCTCGACCATTCGACCGAGCATTATTACTAGTTCGCATAAGCCTCTTGACGCTCGCTCGGACAGACTCCAAGCTAAGCATATCAGCACCCTCTAGCTCCCTAGAAGGTCGATCTATAGAACTGATGTTACATCCGCACCCGTATCTCATGTGACTATGCTGTCAGACGAGTCGTCCTAGACCCATATATCAGCTAGCGTAGTGCCACAGGCCGCGTCGCGCGCGAACACCGCCCTAGTACCGGAGACTGCAACGAGTGAAGAGAACCCCACTAATCTCTCACCGAGCTCCAAATAAGATCCTGCAGAGTCCTAAGATCTTCTAGTCATCCCGGAGTACGTCCGACTAAACCTACGTTTAACGCCACGTGACGCTCAACTCATTATAGATCGTCTCACCGCTATCCTTCTGACATCTACACGTATCTTGAACGTATTACCAGCGCCATGATTCCGAATGCTATGACGTCATAATCACTTGTCTAATCGTATCCCGTAGACATCTGCTCAGCTATATGCCTCTAGCGGCGCTCCGCTGACGCACAGACATCGACACTCATCAGCATAATAACACACAGTAGTGACACACTAGTGACACTCACGTATCCTATCACAGGTACTGTGCGCGTAGTACAGTGACTAGTACTGATTCTATCACTGCACTACAGATACCATAACACTAGCACTCGACAGCACCACACTCTAGATACAGTACCCGTCACTCAGTACTGACGTGCATAAGTACCTCTGTGAACATGCTCATATGACACAGATGCTAATCGACCTCCATACGTATTCTCGATCAGTTGTAGATAATCCCTCTACGACAAGATACTTGATCGCCGCTCCAAGCCTATATACTACTGATTCGAGATGACTCTAGACATACGTCAATATCATCACGACGCTGTGCTTGACAGATCTCGCACATGACGCAGCAGCTTCGTGATCACCTCACGACATAGAACGACATATCCTTGATCAGATAGAGATGTGAGATAGACTAGAGCGTGAGGAGATAGATAGATTAGATATAGAGCTGTGAGTAGATAGATACATAATACAGCGTGAATATAGATAGATAATAGATAAGAGCGGTGAATAATAGAATAGATAAAATAGACTAGAGCCATGAAGTGATGATCAGATTCATTACCGATACAGATAGTTGCGGATCGATAGATACATAGATTAAGCGTGAGTGAAAGATAGATAGTATATAGATATAGATAGAGCCCTGAGTAGATAGAATATAATAGAAGAGTAGATACGATAGATCGATAGATAACTAGATAGAGCCGTGATGAGAAATAATAGATGTTAGAGGTGAGCTTATATATATAATATATAGATAGTGATTAAGCCAACTTGACGTGAGTAGATAAGATAATAGCGCTGTTAATATAGTAGATAGATACTGAGCCGTGATGAGAAAGTTAGATAGATAATGATAGATCCGGAGTGATAGATAGATATCGACCTAGAGCGTGAGATAGATAATCGAGAGTAGAATAGCCTAACGTTGCTTATGATCAGATAGATAGATAGCATAGAAGCGTAGACTATATATATAATAGATAGAGCGTGAAATAGAATAATATAAGACTTAGATTGACACGTGAGAAATGAATAGATAGATAGATAGAGCGAGTGAGACTAGATAGATAGATTAGATATATAGATAGATCAGATAATTAGAGGTGTGAGATAATAGACTAGTACCAATAGATGATAGCGTAGTATAATAAGAGATAGAGCTGAGTGAGATAAGAATATAAATATTTGTTTTGGCACTTCTAGTTAAGGAAACTAATTCTAATATCCAATTTCCGATTTGTGTTAATCTGACTCGTTCTGCAAATGCTAAAGACAGTTACACATGGCAATTATCAAATGATATTAGAATCCAAAACATATTATTACATGCCATTAGCACGTATGATCTGGTCATGCTGCTCATTTGTTTTATTTACTTCTCTTCCTTCTTCTCTTTACACTTGACTCATCGCAATGCATTTAAAATATTAACTACCAATTGAGAATCCAACAGGTTGCCTCGATATATCAAGATACAAAGTTTAATAAACGGTCTATTTATAAAATAGTATATGGGAAAACCTAGCCAGTGTTTAGAAGAGCACAGTCTGTAACTAACTACTCATTTCTACCCACCTAGCTGTAGGGAGAATTGGTATTCATCCCTTTCCCCCAGGTTAATTAGCAGCCATAGTTAATCATAACGAGCTTCGTCCAGCATTGAACTCGATTGACAAGTCCATTTCCATGACGTCTACCTTGAGACCACGAGCCTCCTCTTTTTTTTCTTTCTTCTTGTTCCTTATTCTTTTTTTCTTTTCTTTCATTTTTAATTTTTGCTTGCTTTTATACCTTATCTTTCTTCTCTTTTGTCTCCTTTTTTCTTTTCATTCTCTTTACATTTTTTTTTTTATTGCCTTTCTTTTTCCTTTTTTCTTTCTTTTCGTTTTTAATCATTCTCTGTTGAATTATCTTTCTTTTATCCTTGTTCCTTTCCCTATTTCTTTCCAATTTTTTTCTTCATTCTCTTAATTTTTCTTCTTTATCCTTTCTTCTTTCCTTTTTCTTTCCTTTCTTTTCTCTTTCATTTCTTAACTTTATTCTTTTTTATCCTTTCTCTTTCCTTTTCTTCACTTTTCTATTTTTCTCTTCATCTTTTAATTTTTTTTTTTATCCTTCTTCTTTCCTTTTCTTTCCCTTTCTTTTTTTCTTTCATTCTTTTAATTTTCTTCTTTCCTTCTTTCCCTTTTTCTTTCCTTTTCTTTTCTTTTCCTTTAATTTTTTTCTTCTTCTTTCTTTTCCCTTTTTCTTTCCGTTCTTTTTTCTTCATTCTCTTTAATTTTTTTTTATCCTTTCTTTTTCCCTTTTCTTTCCTTTTCTTTTTTTTTCATTCTCTTAATTTTATTTTCTTTTATCCTTCTTCTTCCTTTTCT
>CM042157.1:18360140-18372640 GCA_023376005.1 Doryteuthis pealeii
AGCTATGTAGCAGTAACTCAGCCTGTGCGGCTGTATCTGCAAGAAGTGCAAGGTCATCAGCAGTAGGCTTATACATATATATATATATCACCACAAACGACTATAAAATAAACACACATAATGAACTGTGGAAAAGGGAGGAGAAGAAATGTCAATAAAGCTGGACAGGGTTAGACCTTCTCTTAAGGACTGAATATAGTTCTTGCTTCAATGATGGACATTCCTCAAAAAAAACTTTTTTTTTAGAATGTCCATCATTGAAGCAAAACTATATTCACGTCTGAAGAAGGGTCTAATAGACCGAAAACGTTGCATCGTCGACAATAAACATTCAATTTCCTAACATCCCGTGTTTGTCAAACCTTTCTCCATATATATTATATATATATATATATTATATATATATATATATATTATATATATATATATTATATATTATCTTATATAATGGAGATTTGTGTGTTTGTCTGTCTGTAACCGAAACTATATCCCTACTCAAGTCACAATTCCCTTTGTTATTTACATTCAATTCTCCATGATTTTATATATTTAAATCTTTCAATTATATAAAATTGTTTTACATTGCTTACACTGTTGACCATATCTAATTACTAATAACATGCAATTGTAATTTATATATACAACACAATGGAGGTTACAGTGTGAAATGGGAAGCTAATTTGCATATTGATCTTTAAAAAAATTATTTTATAATATATCGTTGGTATTATTGATTTCTATTGTTTGGTTCTTTGAATATGAGCAAAATCTCTCAAATAAATCTTTAAAGAATCCCTTACAAGAAGAATAATCTTATATTATTCTCTACTTCCTAATTTTAACTAAACAGTTAAATTAGGAAATTTACAATGAAGACGGAGAGTAAGAAAATGATGGAAGAGTTAGTTTCAAAGTTGTTCTATTTTCTCAATATCCCCTCTGTTCCAGTGTCAAATTTTTATCTACTTCTTATTCAGTTTATTAGCCTTTAAATTAATATGAATATTTTATATATTAAAACTTATACTTATATTGCTTAGTATAATAAGATGATAGAATGAATAGGAATAATAGAAAAGTATTGGCTTAAATTTATATCTGTGTGTGTTCATTCAGGTTTCTCTGGTGTTTTATATCGGGTATCTGGTGTGTTGTTTTATATTGGGGTATCAATGTGTGCTCTAATAAATATCTCCAGATTAATACCTTTTTTTTTTACTAAATAAAAATCCTAGAGTTATATCTTTTTGGTGGATCAGTAACATGATTTGAAGACTATTCTGATATCAAAGTCTTGACAAGCCTTAACCCTTAAGTTATGTTGGGTGCTGTGTAGTCTTAATATAACTTGAATCATTTTATTGGTCCTTTAAAGGTTCAGTCCTGTTTGCTTTAATAACAGGCTTGCTTTCTTAGTAGAGACTCTTTATATTTTGTTTAAAGCCAAAGGATGACATCAGTTTTCCAGGTATTTTTGCTTTTTCCGTATCTCTTCAAATACAGGATTCACTTTTATGCGCCTAAATTAAGGTCAACAAAGTTAGAGGAAATTATGTATGATATTTATTACAATCGTCCCATACAACACCACACCACACAACACACACCAGACTATATATTATATGGAGAATTTGTGTGTTTTTCTGTCTTTAACCGAACTATTTACTAATCGAGTCACCACATATTAACATGTTATTTACATCACTTCTTCGGATTTGATTGTATTTATATTTTAAAACTCAATTATTCATAAAATTGCCTTCACTTTTATTAGTGTTGTCATATTACATTACTAATAAACATCTATTTGTATTTATATATACAAAAAATAGCGGTTTTGTAGTGTGAACTGGAGCTATTTGCATATTGATATTAAATTGTTTGTTTTTTTATTAAATATGTGCTTAGATTTATTTGTATTTCTAAACTGTTTGGTTTTAGAATAAAGCAAAAAATCTCTCCATGCATCTTAAATGAATCCAATTAACAGATAAAATAAGTTGTATTTTTTTCTTATTCCTAATTTAACTAAATATTTAGATAAGTAAAATTTTCAGCAATGAAAGACGGCAGTGATGAAGAGTAGTTTTCATTTCTATTTTTTATTATTTAACCCCCACTCTGTTTTCAATCTTTTTATCTGCTTCTTATTATAGACTTTCTTTTATACGAGTTTCTTACATTAAACTTAAATACTTTGCACCCGGAGGGTTTTGCATATAATATTGCTAGTATTATTTATTAAAGTAAAGTAAGTCGATCGGGCGGCCTAAAGTCGGTATCAGCAGTAACGGGGGTCTATCCCCTTTCATAGCGCTTACCAAGGAGAGTTGTTTTTGGGTCTGAGGTGGTGCGCCATATTATATATATTGTTAGTTTATTATATAGTTATATTATAATATATATTATATTACTGTATATATTTATATTATTATATTATAATATATATATTACCTTTAAATAATTTATTTCCATTACAGGCTATCAGTTCTACTTTGTTGATTTTGTCGAAGAATTTATTTTTCTAAGGTATATATCCTTTTTTTATTTTCATTTTATTCCCCTATTCCGTATATGTAAAAATATATACACAAATTTTATATCTGCCGTCTTGAAGTTCTTCTTGATTTTGTGGTGTGTCCTAAATCCTAAAACCCTAATAACGTTTGTACCACCACACACCACACACAACACACACACATACATATTATATAATATATATATTATACTATATATATATATTATATATAATATTTATCAATGCATGAGGTTATTTATATTTCAAACATTTATTTTAGTATTTTTTGCTTTTTCTAAAAAAGGCCATTTAAAACCCAAAACCGTTTTACAAAACACTATACATATCGTTCGTGTAATAAAAAGTCAACTAAGCTAGGAATATCTAACCCTACCTCTGAAACACAAATGTAAAATTAAAATCTAGGAGCGTAGTTCGTTTTTGGTTTTAGGGGGTTGTAATATCGCCTGGTCACGCTTGGCAGTCCGGATCTGTCAACATCCCAGACCACAACGGGACGGTGCCCTTTCCATCCCTATAGCTCTGCGCCTGATGAGGCTACATAGGCCCGAAGAATGTTACATACAGAACAATTTGAATTATTTTTTTCTCCTATTTGTTTAGCCAACTAAGGTATTTCCCGCCTAATCATTCATTAATTAATATTAACTTATTTTTCAAAATTAGTACGACTCCTAAATTAACACTTAATTCTCCCAAAAATTTCGGCAAAATAGCCATTCTAAACCAACCGTGTTACATATATATATTATAATATATATATATTATAATATAATATATTAATATATATATCAGCATTGGAAATCCGTCCCGCTGACGAAGCTTATCAAGGGGACTTCTTTCTTCCAGGGCTGTGGTTTTTCATTATTGCCGTATGGCCTGCACCACCTTGATCCTACACGCCAGCGCCCCCATCCTTTTAAAATATAAAAATTAGATGGGACCTGCCAAGAAAGCCATCGTTTCGTCTTAACGCTGCATCCCCAAGGAGGACTCGGAGGGCCCACTTGGCCCCCTCTTCCCTCAAACCCATACGAGTTAGACGGACTAGGGCCTATCTCATGCAGGAACCACTGTGTGAAGACAGCAGGCACGAAGCTATTCTATTAACGAACATATTCCTGTGTAAGCCAAACAATGGGCGTTATTCTCTCTCTTCTTTCCCTTTTTTTCTTCCCTTTCTTTCTCTTTCATTACTCTTTAATTTATTCTTCTTTATCCTTTCTTCTTTCCTTTTTTCTTTCCTTTTCTATTTTTCTTTCATTCTTTTAATTTCTCTTTTATCCTTTCCTTTTTCTTCCCTTTTCTTTTTTTCTTTCATTCTCTTTAATTTTTCTTAATTTTTTTTAAAGAAAAAGGAAAAAAGAAAGGATAAAAGAAGTGTTGCTAGTAGACATTTCTATCACTATTATTATTATTATTATTATTATTATTATTATTATTATTATTATTATTATTATTATTATTTTCTTTCTAACCTTTTCTCGATCATTTACGTGGCTTCCTCTTTAACAAGATTAAAGTAATATACTTTGCCTATTCTTCCAAGATTTCACCTTTGATGATAAATCTCTTGTCATCATTGGTTTTTACATATGTATGTTTGTATTCTTAATTAGGCTTTCCAAATGAAATGGTCTTTTTTAGAGAATCTTATACATGCAAGTTTTTCATCTTCTGAAAAGAAATTAATTAATTTAGTCTATGTTTGCTCCGATAAGATGCTTCGATAATTCCAGTTTGATATTTTCGGAAGGGCATTTTTGCGATAAGAAGTTATAAGTTGAAACTATATGGAGCAACAATCATAACGCTATCATTTGTTTAAGTATAAATCAAGTATAAATTCTGCCCTGTCAGTGGGGCATTAGAATGCAACGACTGCAACCTCTGAAGAGGGTAAGACTCCCCCAATTGGGGGCCACCTGTTGGCCGTCGGTGGAGACCCGTGATGCTTAAGGATAGAGCCCAGGTGGATGAGCAGTTCATGACATGCAATACTACCACTTGGCCCCTATCTGGGGCTAGACGGGCGGTCGGAGAGGGCCCCTCTCTGATCAAATCGGCTGGTCACGTCAAGCCCTTAGCACCTATATGATTGTCCCAACCCTATTGCCCTTTATGGCAAGCCCCAACTCTTTTTATCATATGGGTGCTAGAAGGTGGTGGCTAAGGGTCTACATGTTTTGGGATAGACGGTAAACTCTGATGGTGATGGTTCCAGTTTGGAGGTTTGGGGAATGTGGAAGCACCCCTTCATCACCATTGTTCCCTTGGTCCACCTCTGGACCCGGCAGTGGTAGTACCTGTTAGGGTCCCATCTATGGGTTAAATTAAAAAATGTATTTATAAAAAAATTGAGTATCCATTAAGAATGAATTCATTTCAAAACTTAATCGGCATTAAATAACCCACTGAGGTTGATATGCCGTTAAACAAAACAAACCAAACCAAATATAAATTGTTACAAACTATGATTACCACCTTCTTTGATTCGAGCAGCATAGTAGGATTGCAGTGGTGAAAGAGCCGCTGTAAGCAGCTAAGACCTCTGCTTTCCGGTTAACACCGGGGTTCCAGCGAGCTTCAGCCGCTGGATTTGTTGAGAGTTTTTTTTAAGATAATAGCGTCGATCCCAGGGGCCTATCCCCCAGGCAATAACTGCCCCCTTGACTTAAAGGGGCAGGGCTGGGTTTATTGCCCAGCGCCTGAGGCACCCCCTTGAGGGGGAATGCAGACGGGATCGACGCAATTTTTGTTCTTTCCCACCCATGAGCTTCGGCTTGTGGGTGGGCCCACGTTAAAACGAGGCCTTGTGGGGTATGAGGCAAATACACCGCTGTAAGCAGCCAAGATATGCAAAGAGTTAAATCAGGACCATATTTCTCAGACTAAAATGCCAGCATGTGAAATAGCAAAACTTCAGTCAGAAGTTATATCCTGAGATTTTAGAGAATTAAACCCCCAAAGCTTTTGATGCTAAAAAGAAAATCTTATTAGAAAATGTAATTAAATTATTCAGTCTTCTACAAGAAACGGATTTGATGCGCAGAATCTTTTTTGTTTTTGTTTCAAATAAAACCGTTTCTAAAGATCTTAGGAAATGATAAACTATAAATACGCTAGACCAAAGATATTGTTTTGGCGTCTGAGGTGGAGCGCCACACCTACCATCAGGTCCTTACTTTACCGCACAGACCCCTGGATTGGCTTGTAAATGTGTATTTACGAAGAGTGCCAGATCATCAGCATAGTTCATTTCCGTAATAGGCTGTGTGGATATCGCCTGCTTTGCCTTCTTTTTTTAGTATGAGCCTTTTTCTTTTATGGGATCTAGATGTTCGGAGTACGTAGTCTAGGCATATTATGAATATATATAGCACTAGTGCATCTCCTTCTAGGACTCCAGCGACAATGTCAAAGAAGTCCGTGTCGCCATCAGTGATCGTACCGTTGCTTAGTACTTTTATTGAGCTTCATTATACCGTTACTAGAGTATTATGGGGATTCGTTGGAGCCTTATTCTCCGTAGTTGTCTATTTCCGACGAAGAAAGAAACAAATACAAATACAAAATGCAGACACTTGGATTATCAAAAGTTACAGAAATGTTGTGCAAATTGTATGGTATTGCTAGAGAACTTATCTGTGAGGTTAAATACTGTCGTTGGAGAAGTGGTGATAACCGGGGTATTCTGGTCGCTGGTTGGAATGTTGTTAAGATGCTTCGTCGGGTCGTTTCTCGTTCTTCAGCCTTCTGTTAGTATGCTATTGTATCAGCCTTAGAACGTTTGCTGATACAATCGCTAGAAAGTTTGCTGGTTTGGGCGAGGTGGATGGAGCGCTTATTTCACGTCCTTCCCTGTAACTGTCTGTGATAAGTAAAGTCTAGGGATCGCTTATTTTTGCGACTTTCCCTCGGTGACTGCTCCGTGATAAGTAACTTTGGTTGAGATTCTCGCGCAACATTCTGTTGCATGCCCTAGTGGCAGGGGGAGATAATTCTCTATCAGATTTCCGATATTACTTGTTTCCTTGGGTAGGCCGTATGCTAGCAGTCTACAGAGCCTAGAAAAGGCAGCACGAAACATCGGCGTATACGTAAACTCTGATAAAACCGAGTTCATGTCTTTTAGAAACAAAAGAGATATCTCAACTCACGATGTCAAACTCCTAAGCTCGGTAGAACAATTTAAGTACCTAGGCAGTAATATCTCATTCACAGAAAGCGATGTTAATGCACGCATAGGAAAGACATGGTCCGCTATACATAAATTATCAGTCATATGGGAATCCAAACTCACAGAGAAGTTAAAGAGACAATTCTTCCAAGCCGTTGTCGTGTCAGTGCTGCTGTACGGCTGCACCACCTCGACCCTAACGAAGCGACTTGAGAATAAACTAGATGGGAGCTGCACAAGAATGCTGCGTGCAAGTCTAACAAATCGTGGAAACAGCTATACGGCCACCTGTCCCATATCACTCAAACCATCCGAGTAAGACGGGCAAGACACGCAGGTCACTGCTGAAGAAGCAGGGAGGAACTCATAAGTGACTTCCCCCTATGGAAGCCAGAGTGGGCCGACCAGCAAAAGCATACATTGACCAACTCTTGTTATATACCGACGTTTTCACGGTACCAAATCGATATATGTTGTATACCCTTTTCTTACTTCTTACTCTGGTCGTCTTTTCTTCTGGCCGGCTTTGGTTCTTCTATCATCTTGCGTCTGGAATCTTTTAAGGTCTGGACTAGCGTCTGGTGTTGACTTGGGGATTCCGGTCTGGTCTTCTATGGGGATTTTTCGTTATCAGAAGCCCTGTGTCATTGTTAGATTTTAGATAATAAACATAAGACTTTTGATCTTATTTTATTTGTAAATCCCCAACCAGACAATCTGCGCGGATGAGGGACCGCCTGTATAACACGACATACCCCTTCGAGCTCGCTGCTACCTTCTAACTGACTTAAACTTACTATATCCTTAAACTGGAAGACGGGGTTTTCTATGCTTCCGGTTCTCACGATTTATCCCCGGAAGGCAAGGTGAGAGTGAGGTCAAGCGTTGACACTCATCCTTCAAGGCCGTGGGCTGCACTAATCCCATATATTTTTCTACACTACCTTAAAAAGTATTAGGGTCCAATAAGTGTTAACAGCGGATAATAGATACTGCGTAGAAGACCTCCCTAGAACAATGAGTGATAGGGGCGGCTGGAGAGAGAGAGAGTGTCATGGATATCCGTGTTAATAGCGCGACATGATGATGATGAGACAGTAGTCCCTCTAGTAAATTGTTTAATTTTTACTTAATTATTATAAGTTGATAATAGTATTTGGAGTCTTTGTTCAGTATTTGTGTATTTTTCGTTAGGATTTTTCGGTAATTAGAGTGGGAGCATGCAGGTGACTTTAAATGTTGGGAAATGGAGCCATTATCTGACATATGGAGAGTCAAGCGGCATGACAAGGTTGTGGAGGTAAGACCAATGTAAATACTTTCCTTTTTTGGGAGACAGAAATCTCCTAATGGGCATTTAAATTTGTATACTACATTAGTCTCATTAAGACGACTGGTATGGGGAGATGAGTCGATGCGCATAACAAGGGTAGTGGTTTCATATTTGGTGTAATAAATAATTAATTTTACATTATTATTGGGCGTCGCTGAAGTTAGTCTTAAACAAGTCGTGGAAACAGGCACCCCGACAAAGAGGCAGCTTGTATGGCCACTTGCCCCCCCCCCATCTCCCAACATACGAGTAAGACGGACTAGGCATGTGGAAGCACTGCTGGAGAAGCAAGGACGAGCTCATAAGCGACATACTCCTGTGGAAGCCAACCATGGGCGTGCTATGTGGGCGCCCAGCCAGGACCCTATATTGACCAACTATGTGTTGATGCTGGATGCTGCACAGAGGACCCCCCGGGGCAATGAATGATAGGGAGGGTTAGCGTGAGATATCGTGCTACTTGCGCGACATGATGATGATGATGAGGATTATATACAGTATATATATATAATATATATATATATATATATATATGTGTGTGTGTGTGTGTGTGTGTGTGTGTTGTGTAAAATGGAATTGAAATGAATCCGACAATATGAGGAAGAATGAATAAAGAAAAGAAAGAACAGAATGGATAATAAAAGATGAATTTAATCAATATCATTTACACATGTGTTTCGGTCAGTTCATCTCTGTGTACACGGTTCGAACTATTATTATCATTAAATAAACAAATGAAATGAAATAATAATAATAGAAAAATGTGAAAATATTCCGCACACAGAGAAGATTCGACCTTCATCAGAGTGAAATTTCATTTTGAATATATATAATATAATAATTATATATATATATATATATATATATATATATAATTCCCCAGCTGTGTTTTAAATAGTACCACTACTGTTTTTCTTGAAGGATTGACTTTTGCATTAAATAACTCACGAATGTTGATATGCCATTAAACAAAGGAACCGAAACCAATTGATTTTTCTACGACATCTGTCAGTTGTCTTCGTCTAGCAGTCAATTTATTTTGTAAATTGGAATGAAAATACCTTCAAATAAATATAATTATTATTTTGAAATTCTCGATTTGTATATTTGATCCCAAGAGAATAAAAAGCGATATATTTTCCCTGGTGATGATACAAACAGTATAAATTAAACGTAAACCCGAGAAAATATATTTCAATAGAAATACGAATAATTGAAATTACTCTTCCAACTTTAAATATGTGATTGGTTTTACGGCATGTCAACTCAAATTTGCTTATTGAATGCCGAAGTAGTCGGGCCGGCCTAATGTCTGACCCATACAGCGAGGAAGTCTATCCCTTTGCACTAGGGCTAGACCACGGATATTGTTTTTGCATCTGAGGTGGTGCGCCACAACTACTATCAGCTCCTTACTTTACCACACAGATCCCTGTGCTACTCATACACTGAGTTGGCGAGGGCTGGTATCGAACTAGGAACCTTGTGGTTTCTAGCCGAACGCTCTACCAACTGAGCTAACCAGGCAACCCAACTAGGGTTGAAATGCCGTAAAATCCAACCAACCGACCGACCGATCGACCGACCAACCATTCAGCTAAAAAAGTAGGACGGACTAGGCTTTTGAACCTTGGTTAAGCAACCAGGATTGGAGAAGGAAAACACTGAATTCAAAACTGTTAAACTCTGCTAAAGAAATTGACCACGTGTCGAGTACTCCTCGTTCGGAGGGATTGGTAACTATATAATTGTTCATTTTATTTTTTGACTAGAAGTGGCTACCCGGCGTTTTTGCATCTGAGGTGGTGCGCCACACCTACTATCAGCTCCTTACTTTACCACACATATCCCTGTGCTACTCATACACTGAGTTGGCGAGGGCTGGTATCGAACTAGGAACCTTGTGGTTCTCTAGCCGAACGCTCTACCGACTGAGCTAACCCGGCCCTATTGAATGCTGAAGTCAGTCTTTACTGTTAATCAATTATATGGTTTCAAGTAAGAGGTGTTTATCGTCGTATGAATTGGACACGGCGATCTGAGTTCAAATCCTGGACGAGTCTGTATGCAATTTATATCTAGCTATATAATCTTAGAAAGGGTACACTTCCAACTATTCTCCCCTCAGTAACGAGCTGTCGCAGACCTTCTCCGATCAATCAGCTGGTCAGATCAAGCCCTAGCATCTATATGATAATCCCAACCCTATTGCCCTTATGGCAAGTCCCCAAGACTTTTAATCATGTATGGGCTAGAAGGTGGAGGTTGCGGGTCTTAGTATCTAGGGTATGACATTAAAATGCATCTAATGGTAAAGTTCCAGTTCTAGAGATATTTAGAGGGTGAAGTACACATTCGTCACCATTACTCCCAGGTCCACTCTGACCCAGAGAGGTCGTACCTGTTAGGGTCCCATCTATGGGTTAAATTAATCAAAAATGTGTTTAGAAATGTATTCTAAAAACGAGTCAAAAATGACTTTAAAAAATTGTATACCTGACAAGAATGTATAAAACTAAAACGTCTTCAGATTGGATCTTAACAGGTGCTACCACTCTGGGTAAGATTGGAAGTGGGTGTAATGGCAAGTAAGAGGTGACTACTGTGGGGATTAATAAAAATAAAACTAAATAAAACTAAAGTAAAACAAAATTAAATCAAATAAATAAATAAATAAAAATACACAAAAATAACAATCTCCCAGAGGGTCTAGGACAGGAAGAGCCCTCTGGGCATGCGCAGATAAACCCCCAAGTTCTTAGCGTCTGAAAGGTCTCTAGGACGCTTGGACTGGATTTATTGATTGATGTTTCAAATGTGTTGACAGTGATTTTATTCTAGAAATGAACTAAAAATCACTTCTGTTTTTGTTTCAAATTAAGTAAATCTTAGTAAACAAAACGGGTCAACATTTTTTTTGTTGATACTGATTTGTTTCTCACATCAGACAATTAATTTTTGGTTCGTTTTCAGTTGTGATCGATATTTACATACGCCATTCAATGTCCCCTGTGCCACAATTACTAATGATTTTAAGAAAGACATTTTTTAATCATTATTCCTCAAGTCTATGTGATTAAAAGAAGCTAATACGTAAGTGGGTGTGGCTTAAGAGTTTTTTTTACGTTCGTTTCTTCAAACATCTCTTTTTAATAAAAGACGTTGTTCATTAATTTGATTTAAAGTTGCTTACGACAAAACACAGACAGCTTTGGTAACTTGTCAGTCATTTTTGTTTGTTAGTTATTTAAAAGAAAAATTGTTTATTTGTTATTTAAAAGAAAAATTGTGTGGTGATTCTATCGTTGCAGCACAATGGTATTTTGCTTTCTTGATTTGTAGAGCTGTTTTTTTCTTTGTTTCTTATATTTTTGAATGACCATGATACACCAACGCATAATAAGGGACTATGGAAAAAGTCATAAAGAAAAAAAATCACTTCCTATATATGCCTAAGCCATTGAACTTTCATTTGAATTTGTAGTAATAATCAAAAATGGTTAGGTTTATTTACTGTTTGTTTTTTCTAATACTATATATATATACTAGCTAAAGTACCCGGTCCATGACCGGACTAAAATGAAATTTGGATCACCAGGGAGTGAGAGAGAAAGTGGAAGACAGTAGTTAGAGAGGGGGTAAGAGGAAAATAATTCTTGAAACTAAAATCATTGAGAATTTGTATATTTCAGGATTTGTATTTTCTGTTTTATAGTTTTAAATTATTTCATATTATTATACAACAAATTGAAAGTATTCGTTTGTATATTTGTTTGTTATTGTTTTAAATTTTTTGTACATGACAACAATTCACATTTAGTTCTTAATTGCATGTTGAGTTTAAAAAGAAGCTGAGAATCGAAAATTTAAATTCTTCGTATTGCAATATCTAATTTTGCTAAAACCTAAGATAGTATTATAGGGACCACCAATTGATCAGTTTAGGCCATCTTGGATAAAACGGAAATATTTTGTTATTATTTATAATAATACGGACAGTTCCGCAAATTGGGTGATTTTGGATTAATTAATCGATTAAATCCCTTAATCAGTAAAAATCAATAACCAAATTTAGAGTTTTTCTTTGTTAGAACGATATCAATGTGTATGCAAGATTTTGAATCTGAGTGACCTCCCGTTTTTTTGTTATACGTCGACACGTACATACCAAAATCTCTGTTTTATATATATATATATATATATATTATATATATATATATATATATATAATATATATATATATATATATATGAGGTAAGGTAAAGGATAGTGAACAAAAAATAATAACTCAAACAAGTCTGAGAGTTGAAATATTTCGTCCTTTCAATAAGGACATCCTCAGTCAACTGACTTTTATTCAAAGCAAAATTACGTACATGTGTGTTTTGATGAGGGAGTGAGTTAGTAGCGGAAATGATGGGTAGGGAGGTTAGGGGGAAATAAGGAAT
>CM042157.1:18375140-18441360 GCA_023376005.1 Doryteuthis pealeii
ATCTTAACGTCACAAAGGAGTGAAGAGTGATAACTTCTATATAACAATAAAGATGAGGACAATAGTCGGAATAATCCAAATAATCCAAATGAGCATAGGTGTTCATAACAAAACCATTACACCACAATGGGACAGCCTATCACTTTCTGTCCTTATGTTAATAGTCGTCTTCCTCAATTGTGGTTAAAAATGAGACCGCCCAAATCGTCCAAGATGAAATGCAAAAATTCAAATTTTGATTATCTGGTGTTGCTTATACGCCGAATTCTTATTTCTTATGTATATCGTTACCCCAGATAAAGAATTGACCATTCCGTTTTTGCTATAAAGAAAGAAATGGGCGAAAAAGAACACACTACACAGAATAATATAATAAGAAAGAAAGAGAGTAGAGAAATATTGTGGTGCCAGCCAGAATATTGTGTTTTTTCTCTTGTCGAATATCTGATAATTGATTCAAGGATTCTAAGGGGATATGTTTATTATGAGGTGAATATTTGTCTGTTTTAGCATAAAAAGCACCGAACAAAAGTTTGTGGTCTGTCAGAAATGATACCTTCAGGCGCTGTCTGTAATAAGTGATGAATATGCCGCAAGAAATTCTTGGAGCAAAGGGTCAAAATCGTCACTCTGTATCTAACATTTCTTTATGTGTGTGAGTGTGTTTGCATTTGTGTGTGTGTGTGTGTGTGTGTGTATGTGTGTGTGTGTGTTTAGGTGTTCGGGTGAAAGAAAGGTGTTTTCCTTTAGATTTCCAATCTTTCCCCCTTACCGAATGCAATCAACTGCACAGCTAGATGCATTCGCTGCATATTCTGAGTGGAACGAGGGCGAGATTGAGTGACACTGGATAAGGCACTTTTTTTTTTTTTTTTAGATATTTTCGAGAGCCGTCAAAACTACGAGGAATCAGATTGTCAGTTTTTAACATCAGTTCTTAGGGTATTTTAGCAC
The DNA here is from genome assembly GCA_023376005.1 of Doryteuthis pealeii. NCBI lineage: Eukaryota > Metazoa > Mollusca > Cephalopoda > Myopsida > Loliginidae > Doryteuthis > Doryteuthis pealeii. Next base: position 18,376,095 of record CM042157.1, read on the forward strand.
AGACTGAAAAGATACTTTTTTCATTATTATTATTATTATTATTATTATTATTATTATTATTATTATTATTATTATTATTATTCACTCCTTTTGAGTTCACATCAACGTTAATGATGCTCTTTCATTGGAGTTGGAATTTCACTAGAGGCTGAGTGACAACAAGTCTCTTCAGGTCTCCAGGTTTTCTAATTCTTACAGACTTTTTTCCAAACCCTTCGGGATCGCTTAGAGATCAACAAGTACAATTGGCACGACCTTCACCTTCATGTTTCACAGTTTCTTAGTTCTCTGGCAAGGTCTATGTATTTCTCAATCTTTTAGCTTTCTTTTATTTTCACCCGGTGATCGTCGGGACGGCAAAATCCACGAAATAACAATTCTCTATTTCTTGTTAATTAACACTAGGTTTGCTCTTCTGGTTATTATTATTTACTCTTTTTGAGTTTTCACATCAGCATTAGCTGATGGTCTTTCACTGGAGTCTAAGTGACAGCAGGTCTCCTCAGGTCTCCAGGACTCTTCTGAGTATTCTGTCAGATTGCAGCAATGCAGTGTTCTGAATGGTTTCAACCCTTCCTCTGATTTCTAAACTTTCCAAACCCTTTTCTAATCCTTTCGGGACCGTTCCAAGTGCACCAACTACAATTGGTATCACTTTCACTTTCATATTCCATAACTTTTTCAGTTCTCTGGCAAGGTCCAGATATTTGTCCATTTTTTTCATTTTCCTTTAGCTTCACCCTGTGATCTGCTGGCACTGCAAAATCCACCAGTTGACAAGTTCTTTCTTTTGGGTTTATCAACACTTATTCACTCCTTTTGAGTTCACATCAACGTTAATGATGGTCTTTCATTGGAGTTGGAGTTTCACTAGAGGCTGAGTGACAACAAGTCTCTTCAGGTCTCCAGACTGAAAAGATACTTATTATTATTATTATTATTATTATTATTATTATTATTCACTCCTTTTGAGTTCATATCAACGTTAATGATGGTCTTTCATTGGAGTTGGAGTTTCACTAAAGGCTGAGTGACAACAAGTCACCTCAGGTCTCCAGGACTCTCCTGAGTATTTCTAGCCGATTGCAGCAATGCAGTAATCGGGATGGTATCAATTCTTCATCTGATTTCCAGTTCCTCCAGTCTCTTTTCCAAGTTTATTGGGACCGTTCCAAGTGAACCAACTATAATTGGTATCACTTTCACTCTCATATTCCACAGCTTTTAAAATTCTCTGGCAAGGTCCAAGTATTTTTCTATCTTTTCGTTTTCCTTCATCTTCACCCTGTGATCTACTGGAACTGCAAAGTCTACCAGTTGATAAGTTGTCTTTTTTGTTAATCAATACTGGGTCTAGTCTCCTTTGCTGGGATAAGGTGATCCGTCTTTATCTCAAAGGCCCAGAAAATGTTATGCGTTTCATTCTCAAGAACAGATTCTGGTTTATGCATATACCATATTGTTGTTTGGTCAAAATTTAATTTTTTGCATAATTCCCTGTGGATAACCTTTCTAACCCAATCGTACCTAGCTTTGTCTTCCCGTTGTGCTAGTTTGCTACATTCTCTTAATACATGGTTTATGGTCTCATCTCTGTCACCACTCAGTATTATTATTATTGTTATTATTTGACTCCATTCGTGTTTTTCACCCCTGCCTTAGCTGGTGGTTCACTGGAGGCTGAGTGACAGCAAGTCTTCTCTGGTCTCCTGGTCTCTTCAGAATATTCTAGCCGATCTTAACTATGCTGTAGTTTATATCTCTGATTTCCAATTCTGACAGACTTTTTTCCAAACCCTTCGGGATCGCTCAGAGATCAACAATTACAATTGGCACGACCTTCACCTTCATGTTTCACAGTTTCTTAGTTCTCTGGCAAGGTCTACGTATTTCTCAATCTTTTAGCTTTCTCATATATGTTCAAATGTAAGGCTAAGCAAGTCGAGAAAATGTCAATCCCTGAATGTACATTTCGACCTATTAGGTCTCATCAGCAAGGTTATAGACATGGGAGACTGCTGCGTGTGTGACTCGAAACCTCGACTGTCAAGCTGACAGGCGAAGTCTCTAACCGTTACACTAGCTTGCCATCCTAAATTCTTCGCTTGTTTTGAAACTTATTTATATTCCACTTTTTATTGACTATATATACATATCAGAAAAAAGTGTTCCAAAAAAGATGAATTATTTGGATGTTGAAAAATATAGATATAATGATATGAAAAATATATATATAATGCTGATCATATATATATATATATATATATATATATATATATATATATATATATATATAAGAGAGTTTCATAATTTGCTTGAAGCATTGTGTATGTATTGGTTAGGAGGATGATTTAGAAGGCTATCACAATGCAGTTTGGAATAAATAAAAATAATAATGCGGTAACAATGGTGTTGTGTGTTGACCTGTATTTTTTATTATTTATTATTATTATTAAATAATTTATTATTATTATTAAAATAAAAAATACAGGTCAACACACAACACCATTGTTACCGTATTATTATTTTTATTTATTTCAAACTGCATTGTGATAGCCTTTTAAATCAACCTCCTAACCAATATATATATATATATATATATATATATATATATATATAATCCAAAAGTCCAGAGAAGAAATCTTCCTTACGACATAGGATTTTTTTTAAAACAACTTGTCGCAGTTTGAGAGCTCAATGTGTGCTCTTATTGTTAGAGTCACAGAGCAAATTTATATTTAAATAAATAACAAAAACTTAGAGATCTTGCATTATAGACTATTTCAGGGAGCTTAGACAAAAATGTCTAATTCTCCCGACTCATCAGATGCGAATGCGGATTCGCATCTGATGAGTCGGGAGAATTAGACATTTTTGTCTAAGCTCACTGAAATAGTCTATAATGCAAGATCTCTAAGTCTTTTGTTATTTATTTAAATATATATATATATATATATATATATATATATATATATATATATATATATATATCCCAATCAATAATTAACCTCAGGGTTTTTCAAATTTAGTTTTCCTTCGTCTAGACTGGTTACCCATCTATTTTAGGTGTAAATCTGATGTGAAGACGATTGCCTGAAATTGTTGTTTCAAAGGTGCCAGTGCTCCTCGTGCATATTGCCGTATTTATTTATTATCTTACGTTCACTTGACAGTTCGTGAATAAACGATTTCTTGTTATTGTTTTGACTAGAAGATCGCATTCGGCATATTCTGCTTGCTGCACGTTCAAACATTTTTCATATTTTTATCTTCGTAAAGATAGAACTATCTATCTATCTCCGTCCATTCATTATCTATCTATCCCCAGCGTTATCTATCTATCTATGCTCATTCATTATTTGTCTATTGATCTATCTATCTATCTATCTATATCTGTGTTCATTTGTTATCTACCTATTTGTTTTTATCTATCTATCTATATATCTATCTATCTATCTATCTATCTATCTGCGTTAATTCATTATCTATCTATCTATCTATCTATCTATCTATCTATGCTCATTCATTATTTGTCTATTGATCTATCTATCTATCTATCTATATCTGTGTTCATTTGTTATCTACCTATTTGTTTTTATCTATCTATCTATCTATCTGCGTTAATTCATTATCTATCTATCTATCTATCTATCTATGCTCATTCATTATTTGTCTATTGATCTATCTATCTATCTATCTATATCTGTGTTCATTTGTTATCTACCTATTTGTTTTTATCTATCTATCTATATATCTATCTATCTATCTATCTATCTATCTATCTGCGTTAATTCATTATCTATCTATCTATCTATCTATCTATCTATGCTCATTCATTATTTGTCTATTCATCTATCTATCTATCTATCTATCTATCTATCTGTGTTCATTTCTTATCTATCTATTTATTTATATCTATCTATTTGTCTATCTATCTATCTATCTATCTATCTATATCTGTGTTCATTTGTTATCTATCTATTCATTTATATCTATCTATCTATCTATCTATCTATCTATCTATATCTGTGTTCATTTGTTATCTATCTATTCATTTATATCTATCTATCTATCTATCTATCTATCTATCTATCTATCTATCTATCTATCTATATCTGTGTTCATTTGTTATCTATCTATTCATTTATATCTATCTATCTATCTATCTATCTATCTATCTATCTATATCTGTGTTCATTTGTTATCTATCTATTCATTTATATCTATCTATCTATCTATCTATCTGCGTTAATTCATTATCTATCTATCTATCTATCTATCTATCTATCTATCTATATCTGTGTTCATTTGTTATCTATCTATTCATTTATATCTATCTATCTATCTATCTATCTATCTATCTCTGTGTTCATTTGTTATCTATCTATTCATTTATATCTATCTATCTATCTATCTATCTATCTATCTATCTATCTATCTGCTTAATTCATTATCTATCTATCTATCTATCTATCTATCTATCTATGTCCATTCAGTATTTGTCTATTCATCTATCTATCTATCTATATCCGTGTTCATTTGTTATCTATCTATCTATCTATCTATCTATCTATCTATGCTCATTCAGTATTTGTCTATTCATCTATCTATCTATCTATCTATCTACCTATCTATATCTGTGTTCATTTGTTATCTATCTATTTATTTCTATCTATCTATCTATCTATCTATCTATCTGCGTTAATTCATTATCTATCTATCTATCTATCTATCTATCTATGCTCATTCATTATTTATTTATCTATCTATCTATCTATCTATCTATCTATCTCTGTGTTCATTTGTTATCTATTTATTTATATCTATCTATCTATCTATCTATCTATCTGTGTTAATTCATTATCTGTGTTAATTCATTATCTATCTATCTATCTATCTATCTATCTGTGTTCATTTATTATCTATCTATCTATCTATCTATCTATCTGTATTCATTCACCATATATCTATGTATCTGTATTTATTCATTCATTATCTATATATCTATCTATCTATCTATAGATAAATTATCTTCTCTCTGTGATCTAGTGGGCTTCTTGTTAAGGGTTGGTTATTCTTTGTTGAGTTCTTCTTTTCCCTGTTATCGCTTGTTTGAATTAATCAATTAACCGGACTTGGTTGTTTTATGATAACGCTTGATTTCCAAACCCAGCCCATGTTGATTCCACCACAGTGGGACCGACCCATCAGAGCTGACAATACCATCCGCACGCCTAGGAAATCGGGTCACATCCGACTAGCTAACTATCTCGCGACTAATCGCGCGCTTTCTTAAAGGGTAAAATACAAAGGTTACTAACCGCCAATAACTGTCGGGTAACTTTCCATAGGAACCCGTCATTCTGAATCTAAGGAACCTTTTCAAAATATTCTATTTACAGGTACGTAAATAAATCATGAGGTGCTTATAAAATTATATAACATAATTTGCTTCTTGCCTTCTTTGTAATGTGAAACCTTTTTTCTTCATTAGATATAATGACGTTCGTGTAGAGATTTGTGTACACAGATCAGTATTATTCTGTGCAAGTTGAATCTGCTTCTGAGAGTCCAGACTTGTTAAGTAGTTTAAATAGAAGGTTGGGCTATTCTACTATGTGGCATAGTCAAACCTATTTCCAGGATTTTGATTGGCTGGTGGTTTTAGTGTGTATATTTTATCCATATATACTGAACACTTACAATCTTACAATAATATGGGCCATACTTTAATCTTTAAGCAAGAGCGCTTGTTCAGCGGAAATCCTTGGTAATCCTCTGGTAAAGAATCCTCAGTATTGTAAGTTCCTTCGTCAATGGTTTGCAAGTTGATCATGAAAGTATGGGTGTTTAAGTAGTGAATCAGCTACGCATTGTGGCTGTTGATTGGCTGGAGGAATAAACCACGTGACTTCGCCAAGTCTATAAATTAAGGTGGGGAATTGTAGCACATCTTAGATCCCAAAATATTCCAACAGACCATGTCAAGTCAGTTGCTACAGAGTGTATTCGGTTAAACTCTGTGTATTTTTTTGTCTGGTGACTGGACGCTTGTCATAGCCTTCCCGTGAAGTTGAGTACGATGTTCATTCCACAATTTTTTCAGAATACAAGGTGTGTCAATAAGTACAAAAAAATCTCAATACTTTTTTGACACACTTTGTATATATTTCCTATGACCATAACCGTTACACAATATTGAAAAGTGATCTTGAGATCTGTCTACTATAAATAACATCTCAGTCGGTAGAGCATCTGCCTTGGAACCACAAGGTTCCAGGTTCAATACCTGTCCTCGCTAACACAAGAGTATGAATAGCACAGCTTGGGTTATCTGATCTGTGCGGTAAAGAATCTGGAAGCTGACAGTAGGTGTGGCACTCCACCTAGGCAAGACAAGCTGCCTGGCCTAGCACAAGTGAAAAGGGGATAGATTCCCTCACTTTTTGGCTGATAGCAACAATGATACCTCTCCACTGACTTTACTTACAACATTAGCAAAATAACTGAGATCAAAATGATTTACACTTAGAATCTTATTATAATGGAGAATGTGTGTTTTTTCTGTCTGTAACTGAAACTATATTACCACTAAACTCACAATTCCCTTAGTTATTTACAACGAATAACGAATAATAACATAGAACAATTAGGTACAGCTGCTTTTTTTTGTAGGGTGCGCCTTCCAGGATTTGTTCAAGAAAGCACTTAATACCGTTGTGTAGTTCCCATTTAGATTTTCATTCGTGTTTCCCTAGAAATGTGAGCTACACACGTTACAAATTCGAATCTTCAGGTTTTCAAAGTTTTATTCTTTATTTTTAGTACATACTCTATTTTTGTTCGATATTCGGTTAGTTATCTATTCCCTTAATCTTAAAATAGAAATAAAAATCAATATCGATTTAATGCGAAATGTTATTTACAGTTCAAATTCGTGCTATCATTATTCATGTTTTCCGGGGAAATTCCAAAGATAAAACCAGTATATATATATATATATATATATATATATATATATATATATATATATATATATGTACACACACACACACACACACACACACACACACATATATATATATATATATATATATATATATATATATATATATATATATATACTAGTTTCATCCTTATATATATGTATATATATTCTTGAAAACATCAATGGGCCTCTCTCTCTCTCTCTCTCTCTCTCTCTCTCTCTCTCTCTCTCTCTCTCTCTCTCTCTCTCTCTATATATATATTATATATATATATATATATACTTGAAAATATATAAATGTGTATATACATATACTTGAAAATATATAAATGTGTGTGTATATTTGGTCAAATATTTGAAAATATTCAAATATATATATATATATATATATATATATATATATATATGAAGATAGGATGGATGTATTAGAATCGGACAGTATGAGGTAGGTAGAACGATGGTGAACAAGAAATAAAAATCAGATTTGTTTTGAGTTTTCATTTCTTGTTCACCATTCTTCTACCTACCTCATATATATATATATATATATATATATATATATATATATATATATATATATATATGAGGTGTATCTCAATATCGATTCATGTAAAAATAACAAGGGGAGAATCAATTATTAGTAATTATGTGAAAGTGCCACAAGGAAAATACACGCCATTCACTTGCAAATCGATTGTTTCTCATCGAATTCAAAGAATAAGAAAAAAAAAACAGTTTAAATATCTAACAATCATGATTGAAATTGGACCATCTTTTATCTATCTATCTATCTATCTATTTATCTATGTCTCTATCTCTCTGTCTTTGTCTTTGTCTTTGTCTCTGTCCCTGTCTCTCACTTTATATATATGAGTTCATGTCTTTCAAAAACAAAAGCGACATCTCAACCATCGATGGCAAACTCCTAAACTCGGTAGAACAATTTAGATACTTAGGCAGTAACATCTCCTCCACAGAAAACGACGTTAATGCACGCATAGGAAAGGCATGGGCCGCTATAAATAAATTATCGGTCATATGGAAATCTAATCTCACAGACAAGTTAAAGAGACAGTTCTTGTTGTGTCAGTACTGCTTTATGTAACACTATTGTGTTATGGGTTGATTGGCAATCTATTAATTAATTACCAATTAATTAAAACTACCCTAATTATTAATTATGGTGGTTTGTTAAAATTAAAAGTAATTATAATAATAACAATAATAATTATAATAATAATAATGTTTATATTGGAGGTATATATTTATCTAAACGAAAAATCATAACGTAGACATAAATTCTTTAAATTATGGAATTTAATATATATAATCGGAATTTAAAATGTTCACAAAATAAAATGATAATTTTATAGATAAGATTCTAGTTTTTGAAAAGTTCGTCAACAATTTCAAAAACTTAGATAAATAAAACAATGGTTGGCCTTGACTCCAAATGGAAAGATACAAGCTAGGCTGGCACAAGGCAATTTAGACACGTATGCAATGTTATCGAGTGGCTGGCCAATCAGAGACATATGTTAGGGGTGGGTAGGTCTGGATCCCATAAATAACAGACCGTCAAACCGAAAGTGACAGAGCGACAGCGGAAGAGACCGGGACAACAAAGAGAGGCCGGGACAGACCGAAGAAGAAAGAAAGACAGAGAGAAGAGGGAGACAGACCGGGGACAGACCGAAGAAGAGAGAGGCGGAGTCGGACACTCCGGGACCGGGGATCTCGCAATGGCTCGGGGCCCTTGATACAACTTTACCGATACACTCTGATGCCTTGCCACTCGGTACAGAATTGATAACTTAGCCAAAAACTAGCTGTAGATCGCCAATCAGCTGACAAGAAATCACCTCGCTCCTTTGTAAAATAAATGTATTGTGTTCAATTTTTTTGTTGATCCGTTGACAGCTTTTGGTTATTTAATCTTATTTCAGGCAAGTTGGTAAAAGTAAAGAAACCAGCTCTTTTTCAGCCTTCCTGTAAATCAACAGACAACATAAAAACGGGAGGTTGGAACGGGCAGTTTCGACGACTGTAATACTGAGCCGGAGCATCGTTCCCATAACATAATTCGAACCCTGTGCCCAAACTTATGTTATGATAAGTTGACCAGGCGCGCTATAAATTGGGAACGACCCCAGTTCATGTTATTATATTTATGGCTGCACCACCTGAACAAAGCGACTAGAGAATAAACTAGATTGGAGCTGCACAAGAATGCTGCGGGTGATCCTGAACAAGACGTGGAAACAACGCCCCATGATATATATATATATATATATATATATATATATATATATATATATATAAAGATCTTTTTTTATAGTGTGTTTGAAGCATAAATCATAAAATGTAATAAGATATTTTTTTGAAGGCAAAATAATGCAATTTATGTTGAAAAACATATTTATTTAATTTTTTTTCCTTTTTTTTCTCTTAATATTTTCGGTCGAACGTCCATGAAAAGTTTCCATCTGTGTTTGTTAAAATCAACTGTGGTATTATTCCGTTGAATCTTCTCATGGAAATTTAAAAGTTCGGCAAAGATCGTCAAATTCCGTTAAATCCCGTGTTGTTGTTGTGTTTTGCGGGAAGTTTTGAAAATCATTTAAGATATATTTTAATACTATAAAAATAATAAGGCCCCGCTCGGCATATTGAAATAATTATTTTTTATATATATATATATATAATATATAATATATATATATATATATATATATATATATATGTATAATGAATAAATAAAAGTAGCTTTTTATTATCATTGGAACGAATTATTGACCCCATTTGGTTTCTTGCTCTGAGGTAGTCTTAAGGCAACGAAATCGTTTTTTAAAAAAAAAAGTTTCGTTGCCTGAAGACTGCCACAAAGCAAGAAACCAAATGGTGGCAATAATTTTCCAATGATAATAAAAAAAAGTTAAGCCTTTCTTTTTGATGGTCTAAAAGTTCAAGATAATATTAATCTTTTACAAGTCTCTCTAGCAAACGAAATGTAATTCCTTTCCCAACTGAGCACGTTACTCTCACTTCTAATAGCAGTCGTCAGATTTCACTTGCCGTCCAAACACTTGCTTTCTTCCTCACTCGCTATGTCAGCGACAGTCCGACTTATTTCTGCTCGTTCGGCTGCGCTTAAGCAAATTCTGATATACCTCATCCGGGTCTCTGCCAACAGCACCTCAGCTACGAGGAGGTAGCGAGTTCGAATATCCGTGGCCACTCGCCACACTCTTCCCCCTCGCACAGGCCAAACATATCCTAACGCGGTTTGTTTGTGGGGGCTGGGAAACCGCTTGTTCATAGGGCTGCCTTTCAATTTCGTCACAACCTTTTATTTATTCATTTATTTATCTATTAACGTTCTATCACAGATATTAAGCACTCTTCTAATAACACTGTACGTTGGATTACTACCGCTTCTTCAAGTATAATAGTGCCAACCATACACAGTGATATATATATATATGTATATATATATATATATACATACACAGTGATATATATATATATGTATATATATATATATATATATATATGAATTTAACATTTTTGAAAAAACAAATGATGTTTATAATTGCTGACAGAAATCTGTTTCGACCGCTTTAATAGATCGGTCATCATCAGGAGCAAACATATGAGAGAAAGACGGGATGAAACATCATTTGTTTTTTCAAAAATATTAAATTCATACTGTCGGATTAATTTCCATCTATTTCCATATATATATATATATATATATATATATATATATATATAATATTATTAGTAGAAGAAAAGAGTTAAGGGTCTACATAGTTTCAAGCCAAATGATTTCATCAGTACCCAGCCATACGCTAAGTCGAGGTAATACCTTAGTTAAACTCTTAATTTAACTAAGGAATTACATCGACTTAGTTAAGCGTTAATATATTGTCACCATTCTAGTTCCCGTTCATTTCCAAGCGTTTGAATGTAATTTCTGTTATCGGATTAGAAATAATTATTGTTTAGAATTAGATCTATGCCATCAGTGCCTCTGGATAATTTTCTATCCTCAAAAAGCTAATTTTACCAATTCATTGTGGATATTACTATACATGGATGTTCCCGTATGAGTTTTTTTGGGGTATATAGCTACATATATATTGAATATCGTCTCTTATATCATCATCATCATCATGTCGCGCATGCAGCACGGGTATCCATGACAATCTCTCACCAACCTTCCCTATCATTCAATGCACCTGGGAGCTCCTCTGTGGAGCAGCCAGCATCTTCGCATAACTGGTCAATGTAGGTCCTTGCTGGGCGCCCCACACTTGCATGTCCATGTGTTGGCTTCCACAGGAGAACGTCGCTTATGAGTTCATCCTTGCTTTTCCAGCAGTGACCTGCATGCCTTGTCCGTCTCACTTGGATTGTTTGTAAGATGGGGGGCAAGTGACCGTACAGCTGTTTCCTTGTGGGGTGCTGTTTCTACGACTTGTTCAAGACTGCACGCAGCATTCTTGTGCAGCTCCCATCTAGCTTCTTCTCAAGACGCTTCGTTAGGGTCCCCGTGGTGCAGCCATATAGCAGCACCGACACAGCCTGGAAGAACTGTCGCTTCAGCTTGTCAGGGAGATCGGACCTCCATATGACTGATAATCTATTTGTGGCCGACCATGCCTTTGCTATCCGTGTATTAACATCATTCTCTGTGGATGAGATATTACCACCTAGGTACATGAATTGTTCTACTGGCTTAAGAGGCTTGCCGTTGAGTGTGGAGATGTTTCCTTTATTTTTGAAACTCATGAACTCTGTTTTACCGGAGTTCACATAGAGGCCGATATTATTTTCTGCCCCCTCTAAGCTATGTAGCAGTGACTCAGCCTGTGCCGGTGTATCTGCAAGAAGTGCAAGGTCATCAGCATAGCTTATACATATATATACACACACACACAAAAAGACTATAAAAATAAACACACATAATGAACTGTGGAAAAGGAGGAGAAGTGATGTCAAATATAACCTGACAAGAGGGACGCTGACAAAGTAGATAGCAACAATTAGTGTAATCTCTTTTGACAACACCACACCCGTAAAATGTCAATATATATGAATTTAAACCATATTAGCTTGAAAAGGATTTTACACAATTCGAAACATGTGTCACACCCAATGAAATGAATTTTGGAAGCAAACTTGAAACCATTTTGCCGACCTATATATATATATATATATATATATATATATATATATATATATATATATGATTGATTGATTGTATATTGGTATATCTATAAGTTAAAAGTGCTTAATATCATTTATAGAGCATGTATATCTAAGTTACGGTAGTGAAGCCATAGCGTCAATGGCGCTTGGTAACTGGTCCTTTTTGCCTGTGCAATTTTCAAACAAAGCTAGCACGCATCCAAATATTGCCATAACTTTGACGCGCTTATATATATATATATATATATATATATATATAGATATAGATATAGATATAGATATATATATACATAGATAGATAGATGTGGTATATTTAAAATGATATGCTCAATATCATTGATAGACCATTTATATTAAGTAGCACTGAAGATCGCTTAGAAGATTGCGAGAAACAGTCACTGTTAACTCCATGGACACAATACCTTATGTATATATATATACAGGGTGCGGCATAACTTGATGCTTCAAAGGAGTCTATAATAGATGAGAAAAACTTTCTATCCCCACTCTCAAAAAGTGTTTTTAATACTTTGAGAAGGGTCCCTTGGAAATGATTTCATTATATTTCATCATTCATTTTACATTAATTTTCAACAATATCGATATATATATAATATATATATATATATATATATATATAATATATAAGAGAGAATAATGAGAAAGTATTGGAATAATATATATATATATATGTGTGTTCATTCATCTCTGTGTGTTTATATGCGGGTTGTGTGTGTTTATATATTGGGGTATCAATGTGTGCTCTAAATAAAATATCCCAGAGTTAAATACCTTTTTTTTTACTAAATAAAATATCCTAGAGTTATATCATTTTTGGTGGATCAGTATACATGATTTGTAAGACTATTCTGATATCAAAATGTCTTGACAAGCCCTTAACCCATTAAGTACTATGTTGGTAGCATGTGTAGTCTTAATCATAACTTGAATCATTTATTGTCCTTTAAAGGTCAGTCCTGTTCTGCCTTTAATAACAGGTTGCTTTCTTGAGTAGAAGACTCTTTATATTTTGTTTAAAGCCAAAGGATGACATTCAGTATTTTCCAGGTTTTTTGCTTTGTTCCGTATCATCTGTCAAATGCAGGAGTCACTTTTATGCGCCTAATTAAAAGTCAAAGTAAGAGGAAATTAATGTTATGATATTTATCACAATCGTCCATATAACACACCCACACCCACACCCACACATACTCTCTCTCTCTCTCTCTCTCTCGCTATATATATATATATATATATATATATATATATATATATATATATATATATGAAAGGTAAAATGGATATGAATCCGACAATATGTATTGAAAGTTTTGTAGAAAAAACAACAAGATGTTAAAAGTTTTGCTGACAGAAATCTGTTTCGTCCTAATGAAGAGGTCTTTATCAAAGCAACATTGTACACGGAAAGACGAAATAAATATATCATTAATCACGAGGCACAGAACGCTCTCGATCAGTACCGGAACTTTCTAAAAATTAAAAAAAATGCGTATTTTATGTTAAAAATAAAATAAATTTCATTTGTAAAAATTATAAGCATTTTTATCATTAAAAAAAGCTCAAAAGAGTTTGCAGTAAAAGTGTATATATATATATATCAAAAAGTTCAGGAAAACGTTCCGGTTATATTTTTAATATATATATATATATATATATATATATATATATATATATATATATATATATATATATCAGGAAAGGAAGGTGGAAGAGGTCTTGCTAACATAAAGGATTGCGCAGATGTCTCAATCTACTCAGGAATACTAAAAAAAGGAGCCAGGAAAGATTAATTACGGCAGTCAATAACAACAGCTGCAACATATGGAATCTGTTCCTGAGAATGAAACACATAAGACTCTCTGGGAGTTTGAGATGAAGATGGATCCCAGCCAGAAGACCTGATCTAGTATTGATCAACAAGAAAAGGTGAACTTGCCAATTGGTGATTTTGCAGTTCAAGCAGATCACAGGGTGAAGTTTTAAACAAAACGAAAAGACAGACAAATACTTGGAGATTGTTAGAGAATTACAAATCTGTGGAATATGAAGGTCAAAGTGATACGAATTGTAGTTGTTGCACTTGAAACGGTTCGCAAAAGTTTAGATAACAGACAGGGGGAATTGGAAATCAGAGGAAGAATTGAGACAACAGTATTGTTGAAATCGGCTAGAATACTCAGAAGTGCACTTGAAACCTGAGACATGTCGACACCCAGACTCTAGTGAAAGAACAGCTAACGCTAGTGTGAAAAACTCACACGGAGTGAAATAATAATGATAATAATTATAAATATATCAGTTTGTGTATATATATTAATGATATGGATATTTTTATGTAATATATATATATATATATATATAATGGATAGAAGTAACCTACTCGAGTTTCATCGTCTGATTCGTCAGGGTTACATCCGTTGAATTAATCGAGTTTTCGATTAATCTCAGTTGGTACAATACATGCCCGTTGGAATGGGACTTATCTTTTATAGGTTCGTCTATAAAAGATAAGTCCCATTCCAACGGGCATGTATTGTACCAACTGAGATTAATCGAAAACTTGATTAATTCAACTGATGTAACCCTGACGAATCAGACGATGAAACTCGAGTAGGTTACTTTTATTCATTATATAAATAAATTTTGCTCTACATTGTATTGAGCACTTTGTATTTGTTTTTTTCTCACTCTTAACCCCTGGATACTGTGCACTTACAACGATCGTACTCGTACCCACCGGTAAGCTACTACTCATGCATACATATATATATATGTGTGTATGTGTGTGTGTGTGTGTGTGTATATTACGATTTTATGGGCCTTCCTTTAGGCTTCAAGCAAGAGTGCTTGTCCAGCAGAAATCCTTGGTAAAGAATCCTTTGGTAGTAAGTTCCTTCATATATGATTGCAAATGGGTGTCTTTTCAGTATCAGTGATTAAGTAGTCAATTAGCCACGCATTATGGCTGTTGATTGGCGGAGGAATAAACCACGTGACCTTGCCCAGTCTATAAATTAATGTGGTGAATTGTAGCGCACCTTATATACACAGAATATTCCAACACAAAAACTATTCTTTTATGTAATGAATACATATACACAAACTAATATATATTTATGTATATATACATTATAATTGTTTTCCATAGGCAACTACCCAGGTTTCAGGCTATTTTGCCATCATCAAAAATAAAATCCAAAACATAAAGAGCGTCCACAATAATCAACCGACGTAATTTGCGGTCCAAAAATATAACAGCAAGAAATGTCTTCGCATAAACACCAGAAGAATTATTAGCAACCTGATGATGGCAAAATAGCCAGAAACCTGGGTAGCTGCATATGGAAAACAATTATATTTAAAAAATTCAACAAATAAATAAATAAAGCTCCTACAAATTTGTGATTGAGCACTGTGATTTCTTTGTTTCATCTAAAAAAATTTTTTTTTTAAATATATATCTATATACATTATATATATATGTAAGTTAAAAATGGAAGTGAATCTGACGGTGTGTTGAAATGAAAAATAAAGGAAAGAAAATGCTGAACGGATGAAATAGATTTTAATTCAAATACCCCCCCCCCTGCATTGAAAATTGAGATTCCACCTGATTTTGTTCCTTATATTCTTTAGCCGTTTCTTTCTTTTTCAAAATCCGTCGCATCCGACGATGACGTAAACATCACTGTTTCTCTATCGCTGTGGAACGTTTTCCTCGAGCAATTTAAAAAAAGATTCTTTTTTCGAACATTTCAGAATTCTTCCGTATTCTTAACCACTGACGAAGGCCTTTATTCCCTGTATACTAAAAAAATTATAGTTTTCTATTATTGTTATTTTATTTTGTATTTAAAATAATAATAGATAGAAAACATATGTACATGGATAGACTTCTGGCCGAAACACGTGTCAGTAAAACAAAATAGAAATAAAATCTATTTTATCCGTTCAGCATTTTCTTTCCATTATATATATTTATATTCCACCTGACTTTGTTCCAGCCATCTTCTCTCCGTTTCAAAATCCGTCGAATGCAACATGACGTCATTATAACTGTTTTCTCCATCGAGTTTGAACACTTTCTTCATGTGATTTCAAAAAAGTTCTTTTTCCGAACATTTCGAAAGTTCTCCACATTCCAATAAATTTCATTAAAAAAAATAAGGATTTACTCTGAAGGTCGATGTTTCTTTGTGTGCTGAATATTTCTATATTTTTTCTATTATTATTATTTTATATCATTTTGTTATTTAAAAATAATAATAGATAGAATAATGTACACATGGATAAACTTCTGACCGAAACACGTGTAAGTTAAATTAATTAAAATAATCCTATTTTATCCATTCAATACTTTATTTCCTTTATTTCTCTTTTCAACACACACACACACACACACACACACACACACACACATCTCACCACTTACTTGAAACAAACATTTTTTCTTTATGAACATACATTCACGCTCGCACACACACACACACACACACACACACACACAACCTTGAGGTTTGTTTCAATGTCGTTTATCGCAAAAGATTTATACACACACGCGCAACCACACACACAAAACACCTAAAAATGCACAATGCCTTTTTTCGATACACACACTCACACACTCTCATACTCACACCGTAAAAGAGAATATTTGACGTCACATTTCAAACCGTCCATTTTTTAGCATCTTTTCTTCGGATTTCAAATTTTAAATAGACTGATAAACAAGAACTATCGCTTGCTGTTCTCGTTATTCTGTGATAAAATTTTTTATCAGCTTCCCTATACCAAAAAATGCCCTAAAGATGATCTAATTAATAGATCGAAACACTGCAGCGTCGGCGAATAAACTTACCACCCAACTTATTCAAACCTGTGTTTTTTAAATTTTCTTAATATACAACATACCTTCGGATTCACTTCCATCTCTTCACACACACACACACACACACACACACACACATATATATATATATATATATATATATATATATATATATATATATATTAAATATGACAAAAGAATTATTGTTTGCAGGTTTTGCTGGCTTTACACATAATAAAAACTCAACTTTGCCATCATCGTTCTCTTTGCTGTTTGAAATCTCGTTACCTGATCATAAATGTGTGTTTCGTCAATATCATCTGGGTCACCAGGGGAAGGTATATGATGTTGAAAGATCCGAAACACCTCAGGATCCTTTGATCATTGACGATATGATTATGTACCTCTTCCAAGTGTTCTTTTTGTGTTACTTTAAATTTTATTTTTCTCACAGTGTTCGTTACTAAAAGCTACAACGAACACAGAAAACGAATCCCAAGGGAGAAGACCGGAAGAATAGAGAACAAACCCACATATTCAAACAGAATAGACGACCCGATACAACGTTGTAGCAAATAAGTACAATATAAGACGGAGAACGGAAGTAAGGGTCAATATAACAATAAAATGTTTTCTATGATTTATTTTGAATGAGAACGTTCATAGCGTGCAGTCGGCATCATGTTTGAATGCACAGTTCATTGGTGCTGGTTTGAATGTGTAGAAATCACAGCTCAGAGTCAAGTGACTGAATCAGTGATGCACTCATGTAAGATTCTTATGTGTGCCAGAGGTCTTCTGAAGAGTATCAAACAGGTTTCTTACAGTTACCGAATAGTAATTGTGAAACCAGTCGTTTGTCCCTTAAGGACCGCTAGCCGGTGTAGCCGGAAGTGAGCCCCTTTCTAAATTTCAACATTCCATATAGTGCCGAATCTTAATCACACTAAGAGATTAACAACAACAATTACTATATCAAATCTTGCTGACTGCACGAGCTCTCATGACCCCTGCCGGTAATTAAAATCATCAAATTTATCAAAGGAGTAAAAGACTTAAGACAATTTGAAATGAAACATAGTTCTGTCCTCTACAAATAAAATGTTGCACGCATTTATTGATTATTAATTAAATAATTATTTTGAATATTTTGAATAATCGTAAGTAATTAGTTTTTGTAAACTTTTAGTTAACTTCCTGTTACTGAAAAAGGGAGGAGAGTAAAAAAATAATTTTAAAAATTGCTTACAAATTTCCCAAATAATTTTTTCCATTTAAAGTAATACAATTTTGAAAATTAATTTCATACTTTATATCGTTTATTTATTTAGATAATATATAGTTTATTAATTATAATGTAAAGGATTCAAACGTTGAATTATGAGGAATAACTTTTATCTATTTTATTATCAATAATTGTTCTTTATTTTATGTATTGACGACTAATGTAATTGTGACATAGGCAGTGACGTAGTTTTTCTTACAGAAAAATAGAGACAAATAGATATTTTACTGAAAATTAATTTTCTTTTCTTTTTTATATTTTCAGGTAAGTGTTGATCTCTTCAAATGAAAAGAATTTTGCATGAGCAGAAAAGGTTGGTAACATACCTAATACTTAATATATATATATACACATATATATGCCGAACAATTAAAAATGTTTGTGTATGTGTGTATGTGTGTAGGTGTGTGTACGTGCACGTGCGTGTATTGAGTTTGAGTTTGAGTTTTGTTTAACGGCATATCAACCTCTCTGGGTCATTTAAATCCAAAAAAGGTTATTTTAGATTTCAGTCTTTAAAGTAGTGGTTCTATGGAGATAATTGGTTATGTTCTGTTATATCTTGTTGGAAAGGTCGCTTTTTGTTAATAAAATTTAAAATGTTTCCAGGGTTTGTAGCGCGTGTATTGGAAAATGGATTATATGCTATTCAATTGTGTGATGAATTTTTTTCTGAAGAAATATTTCTAAATATATACCACCCGGCCCAGCTGAAGGTACAGTGAGCTTCGGCCGCTAGATCGGTGAAGTAATTAACAGCTTTGATCTCAGGGAGCAAACCAGGGAGGAAACAGCTGCCCCCTCGAATGAAAGGGGTAGGGTTGGGTTTATTGCCCAGAGCCTAAGGGACCTATCTATCTATCTATCTATCTATCTATCTATGTTAATATCTATCAATTTTTCTCTGTGTGTTCATATCGATCTATATGCATTCATATATATCAATCTTTTTTCTCGGAGTGTCTATATCTATCTATTTATCTATCTATCTATCTGCTTTAGGTTTTTCTCAAATAAATGTTAAATGTCTTGTTTCAAACCATTCATAGAAGCAGAAATATAGCATTCATTTTTCTCAATACAAGTCAATCCTATTTCGGTTGAATCCTACTTAACGGACAAAAATTCCACCATCGTATGTCACCCTGCTGAAAGAAAATAATACTAAAAACCAAAGAAATGAACCGAATTTTATGAACTTTTCAGTGTTGATACATTAATGAATAAAATATATAATGCACCAGTTATTTTATTTAAACCCTTTTACATTTTTACAGGTCATTAACGTATGTTTGTGAATTTGTGGTACGAGTTTTCAAATAAATTAACTAGTGCATTATATTGTTAATTCATTAGTCTTGTAAAACATCGCTGAGATGCATTAAAGGAGGACAATTTGTAATGTTACACCAGTATCCATACAGATTTCGGGTTTCTTAACATTATATCTGTTCCACCGGTATATCTGGCATATTATTAGGCCGACTCCTTTCCAGATTTGCTCTGTGTAATTTTACGAATAGATTATTAATTTTTAATATTGGCTTAGGGATACGCAACAGCCGCGCAGAGACTTGCTCGGTACTTGTATATAATAGGAGACGTGGAATTACCTAACTAAAATACGTGGTTCAAAGGTAATCGATCTGTAAAAATGTAAAAGTTTTCAAATAAAATGACTAGTGCATTTTATTGTTTATTCCTTATTCTAAATATACGCTTTTACATTTGGGGCGCTGGTGGTTGTCGTCAGTGATGTTATCTGCATGGGTCATTGGGAAGTTTCGGGTTTTCCAACATCAGATTTCCCTCGCCATTCTGACCCTATCAGAGATGATCAAACTCCGATACCTCCACCAACATTCGACGCTAAAAGACGTTAGTTCCAAAAACATTAGACGCTAAAGGACGTTTGACTTTTTACTCTTTTGGACGTTCGTAAAATTCTAATCCTGCTCAAATGAATGGCTGGTGCGAACAACCAATCAAATGCGCGGTACATTCTATTTAAATGGAATACATCGACAGTAACGCTTTTCTTAGAACGAATTACAAGCTTTAGAGGTATAGGTAAGTTAAACCTTCATTAGTATATCAAAACTGAACAGTTCATTAAATTCGGTTAATTCCTTGATTTTTAGTATTTTTATTTTATTTCGGGCGGGTGAAATACAATGGTGGAATTTATGTCCGTTCAGTAGGATTTAACCCCTATTTCTGTTGAGGATATTTCCCCTCCTTTCTAAAAACCCAACCTGTTTTTATAAGTTTGAAAATCTTAGATACTTAACAAGCCCAAACATACGATTATTACCAAATAACATTCAGCGAGGACACTAACCAACAAACAATTATCTTTCAGTTGAAATTTAGACTGAATATTACTGCCTATCTAGATCTAACCTGTGTTACTCATGCTATTGTAAGATTCAAGGTTATTAATGAACATACAATTCCGACACGTTGTGAGACAAAACATTTAATATATATAACAGCACATGGAAACGATAATCTTATTATAATGGAGATTGTGTGTTTTTCTGTCTGTAACCGAAACTATATCACTACTCAAGTCACAATTCCCTTAGTTATTTACGTCAAATTCGCCATGATTTCATTCTTTTAAACCTTCAGTTATTAATAAAATTGTTTTACATTATTAATAATGTTAGCCATATCTACGTACTAATAACATGCAATTGTATTTATATATACAACAAAATAGCGGTTTACAGTTTGAACGAGAAGGCTAATTTGTATATTGATATCTAAAATTTTATTTTAATAAATATGTGCTTGGTATTATTGATTTCTAACTGTTTGCGTTTATCTTAAGGAATATAAACAAAAATCTCGTGGATAAATCTTAAAAGAAATCTATTAACAAGAAGAAATAACTGTAATTTTATTATTTACTTCCTATTTTAACTAAATAGTTAAATTAAGAAAATTTAGTAATAAAAGACGGGATTATTGGTAAGTTTCAGTCGTTCTATTTTTCGATTATATCACCCTCTGTTTGAAATCTTTTTTTTTTCATTCTTACTTAGTCTTTCTAATTTAACATGATATTTTATTACATTAAAACTTAAATACTTGCACCCGGAGGGTGCATATCTTTGCTAGTATACATGATGTACAGGAAAATAGAACATGTAAATACATATACAATATTTAGGTATAAACAAGATACCCAAATGTACCTAATATATAAATGTTACAGACATGGAACTAGAGGATACTCCATGCTGTATAAAGAACTTACAGTAATGTAAGGGGGGGGGGCAAAAGCCCCACCGAGAAGGGGGTAGATAGACTCTAGCCCGTAACAGTTCGTTGAGAAGCGTCCAGCTAAAAGAGGAAGCAGCGTTTGAATGAACGTGCTTAACTACCAGAGGTCCCCCTAGTGGGAACAAACAGCAACGCAGCGAGAAGTTAACTCTTCCGGTAAAAGGAAGATAATCCTCTACACTATTAATTCTCTTCGCCGTGCGTTGGGAATGTTCTCTTACTATTCCCAGTGGATTGCTAAGTATTCAGCAGCCAATCAGGATCCTGGAAGTGAACTTGACCCAGATACACCAGTGGAATAGCCCAACCTGCTATTTAAACCACCTACAAAACCTGGATTCTCAGAACATACTCAGATTGCAACACAGCTGCATACTAATCACTCTACAAATCTCTACAATTAGCTAAATTGGTGAGAACTGGTATCGAACCAGGAATCTTGCGATTCGTTAGCGGATGCTCTACCTACTGAGTTATATATATATATATATATATATATATATATATATATATATATATATATCCATTTCACAACAGCTAAAATTACATTCATGACCCCACTCTAATTACCGAAATATCTTAACGGAATATATATATATATATATATATATATTATATATATATATATATTACATCTTTCAATTCTTGAATCCTGATTGATCAGCAAATTCCGTCCTGAACTCTGTATACAAAAACAATCCTTCAATTTACTGTTATTCGGATCCAACAACCACTCCTCCAACAATAATATTGTTGATAATAACTCTGCCTGTTCTCACAACTTTGCTACGTAAATATATATATATATATATATATATATATATATATATATATATATATATATATATATATATATATATTTTTACTTCCACATCTGCGGATTTTACACATTATTCCTCGTACAAACATTAGTGTCACGGTATGCTTCTCTGATGAGACGTGACCGAAAAAAAAGATATCTTTTTCAGAAGGAAAAAAACAATTTGTGAAATTGTATTTATTATAACATCTCACAATGCACACGCTTTTTAAAACCAATTTCAAATATATATATATATATATATATATAATATATATATATATATATATATATATATATAGCTCCATTTCACACACCTAAAACTACATTCATGACCCCACTCTAATTACCGAAATATCTTAACGGAAAATACACACATTCTGCACAAAGAAAAAAAATAAACAAAAACTCCAAATACTAGAAGCTTTATGTATATTAAACATTGATATGTGCATTGTATACACGAGTTAGTTGTTTGTCTTTCCCTACCGAATATTTACTGTTAGTGTATCCTTTGAGCACTAATGCATTAAAAGGACTTGGTGTTGGTTTCAATCTAATATTCTCATGAGGTAATTTCAAGTGGAAAACAGTTTTATTTCTCCAGGAATAAACCAGTCTGTCCTACTATTTACCCATAGCTGGGAGAGAAGAGATAGTCTCATGTCTCCCCCAAGAGCATCAGCATAAAGTGAAACGCAAAAAAGGCTCATCCAGGATTTGAACTTGGATTACCAATTCCATTTATTGTGACAATAACTGTTACCATAACGGATGCTATACCTACTAAGCTGACATAATAAAACTATTTCTCGTTCATTCAAATATTTTCACAAATTCGTTTTTTTTCACAAAAAGTAATAAAAAAGGATTTTTGTGAAATATTTGATAGCATCTTTAAAACAAACATTAAATAAGAAAACTTCCATGGATTTAAGTTTATCATTTTCATGTTAATAAAATGTCTATTGTAAAAAGATCCCCCCAATAGATTTTTTTAACGGAATTTCAATATTTAAAGATGTCAAAAAAAAATCTGACAAATGATATTAATTGATAATCTAAATAATAACTCACTCTGTGTACGCAGTTCCAATATCAAGAACCACATATTGACAATGCCCTGATGATGGTTTACAAACCGAAACATTTCAACATTGGCAATACTTCTAACTCTAATAAAATCATCCCCTGAGTACTGCTTTTTTAAAAAATTTCATATATATAATATATATATATATATATATATATATATGTGTGTGTGTGTGTGTGTGTGTGTGTGTACTAAGATAAGATTAATTTCCTTGTGTTCTGAGATGAACTATTTCAATTACTGATTTTTATCTGGTACTCTTTGTGTTGAGTGTCTGTTGCTTATCTGAAATGTCGGACTGTTTGTGAGCGAGAATATTGTTATGAAAATTAAAGATGAGTTGAAGAGAACAGTAGTCAAAAATTTAATAAGCAAAACATTGTACGTCAGAGTTAAAAGAAATCTAATATTCTTAGTAATAAGATTCCTGTCAGAAGAAAATATCGCTATCTCGTGCTTCCAGCTAAAACGTTAAGATGGTATGCCACCCTTGAACGTTCTGATAAGAATCAATAAGAAGAAGTAGAGACTTGAAAAAAAATTAATAAAGAAATTGTTTAATCTCGAGATCAAATAATCTAGGATTATTATCGGGAATGCCTTTGTCTTCGGTTACTTCATTTTCTATTTCACGTTAATTAGAGAACGTTTAGTTTAGAAGTTTGTAGCGAAAAGTAATTGGAGAAATGATAAGCTCAAATGAATAATGGACTTCAGCATCTTAAAATCTTATTATAATGGAGATTGTGGGTTTGTCTGTCTTTTTGGTTTGGTTTGTTTTGTTTTACGGCATATCAACCTCAGTGGGTCATTTAATGCCGATAAAGTTTTGAAATAATTCAATTCTTAATGGATAATACAATTTTTTTATAAATACGTTTTTCTATCTAACCCATAGATGGGACCCTAACAGGTACTACCACTCCGGGTCAGAGTAGAACAGGGAGCAATGGTGATGAATGGGGTGCTCCACATTCCCCAAACCTCCAAAACTGGAACCTTACCATCAGATAGAGTTTAACGTTATTCCCAGGACATGTAGACCCGCAGCCACCGCCTTCTAGCACCCATATGATAAAAAGGGGTTGGGGCTTGCCATAAGGGCAATAGGGTTGGGAAAATCATATAGGTGCTAGGGCTTAACGTTACCAGCTAAGGCTAATTTGCATATTGATCTTAGAAATTTGATTTTAATAAATATATGCTTAGTATTATTGATTTCTAATTGTTTGGTTCTATCTTATTGAATATGAGCAAAAATCTCGGGGATAAATATTAAAAGAAATCCATTAACAAGAAGAAATAACTATAATTTTATTCTTTACTTCCTATTTTAACAAAATAGTTAAATTAGGAGAATTTACCACTGAGATACGGGAGTAATGGAAAATGATGGAAGAGTTAATTTCAAAGTTGTTCTATTTTTCAATCATACCCCCTCTGTTCCAAATCTTTTTTATCTGTATTTTTTATTCAGTTTCATTAGCCTTTCTAATTTAACATGATATTTTATTATATTAAAACTTAAATACTTGCTAGTCCAATTAATTTAATATATTAAATTAGAAAGGCTAATGAAACTAAATAAGAATGCAGATAAAAAGATTTGAAACAGAGGGGGATATAATCGAAACATAAAACAACTGAAACTCCTGCCTGTCATTGGAAAATTTTCCTAATGATATATATATATATATATTATATATATATATATATATATATATATATATATATATATATAGCTCCATTTCGCAACACCTAAAATTACATTCATGCCCCCACTCTAATTACCGAAATATTTTAACGGAAAATACACAAATTCTGCACAAAGAAAAAAATATACAAAAACTCCAAATACTAGAAACTTTATACATAAAACAATACAAACCATCCTTAAACAAAATTAATTTCCAATACAGTACACTCATTTTAAAATGCCTATAGCACCTTTCTCATCAATTCTCCTCCTTCCAGCCTCCACATCCATTATTATATGTTTTGAAAAATTCCAACTTTGACTAACAGCGTTCTGTTTGCGAATTCTTCTTCTAACGGTCATTTCATCCCGTTCTTGTTGAAGACCGATCTATTACATACGGTCGATACAGATATTCCGAGGGACCTCACAACAGTGAGGGAGGGGGGCGATGTGCAGTTAAAACCGTTGAGAGGAAGGCCCCGAAACGGTGCACATTCTCTCCTGATGATCCCAAGCATTTGTAAACATCATTTGTTTTTTCAATATATCAAATTCACACTGTCGGATTAATTTCCTTTTATTTCACACACACACACACACACACACACACACACACACACATATATATATATATATATATATATATATATATATATATATATATATATATATATATATTATACAGTTCTTTTGTCGATTTTCTTTGTGTCGAATTCAAAGTCTTTTTTTTAATACAGTTCTTTTGATGATTTTATCTTTAAGTGTCTCAAAATTGAAAAAAAAAAAAACAAACAAAAAAACAAAAACAAAAAAACAAAGAAACAAAAAAAAAACCGAAATGTTTAACGTTGACTAACTTTCTATCTATTGATGAATTCTTCCTTTGGAATACTTTGTTTTTCTTATCTTTATTACAACATAAGAATATTTGCCCCCCCAACCCCCCCCCAAAAAAAAAACCAAAAAAAAAAAAAAATAAATAAATAAATAAACAATAGTATTATTAGTGTTAATCGGACTATTGTCCCCATCTTCACTGTTATTTGTACAACGCTACGACCGATATGCCCTCCGGCCTTCTTCAGGTATTTCTTGTCGGACTCGGGAACCTTCTCGGACTCGGGAACCTTCTTTTCGAACTCTGGAACTTTCTTGTCGTATTCGGGAGCCATCACGGAACTTTGAACCTAACCCTTTATTTATTCCACGGGGGTATCCTGTTCTCATTCCGCTAACCATAGCTGGGGTAGGAGTTGTGCTAATTAATTGGATACATGGCCGAGTGGATTAGGCAGTTGGGTTAAAAGACAGTTCTAAGTGACAGTTATCTCTGGTTCCCGAGTTCAATCCTGAGTGAAAGCAGTTAGAAAAATAATTAATTAACACAACTCCTACCCCAGCTATGGTTAGCGGAATGAGAACAGGATACCCCCGTGGAATAAATAAAGGGTTAGGTTCAAAGTTCTGTGATGGCTCCCGAATGCGACAAGAAAGTTCCCGAGTTTGAATAGAAGGTTCCCGAGTCCGACAAGAAATACCTGAAGAAGGCCGGAGGGTATATCGGCCGAAACGTTGTACAAATAACAATGAAGATGGCGACAATAGTCCGATTAACACTAATAATACTAATCTTCAAGCCTCATCTCAAACATTCAGAGAAATAAACAATAAAAAGAAAGAAAAAGAAAAAATAGCGCACGAGAGACAATATCATTATATTACGTATAAAAAACATTTCACGGAAATACCCGAAACCTTTGAGACGCTAGGATTAGGGTTAGTTTTAGTTTTAGAGTTAAGGTTCGGCTACTTCGGGAGTTTCTGCAATCTAATATTATTTATACGTAAAATGCGATTCAAATGATATTATCTCTAGCGCACTATTCTGCCTTTGACCATTCTGACTATGGCTAGTGTCATATTCAGCGTATTTACCATTATTTATTTGTCATCCTCTCCATCAATCTACCTAGCGGATTCTTTCTTGGAAACGGTCTGTGGCATAATTCCCTCGCTGTCCACGCCTGATCCTTTGAAATTCTCTTCAATCCCTCAAAGATTGACCAATGGACGCGAAGAATCACCACAGAGCAGGGACAACTAATCATTTATAGGCTTCAATAATCGAAGAAAATAATCCACTGGATTAACAACAGGGAGTGGGGGCTTCAAAATTTGTTTCCCCCTAAGGCGAAGGGCAGATTATTTATTGCAGATAGTTTTCCCTAAAGCAACGCATGACAATCCATCTCCAGATATAAACAGAAAACAGAAAATAAATCATACAAAAAAAAAACCCACATACGATTTTCAGTATAAGTTATATAAAAAAACATGTATGAACACACACGCACACTCATATATATATATATATATATATATATATATATATATGTACACGTGCACCCACACATACAAAACACCTAAAAAGTGCACAATGCCTTTTTTCGATACACACACTCACACTCTCATACTCACACCGTAAAAGAGAATATTTGACGTCATATTTCAAAACGTCCACTTTTTTCAGCGTTCTTTTCAGACTTCAAATTTTAAACACACTGATAAACAAGGACTATCACTTGCTTTTCTCGTTATTCTGTGATAAAATATTTTATCACCTTCCATATACCAACAAATGCCCTGAAGGACTGTATTTAAGTTACAGCTTGCATGTTGTTCTTGTCTGCTAACTCGACGGTAGTTAGAATCCCACTGCGACGGTGAGTATTGTATTGTTTCTATGATATCTGGGGGAGGGGGTGTAACTTCTACAACAACCAACAGTTCAGGGCTGTGAGTTCTCTGATAATTGGTAGAAAGTAGCTTCATTTTTTTAACAGAAAATTGTTCATCATGAGAGAATTTCTGGACCAAAAAGAACCGACAAGTTCATTTGCCACAATAATAACTATAAGCAAACGCCTCCGTAACATTTAATGATAATCAATACATATATAAAGGACAGTTAATAGATCGAAACACTGCAGCGTCGGTCAATAAACTTACCACTTAACTTATTTAAACCTCTTTTTTTCAATTTTTCTTAATATACCACACACACACACACACACACACACACACACACACACACACATATATATATATATATATATATATATATATATATATATCGCTCTCTGTGGATGAGTAATAGATGAATAGCAAAGGCATAGTCGGCAACAAACAAATTATCAGTCATATGGAGGTCAGATCTCCCGGACAAGCTGAAGAGACAGTTCTTCCAGGCTGTGGTTGTATCAGTGCTGCTATATGGCTGCACCACTTGGACCCTAACGAAACGTCTTGAGAATAAGCTAGATGGGAGCTGCACAAGAATGCTGTGTGCAGTCTTAAACAAGTCGTGGAAACGTCACCCTACGAGGAAGCAGCTGTACGGTCACTTGCCCCCGATCTCACAAACTATCCGAATGAGACGGACAAGGCATGCAGGACTGCTGGAGAAGCAAGGATGAGCTCATAAGCGACGTTCTCCTGTGGAAGCCAACACATGGACATCCAAGTTTGGGGCGTCCAGCAAGGACCTACACTGACCAGCTATGCGAAGATGCTGGTTGCTCTGCAGAGGACCTCCCAGGTGGCGAGAGTTTGTCATGGACATCTGTGCTGCATGCGCGACATGATGATATATATATATATATATATATATATATATACATATATATGGGAGAAATTAGAGGAAATTAATCCGACAGTATGTGGAGAAAGGTAGACAAACACGGGATGTTGTAGCAAATGGACGCCTTATGCCTTTCACATATGTACATGATTCACCAAATCTTCAAACACAATATACAAGACACGCTCACCCGAAACACCTAACACCTGTGGTACCATTATCAGTACCACATTACTATCCACTCTATCTGAGAGAAAAAGGAAAATCTCCTACTACCAACCTCTGCTAACACCAACAACTGACCACCATCTCCCATTATTCACGACCTCCTAATTCACTAGTATGAAAATGTTCATCATTGAAGCAAAAACTAAATCCAAAGTCCTGAAAAGGGTCTAATAGACCGAAACGTTACAACGTCGACACCAGCACAATAAAGACTCAATTGCTACAACATCCCGTGTTTGTCTACCTTTCTCCATATATATATATATATATATATATATATATATATATATATATATATAACTATAGGGTGAGATTGGCACTGTCTCAGCTGTTACTGGAACGGTATGCCAAAGTGCAGTATTATTGGGAAAGTGCTAAATACGATATAGAGCTGTTATATAATATGATAAAAAATAAATATATAAAGGTTTTATTTATTTATTTATTTATATATTTATTTATTTGTATATTTATTTATTTAATGATATAGGAACAGTGACTGTTCCTATGTCATTAAATATATAAAACCTTTATAAATTTATTTTTGTATTTTCCATAGCGCTAATCTTTTGGATAAAAGTATGAAACCAACTATTCTCCCTCCATATATAGGAAGACTGAACTCTTTATCTCTTGGAGTTTTCCTTCTCCTGTATTGGTTGTCACAATTCAAACCTGTTAAACTCCGCTTAAAATTGACCTTGTGCTGCATTCTGCTCGTGGTGGTGAAGTTGGGTTAATACATATATGAATTAATAATTTTCTTTCACCAACTTGGTTTTCATTTTTTCTCTCATGTTTCTTAAACACGACACATTATTATACATTTATTCATTCAGATCAGTTTCTTCGTGTGTGTTTTTTTTCATTTTTGGCACAGCCATTTCAATCGATTCATCCTTCCCCAATAACCCCACCCCCCACAGAAAATCTTTATTTAATCCACTGGGTGGCACATTCCAATTCATACACATGTCACGTTGGATCCGATTCCTCGGAAGTTTCCGATATTCATAACTGTCAACTGATGCTTCGCAATTCTGTTGAAGAAGTATAACTTTCTGCTCTACTTGACCCAGGGATTGAACTCGCGACTTTCAGCATTTGCAAGTCGATGTTATCAGCTTGACATTTCAATCTCGAATAACAAAACAGTTTCGCCTTTTGAAAGTGATCCGGGCAGCTCATCAAGTCTATTTTTAAAATGTACATCAAAATGGAAATATTTCTTGAAAATAAAGAAGAAAAGAAAAGAAAGAGAAAAATAACAAAGTATGGGGGAACCGTGAAACTTGATTACAATGTTATAAGTTACATATATTTCATTTGATTTTTTTCATTTATCAGTCTATCTATCTATATATCAATACGCTTGTTCTTTAATCTTCCGGCCGTTATTATCTTGCAAATCTCTCTGGCTAAAATTGTTATATACCCCTAACATGATTTTGGTATATAAATGGAGAAGTTCTCCCGGGTGTATTAGAGAGAGAGAGAGAGAGAGAGAGAGAGAGAGAGAAGAGAGAGAGAGAGAGAGAGAGTTATGTTTTAATTGGTTCTAATTAGACGTAATTTGCAATTAAGTCAAAAACCGACCAATCTCTTACTTTACTCTGCGTCTATCTCTTTCTTCCCCTCTATGTATCTCTTGACTACTTCCTCGTTATATAATGTTAGTTTCTCTGGAGAGTAGAGAGAGAGAGAGAGAGAGAGAGAGAGAGAGAGAGAGAGAGAGAGAGAGAGAGAGAGAGAGAGATGATGAAAAGAATTTGTTTTAATTGGTTATAATTAGTCGTAATTTGCAATTAAGTAAAAAAACTCTTAATTTACTCTGCGTCTATCTCTTTCTTCCCCTCTATGTATCTCTTGACTACCTCCTCGTTATATAATGTTAGTTTCTCTGGATATATATATAATATATTATATATATATATATATATATAGAGAGAGAGAGAAGAGAGTTAAATCAAGAGTATTTTACTTTTTACATATTTAGCTATTTTGCAATAACTCCTAAGTAAACATATCAAACATTATAATAATTGAATTATCATACTTATCCACAGGTCCTGCTAGTTACAATATTATTTTTTCAGACAATCATTTCCTCATTTCTAAACCGTGTGAAGTAAAGAATTCTCTTTGGACGTAACACGGACTCAAACTGCTTAGATCTCAAAGCCGACGCTTTAACCTATTAGGCAACAGAGCTGAAAAAACATGATTTAGTTGAAAACAAAACAATATAGAATAAAGGAATTGGCCTTTCTGACATTTTTTTTACAAGAATTTCAAATAGGTTTGTTTTTAATATCTTTTTATGTAGATGAAATACATTTTTGACTGGAGGACATAAGGGGAGAATAGTCAGTCTTTGACGAAAAACAGGGGCCACAATTGCAGTTAGACTTAGAAAAACATATCTCCATGATGGTTCTATCCCTAGAATTCCCCCAAACTGCCCCATATATTTATCTAGATGCCAGAGAATTTGACTGGAGAATTATACTTTTAAAGGTATTTTATATCAAAGTATTACTGATGACTTAAGATATAAAAGAAAATAATTCCATAGTCTTTATATTCCCACTGTGTATAAGTCACACAAGATGAATAAACGCCTATTTTACTAACCCCCCCCCCAAAAAAAAAAAAAAACAAACTAAAACACCCAGCTGAAAGGCATTGTCTGAAAAACATCTTCTACTATTAAACACACTAGGATGTGCTTTTTCTGTTACCAGACAATGTTTTTACAACATAAACAACATGAGATATATTGTTACATAATCTATGCATACATTATTGTCAACCCCCTGTATTTCTGAAGGGATGGCCCCTTTTCATAACACGGGCGGGAATTTCCATGGAATATTACAGAAAGCCCGTGAAGTCACGTGGGACCTGGTTGGCTCTCAGTTTCAGCTTGGACGTCAGGCAGAGAAGATGTACTGCCTTAGCTGGAGATCACTGCATACGCGTGCTATGTTAGTTAGATGAAAAATGTTTAGTAAAGTAAATAAAGGTTTAAATAAATAATACGGTTTTGTAGTTGATAAATGTCTTGGCAACAAGACTGACCTAGAAGAAGAAAGAAATCAAGGACGACCAACCACCAAGACGAAGTCCAGACGCTGGAAGAAGAACGTAAGATACCAAAGATGAGCAGGAGAATAATAGAAGTAAGGAAAGAAAGGTATACAGCAATATTTTCTATATGTGTCAGAATAGATGACATTTGTACTTCCTGTAAGTAATGAAATTATACCAAACAATATAGTACTAAAAACAAATAATATAGTACTAAATACCCAAAAGATCGTAGATAGACAACTAGACATCAAAATGGGGGATTTCACAACAAAAGAACTTAACGAGGTCTTAAAGAAATTAAAAGATAGAAAAGCTACAGGTGTTACATAATTATTAGATTCCTAATACTTATGTACAGTAATGTAGAAACCAAAATGGCCGTTATAAGTTGCAGCTCACGGCCTTGAAGGATTGAATGACAAGGCTTGACCTCATCCTGATCCTTCCGGTGGATACCGTGAGAATCGGTGGAGAAGACTCTCTCCCGGTCTAGATTAGAGAGAGTTTTAGTTCAGATCGGTCAAACCATGACGGTGATCAGTCGTGTTATGCACGCTGCCGACTCAATCTGCGCAGGTAGTCTGGTGAGGATTTCAAAATAAAATATGATCTAAGTAAACCGAAGTCTTGTGTTATTATCTAAAAACTACCAATGACACAGGGCTTCTGATAAGGAGAAATCCCCAATGGAAGACCAGACATGAAGTCCCCAAGACAAAGTCCAGATGCTAGAACAGAAGTAAGAAAGTAAAAAAAAGTATACAACACAGGTCTTGACGAAATACCCACCGAGTTTTGGAAGATGAGAAAGTACAATGACATAATGCTTAGACTATGCAATTCAGTATATAGACAAAATAGAATAAATAAATGGACGAGAGGCTGCATCCTCCCAATTCCTTAAAAAGGGAGACCTCGGAATCGCTAAAAACTACAGAGGCATAACTTTTACTGCTATTGCAGCTAAGATATAGAATTCCCTTCTTCTTAATCGCCTCCGGTCTTGGACAAGTCGTGAAAATAGCACCCCACAAAAAAGGAGCTGTACGGCCACCTGTCCCCTATCTCACAGACCATCCGAGTGAGACGGAGAAAACATGCTGGACACTGCTGGGGGAACAAGGACGAACTCATAAGCGATGTTCTCCTGTGGAAGCCAGCACATGGACATGCTAACGTGGGCCGCCCAGCAAGGACTTACATTGACCAGCTCTGCACGGATGCTGGATGCTGCACAGAGAACCTCCGTGGGACAATGAATGATAGAGAAGGTTGGTGAGAGATTGTCATGGATATCCGTGCTAATTGTGCGACATGATGATGATGATGATGATGATAGCACTAAACATGTACTTTATCCTATAAACTTATCCCTCAAAGCGATTCTCAATCCACTTAGCAACAAACAACGGCAGACAATTGATACCAGCAACTGCTGACTTGAATTTATTTTACTTGTAAAATCCTACCATAGACACAAAACAACCGTCTCCCTGGTTTAGCGCTAGTGAAAAGGAGATAGACTTCATCGCTGTCCGGCTGATACCGGCAATAGGACACTCAGCTGACTTTAGATTCTTTCATTTGTAAAATCCTTTTTTTTTTTATCTTGCCATGATATCAAAGGAGATTATTGACCGAGGTTCGTCGATTGATCTTGCTGGTTTTCGATTACACCCAGCACGGTCAACGATTGGTTTAGTTGTCATAACCTACGCATGCGCATACGATGTTTCTAACTGTGAGACGTGTGAAGCTCGCTCAGTGGAGCCATGTCATCAGTAATACGTAAAATGCCAATACTTTTAAGGTATCTCCTTTCTGTTGGACGAAACGTTAAACCACTTGGTTTAATCAGTTGGAAAGTCGAATTTGTCACGGAAGAGTCGTAACCCGTCCGACGTTCGTGTGTGTGTCCTGTGACAACATGATTGGTTGTATCAGATCGATAGCTCAATCGACAAGATCGGCTCGCTTTACACCTTCTCCTTTCTCCGATCTTCTTCGGCTATTTCGTTCTATACCCTCTCCTTATATCTCCACACACACATATATATATACACACACACACACATATATATATATATATATATATATATATACAAACACACATATATATATATACACACATACATATACATACACACACGCACATATATACATGCACATATATCTTATTATAATGGAGATTGTGCGTTTTTCTGTCTGTAACCGAAACTATATTACTACTCAATTCACAGTTCCCTTAGTTATTTACATCACATTCTCCATGATTTTATTTTTATTTAAACCTCAATGAATAATAAAATTGTTTTACATTATTAAGACTGTTGACCATATCTACATACTAATAATACGCAATTGTATTTATATATACAACAAAATGGAGGTTTACAGTGTGAATGGGAAGGCTAATTTGCATATTAATCTTAAAAAATTGATTTTAATAAATATATGTTTAGTATTATTGATTTCTAATTGTTTGGTTTTATCTTATTGAATATGAACAAAAATCTCTGGGATAAATCTTAAAAGAAATTCATTAACAAGAAGAAATAACTGTAATATTATCCTTTACTTCCTATTTTAAGTAAAGAGTTAAATTAGGAAAATTTACCAATGAAAGACGGGAGTAATGGAAAATGATGGAAGAGTTAGTTTCAAAGCTGTTCTGCTTTTCGATAATACCCCCTCTGTTCCAAATCTTTTTATCTGCATTCTTATTCAGTTTTATTAGCCTTTCTAATTTAACTTGATATTTTATTATATTAAAACTTAAAAACGTGCACCCGGAGGGTGTATAAATTTGCTAGTACAAATAAATATATACTAACATATATTTATACTCACATATATATATATATATATATATATATATATGACATCATGGCATCATTGCATGTGTGGATCGTGACTCGTCTTTCAAAAATATAACGCTGAACAAATACAGTTACACAACAAAAACAAATTTTATAAAGATTTTTTTTATCTCCTGTCATTTATAAAACATCCATCAATTTCTTCACCCCAGAATATATCCTGATGAAGGTTTAAAGAAACCGAAATGTTTAAGCGTCGATAAATAAATTCATCTTATTTTTGGAACACTTGTTTTTGCAAATTTCCTAATAATGTCGGATTTATTTCCATATTTACTCCCATATATATATATATATATATTATATATATATATATATATAATATAATAAAATGAAAATCCTATATATATATACATATATATATACACACATGTATATACGTATGTAAGTGTATAAATATGTGTGTGTGTATATATGTACGTGTGTATGTATGTATGTGCATGTACATGTATGTGCATATATATATGTGTGTGTGCGTGTGAGTATTTATATATGTGTGTAAATATAAGTGTGTGTATAAATATATGTGAGTACATATTTATGTATATATATATGTGTATGTATATATGTGCGTGTGTGTGTATATATATGTGTGTATATATATATATATATGCGTCTGTATGTATATGTGCGTGTGCGTGTATATATATGTGTATATATGCGTATATATATGTGTGTGTGTATGTATATATATATGTATTTATATATATGTGTGTGCGCATATATATGTGTGTATATATATGTATGTGCATGTATATGTATGTGCATGTATATATATATGTGTGCGTATATATATTTGTGTGTGTAAGTATATATGTGTATATGTATGGGTGTCTATGTATAGACACCCATATATATATACAAACAAGGAACAAAAAGTAATGAAATAGAAAGGATAAAGGCTGCCACAGAAAAGAGAACTAAAAGAAAGGAAAAACAGCATCCCCAACACCTGCAGAAAACATCATCTTTTGTTTGCACCCACTGCACCAGAGACTGCCATTCAAGGATCGGTCTGTTCAGCCACTCACGTGGCTGTAGATAAAAGAAAATACGCCATCGTCTAAAATAGACGGAAGGTTGCCAACTATGTATATATTTATTTGTTTGTATATATATATATGTGTGTGTGTGTATATATGTAAGTTTGCATATATATACATGTGTATATATATCTTTATATATATATATATAT
This sequence comes from Doryteuthis pealeii, assembly GCA_023376005.1. Taxonomy (NCBI): domain Eukaryota; kingdom Metazoa; phylum Mollusca; class Cephalopoda; order Myopsida; family Loliginidae; genus Doryteuthis; species Doryteuthis pealeii. The sequence goes on from CM042157.1 coordinate 18,412,348, forward strand.
ATATATATATATATATACATATATATATATATATATATATATATATATATATATATATATATATATATGTGTGTGAGTCTGTGCGTGTGTATGTGTGCGTGCGTGTGTGAAGGTTATTGAATGTTCGTCATTAAAGGTTATTAAATGTGTCTGTGCGGACATTTTTAAAGTTGAACAACTTGATGGAGATCTTCAGCGATGAAATTATTGATTTAACCCGAATGTCGTTCGGTACATATCGTCGGAAGTGATCAGATCAGATGTATTTAACGCTCGTCACATTTCGACATAAATGACTTAAACAAAAGAGGGGTTTTTTTCATATATATTATATATATATATAATACATATATATATATATATATATATATCTGTCTCTGTCTCTGTCTGTCTTTCTCTCTCTCTGTTTTTCTATCTCTGTCTCTGTCTCTGTCTCTCTGTCCCGGTCCTTGTCTGTCTGTCTGTCTCTCTCTGTTTTTCTATCTCTATCTCTGTTTCTCTGTCCCGGTCCCTCTGCCTGTTTGTCTGTCTATCACTCTCTCCCTCTCTCTGTAACTCTCTCTGTCTGTCTGTCTGTCTCTCCCTCTCTCTCTCTCTATATATATATATATATATATTAGTGAAAAAATAACAGAAGACTAAGATTTTTAGCATTATAGCCTATACTAAAGATCTAAATTTTCTGCTAATATACTTTTGCTCTGTGATTCTGACAATAAGGTCTAGGAGAAGGAAAACTCTGAATTCAAACCTGTTAAACTTCGCTTTAGAAATTATCCTTGTGTCACATCCTACTCATGCGGAGGGGTTGGTATATATATATATATATTGGAACGTTGAAAATACCAATGGTTTATTTTGAGATTTTTATGTCTGTTTTGTCATCGAGACTGAAATGGACGTGTTCAAAAAAATTATCGTGTATTGGTACTATAACATATCCATATTGACATCGCTTATTGGTCTGTGAGAATGGGACTTCAGAGAGAAAAGAATTCTTCAGTGATATACAGATATGTGTGTGTGTGTGAGAGAGAGAGAGAGAGAGAGAGAGAGAGAGAGAGAGAGACAGACAGACAGACAGACAGACAGACAGACAGACAGACAGATTAGAGACTTACTTGGTGAGATCTTTCTAGCTTCTTGCTGACCCTTCTATCATCTCCGGCTGCTATATTGTTGTCTACTTGGGTTGACTTCTAACTTCTTCTTAACCAAGGGAGTTGAGTTCTTCTAGGGACTGTTTATTCTGGCTAAGGGCTGATTTGGTCATTGCAATTAATTAACAAGACATTTTTTCAAAGCTTTTATTTTATCTAACCCATGATTCCTATTCACCGCGCGGGGAGACCAGCCTCAAAAGCCCGTCTGAACTCTTTGACGGCTAGGCTGAATCTCAAAATTCTCACCTGTCACTCTTCTTATCTCCCCTTTACCACGTTTCATTCCTTGTCCAATCAAAACTATTCCACGCGTCCATGTTGACATCATCATTATATATTTTCGTTACTGATAACGCTACTACTCAAAATTTTCCGTAACTAATCACTCAGGCCACCATCATGGTTCCACGTCAAGACGATTGTGTCATATCAGTATTCAACTGTGTGGCAAGTTGAATTTACTTCTGTCTACACAAATCTTTACATGGCGCTGCGAATAGGGTTTTGATTGGCTGGTAGATTTAGTGGGAATATTATTACCATATTTACTGAACAGTTGACCATGTTCTGTTAGATGCTACTGAGTGTATTCAGTTACGCTTTGTCTTATTTTGTCTGGTGACTGGACGCTAGACTCAGCCTTCCTGTGAAGGTGAGTATGATGCTAATTCTACAGTGTAGTACATTACATTCTTGAATAAGGTAACGTTAAGACACATGAAGATGTTGTTTTTAGTTTTCATTTTGTTTAATTTACGTGTTCGTGTGCGTATGGGTCAAGGATATCTTTTTCATGGTTTTTAAACAAATATATTTTTCTGCAATTTGTTTTTCAATTGCATATTCCCATTTTTGTGTCGATGATTGAAATAATTCCTGCTTACAAATGATTCAGATATTATTCACATGCCATATCATCATCATCCTCATCATCATGTCGCGCTTTCAGCGCGGATATCCATGACAATCTCTCTCCATCCGTCCCTATCGCTCATCATTCTCGGGAGGTCCTCTGTGCAGCATCCTGTATCCGCACAGAGCTGATCAATGTACGTCTTTGCTGGTCGGCCCACACTGGCGTGCTCATGTGCTGGCTTCCACAGGAGGACGTCGCTTATGAGTTCGTCCTTGCTTCTCCAGTAGTGTCCCGCGTGTTTTGTCCGTTTCACTCGGATGGTTTGGGTGATATGTGGCAACTGGCCGTACAGCTGTTTTCTCGTAGGGTGCTGTTTCCACGTCTTGTTCAGGATCACCCGCAGCATTCTTGTGCAGCTCCCATCTAGTTTATTCTCTAGTCGCTTAATTAGGGTCCAGGTGGTGCAGCCATACAGCAGTATTAACTTGTCTGTGAGGTTGGATTTCCATATGATCGATAATTTATTTATAGCGGCCCATGCTTTTCCTATACGTGCACTAACGTCATTTTCTGTGGAGGAGATGTTACTGCATAAGTATCTAAATTGTTCTACAGAGTTTAGGAGTTTGCCGTCGATGGTTGAGATGTCGCTTTTGTTTTTGAAAGACATGAACTCGGTTCACGTACACGGTTCACGTACAGGCCGACATTTCGTGCTGCCTTTTCTAGGCTGTGTAGTAAGGATTCGGCTTCAAATTCTTTATATTAAGAATAGATACTTGAAAATAAATTGCATTAATATTTTATAACAATTTGATCCTATACATTGAATTTAAAGAGTCTATCATGTTTAAACCCGTGCAATAGATCTTGCACTTGACATAATCAATGAAAATAACCACAAAAATATATCATCTTCTCAGACTTGCTCTCTGTCCTACTATCATTAAGAAATAAAAAACTGGAAAACCCTCTCATCATTAAGCTCCTGAATAGATTAGACTTGATGTCTAACTCTAAGGATATTATCATATGCTGGATCCCAAGTCATATAGGAGGGAGGGAATGAAAGAGCAGACTCCGCAGCTAAATCGGCTCTAGATTTGATCCCCGACAATTTCAAGATACTATATACTGATTTGAAACCTAAAATTAATAGATTCCTTCATACAAAATGGCAACAACACTGGATTAACAACATCCACAATAAACTCTTCCTAATCAAACACACTTTGGGAGGCTGGAGACCAACTTTAAGAAAGTCTAGAAAGGAACAAGTCATTGTGTCCCGATTACGCATTGGTCATACAAGACTAACGCACTCTTATATACTCAAACAAGAACAACAACCACAATGTGGAACGTGTCAAACACCTTTGACCGTTAAACACTTATTCATGGAATACAGATTTTTTGCTCACATCAGAAACCGTTATTTTAAAGTAAACAATATGAAAGATCTGTTTGAAAATGTTAACATGGAGGATATTGTCTCTTTTTTGAGGGAAATAAAATCATATCATAGAATATAGACATGAAACAAATCAATACCATACAACATAACCCCCAATAATGCTAACACATTGTTAAAACCAATTACTAAAAAGTATAAATATAAATACACGATATGTATTACTTCCTAACCGTTAGGCATGACATAACCCCAGACGGGTTGATATGCCGTTAAAATCACTAAACAAACAAACAAACTGTTGTGATTACGATTATCATAGAATCTGAAATTTATTAATTTCAGAAAGAATACAAAGGTGATTAAAAAAGTAATGCTATTTTCTTTATTTCATGTTAAGTTTAAAAATAAATAAAAATAAGGCCTTTATTCAGGCCCTAACGAGGCCCAGAGCAAGTATTCGACGAGTAAAACCCAACTTGCCAATCAGCAATGTCCTCCTTCTACATGAAATGCTCGACCACACACAAAGCCTCAAGGGAGAAAATCGCCCCATTCGGGTGGATAACTTTACCGCATCATCCATACTCGCCAGAATTAGCGTTTTCAGACTATCCTCTCTTCAGCCACATGAAAGAGGGTTTCAGAGGCAAACATTATTCCAGTGATGAGAAAGTGAAAGCTGTAGTGATGAAGTGTCTCAAAGAACAGTCAACATCATTTTACTGGGCAGGGGTACATGCTCTCATTTGAAGGTGGAACATTGCTATCGAGAGAAACGGTGACTATGTAGAGAAGTAGAGATGTGATCCACAGAGTACCAGTTTCATTTCGATGTGTGATACATGTTCCTGTGTTTGGTAATTATACCTGTCCTAAACAAAATGGCATTACTCTTTTTACTCACCTTGTATATATCATATATGGAACTAACGGACTGTCTTCATTGCCTTCTTGCAAAGAATAAAATAAAGTACGTAATATTATATAGGAATTCTTGAAACCATATAACTCTGTGCACATTATTTGTATTAAGTAGGAATACTTGATACTTTATAACTAAAAAATGAACGAGAAAAGTGATCGTGGTTGAACTTTGAAAATACCAACGGTTTATTCTGACGTAGGTTAATTCTTTTGTCGAGTCTGAATTGGACGTGTTCGAAAAAGAAATCTCGCGTAGTACAATTAACGGATTGCTTTCATTATATTCTTGCATAAAATAACGCCATGACCCATGAAGATGTTTTTTTTTGTGCATCCTATTTAATTACGTGTTCATGTCCGTGTGAGTCAAGCACATCCTCTTCGTGGTCTTTTAAAAATATTTCTTTTTTCGCAATTCATTATTCAATTGCATTTTCTTTTTTTTTTTTTTGTGTCAATGAAGGCAATTATTCTTGCATACAAATTATTCTGTTCCACTTGAAAAATGGATTCATATTCCCTGATGTCCGGAGAGGTAACATCTGCTAGGATTCCCTAAGTTTGTCAAATCTATTTGAGATAATGTCGAAAATTATTTGGTTTCGGTGCCTTTGTATAATGGTATATCAATCTACATGTTTTTCTAATGACAAATCCATCCTTGTAGAAGAACAGTAGTGGACATAAGGCACAACGGATAATCATAAGCGACGTTCTCCTGTGGAAGCTAACACATGGACATGCTAATGTGGGCCGCCCACCAAGGACTTACATTAACCAACTCTGCGAGGGTACTGGATGCTGCACAGAGGACCTCCCTGGAGCAAGGAATGAAAGAGAATGTTGGTCAGAGATTGGCAAATCCATCCTTGTAGAAGAACAGTAGTGGACATAAGGCGCAACGGATAATCATAAGCGACGTTCTCCTGTGGAAGCCAACACATGGACATGCTAATGTGGGCCGCCCACCAAGGACCTACATTGACCAACACTGCGAGGGTACTGGATGCTGCGTAGAGGACCTCCCTGGGGCAAGGAATGATAGAGAAGTTTGGTCAGAGATTGGCAAATCCATCCTTGTAGAAGAACAGTAGTGGACATGAGGCACAACGGATAATCATAAGTTTCTCCTGTGGAAGCCAACACATGGACATGCTAATGTGGGCCGCCCACCAAGGACCTACATTGACCAACTCTGCGAGGGTACTGGATGCTGCGCAGAGGACCTCCCTGGGGCAAGGAATGATAGAGAAGTTTGGTCAGAGATTGGCAAATCCATCCTTGTAGAAGAAAAGTAGGCGCAAGACAAGACAAGAAGAACAGTAGGCCAAGACAAGAGTGACAATCATCTGGAGGGTACAGATTCAATCCTGACTACAGGCGATAATAACCTATAATAGTTATCATTGCTTAACACTTGTACCAGGTGATTCTTAACAGAATGAAAACAAACGACCACAAGGAATTAAATAAAGGGTTCGGTTCGAAGATCCGTGAAGGCTCCCGATTACGACGAGAAGGTTCCCGAGCTTGACAAGAAATACATGAAGAAGGCTGGAGAGCACATTGGCTGAAACGTTGTGTATGTAACCTTCTCGGACTCGGGAACCTTCTTTTCGAACTTTCTTGTCTGAGTCTGAGAAGGTTCCCGAGTCCGACAAGAAATACCTGAAGAAGGCCGGAGGGCATATCAGCCGAAACGTTGTACAAGTAACAATGAAGATGGGGACAATAGTCCGAATAACGCAGATAATACTAATCTTCAAGCCTCATCTCAAACATTCAGAGAAAATGAGTTTAATAGGTTTGAATTCAGAGTTTTCCTTCTAGACTATTTACCTAGCCTTGGTTAAAGAGCCGAGTCTGCCCTGTTATTTACCCATAGCTGGAGCGAGAATTGGATTCATATCTTTACCAAGGTATGAATCCAATTCATGTGAAATGCAAACAGCTTCGTCCAGGAATCGAACTCGGGTCGACGAGTCCATTTCCTACGACTCTAACCATTAGCCCACCTACCTATCAAATTATGTATATGTTCCAAACAAGTAAATTGTATTTAATGTTCTACGAACAAACAAAGGGTAAGAAGAGGTAGAGAGAATTTACACACAGCGGAAGTGGCGGTGAGTGACACTTTGATCCGAGCCAGAGCGTGTCCCAGCCAGTGAATAGCTAAATTGCAAACAGTTAACATGAGGAGAGAGTACACAAGCATTTAGGTCAGATTGGCCCAACTATACTAGTTGGTATGTAACCTACTTAAAAATCTGAATCTCCACAGCAACAGATAAACTAATATGTATAAAATAAATAGTCAGGGTGAATACTTTGATAGACAAAACTGTATCTCCCCGACTATAACAACAACAGTCTCTTTCTTTAACTATCAACTAAAACACACTGTTGACACCATATGTACACACACACGCATATATATATATATATATATATATATATATATATATATATATATATATATATATCTTATTATAATGGAGATTGTGTGTTTGTCTGTCTGTAACCGAAACTATATTACTATACAAGTCAAAATTTCCTTTGTTATTTACATTATATTCTCCATGATTTTATGTTTATTTAAACCTCAATTATTAATAAAATTGTTTTACATCATTAAGACTGTTGACCACTTATAACATGCATTTGTATTTATGTATACAACAAAATAGCGGTTTACAGTGTGAATGGGAAGGCTAATTTGCAGATTTGCATAACAAATTTGATTTTAATAAATACGTGCTTAGTATTATTGATTTCTAATTGTTTGGTTTTATCTTATTGAATATGTGCAAAAATCTCGGGGATAAATCTTAAAAGAAATCCATTAACAAGAAGAAATAACTGTAATATTATTCTTTACTTCCTATTTTAACTAAATAGTTAAATTAGGAAAATTTACCAATGAAAGACGGGAGTAATGGAAAATGATGGAAGAGTTAGTTTCAAAGTTGTTCTATTTTTCGATCATACCCCCCTCTGTTCCAAATATTTTTATCTGCATTCTTATTCAGTCATTAGCCTTTCTAATTTAACATGATATTTTATTATATTAAAACTTAGATACTTGCACCTGAGAGTGCATATATTTGCTAGTATATATAAATATATATATATATATATATTTATATATATATATATATATGTGTGTGTGTGTGTGTGTGTGTGTGTGTGTGTGTGTGTGTGTGTAAGGTAATCCAAATGACTGGTAAGTAAGGGAGGATTCTATTTGGCATAATCGAAATCTTACTGTACAGCCATACCCTATGCTCTTGTAGGAGCAAACATATGTACTCATACAAGGATTTTTATTAATTCCTTAAGAGAGCTCAATGTATAATAATCAATAGATTAAATTATATACAACGCAATATTTAACTTAAAAAAAAACCAAAAAAAAACCTTAACAAACTGCCATTCCATTATAATTTATTTCAACCAGAAACAAACAACAAAAAAATAAAAAAAATAAAAAAAAAAATATTAAAAAAAAGTCTTTTGAGCTCTACACCCATTAGACAGGTTTTACAAAATCTTTTTGTAAAACCCGTCTGATGAGGCTAGAGTTCAAAGAAAAAAAAAAAATTTTTAAGTTTATATATATATATATATATATATATATAATATATATATATATATGTGTGTGTGTGTGTGTGTGTAATATATCAAAAAATGAAAACACAGGTTTAAATGGGTTAAGTGGTGAGTTTATTGGCCGACGCTGCAGTGTTTCGATCTATTAATCAGATCATCTTCAGGGCATAAGATAAGAAATTATTTATCACAGAATAATGTGAAAAGCGAGTGTTAATCCTTGTCATTCAGTCTGTTTAAAAAAATTTAAACTCATATATATTTATATATATATATATATATATATATATATATATATGAGAGTAAACAAACAGACGATGTGTTTTTGATATGGGTTTTTTTAGCCGACAATTTTTGTGAGAATATGTGCTTAATTGAAGTCGTGCCTAATTTTTAAAATTTATTAATTAATAATTAATGAATTAGGCGCGCATACCTATTCAAATGTAAGGCTAAACAAATCGAGAAAAATCAATCTCTGTATGTATATTTCGCCCTATTAGGCCTCATCAGCAGAACTATAGACAGGAAGACTGCTTTATGTGTGATTCGAACCCTGATTGTCAAGCTGACAGGTGGGGACTCTAACCGTTACACAGAGCTGGCCTTTCCCATATTTTTCGTTTTGTTTAGAAGTAGGTTATATTCCACTTATGGTGACTTTTTACTACACGACAGTATGAGAAGTAAACAAACAGACGATGTGTTTTTGATATGGCTTCTTTTTAGCCGATAATGTGTGTGTGTGTGTGTGTGTATGTGTGTGTACGCATTGCTCTGTGTATGTATGTGTATATGTCATGGAGATATGTGTTTGTATCAATGCCTCTATACAAATATGTTTGTAAATTCAAACACATTTATCCCAATGGTAGTATGCATATGTATACCGAAATGTGAGTACATATATGTGTGCAAAAGTTAAAAACATGAAACAGATTTATATATATATATATATGTGTGTGTGTGTGTGTGTGTGTGTGTGTGTGTGTATTTGGGCAGCATTCTTTCATTTATACATGTAGAATTAAACAACAGACACATCTGTTTAACAATTTTATTTTTGATATTTTCGAGTTTTCTGGTCAACTTTTTAATATTTGGGTAAAATTCGTAGATAAGTCCACCAAAGTTCAAGTCCCGAGTACTTTCCGTACTTCGAAGTGCCATCATCAGGGGTGATGTGTTCTAGTTTTTTAAAAAATTACATTAAACATCCTTAAACAAAATTAATTCCAGCCTCCACATTAATATAATTAAAAACAAACAAACTGGAACACATCAATTTATAAACTAGCCGAGATCACGTGGTTTATTTCCCCGGCCAATCACTAGCCATGCTGCGTGGCTGATACACCACTTAAACACTGATACTTGCCACAGCTGTACTTGCAATCATTGAGGAGGGACTTACAATACTCAGGACCCTTTACCAGAAGAACCAAAGGATTCTTTATCAGAGAATTACCAAGGATCCAATTCCACTGGAAAAGTGCTCTTGCTTGAAGGCCTAAAGGATGGCCCATAAAACTGAAAGTTAGTTGTTATCGTTGTGGATAAAATACGTGTATGACATGTAGGTAAATACGCCAATATCAATAGAGAAGAGAATTCTACTTGGGAATCCAGTATCTGTACAGAGCTAATTGAAGTAGTTTTTTGCTGGTCAGCCTACACTAGTGTGCCATCAGAACGTCACTTGTAGGTTCGTTCTTCCTTTCTTCCCATAATTTACTTCGTCATAAAGAGTGTCCAATCGCGGTGTAATGTTTAGCAAACTAGTTTCGCAGATCGATTAAAACTGATTAGTGAGCTCAATCCGCATTGGATGCTCCATATTTTCAACCTTGTGTCACATCCTATCCGTAGAGAACGTGTTGTTTAAATACCTAGTCTATCCTATCGTGGTGCAATGGCTTGCAAGCAAGTAGAAAAGCTTAGAAAGCTAGTCTCGCAGATCCATTTACTACTGAATAGCGGGTTCGATCCTCGGTGGATGCCCTATATTTGCGACCTTGTGTCACATTCGTTCTGTGGCGAACAGGTTGGGTAAAAGTGCGTCCCATCATGGTGTAATGCTTAGTAAGCTAGTCTCGCTGATCCATTACTCCTGATTAGCAAGGTCGATCCTCGCTGGATGTCCCATATTTGCGTCCCCGTGTCACATCCTATCCGTGCCGAATGGGTTTGGTAAATATCTACTACTCTACTACTGAATCCCAAGTTCAATCCTCGTTGGCGGCTTCAACCTTGTGTCTTAACCCAGCCATGGCGAACATGTTGGCTAAATACCTTCTTTGCTTGTCATATTTTTTATTGATTAAATGTGAAATCTGATTTAATATCCAATTCGGATTATTGAATTATAATAATTACCGGACGTTCTCTACATTATGTATGCACTAGCAGCGGCTACCCAGCGTCACCTGGGTAGAGGTTGTTTTTAAAAGTTAGTCCCGCCGATCCATTATTACTGAATCGTGAGTTGAATCCTCGTGGGATGCCCCATTTAAATACCCATGTAAAAAAGTAGACCTTGCATTGATCCAGCTACTCTGAAAAAAAAATTAATGTCTACTATCTAAAATATCAAATGAAAAAAGAACCACTGTTATCATTTACATTTTATTTTTTAATTATCTTCACGAATATAAATCAAATCTCTATTATTTTTCTCAAAAAGCAAGTCCTGGTGATATTTAATGTGTATATATATTTACTTTGTCTTTAATTGTTTTATTTTCGAAGTTTCCTCCGGACATACAGATTCACACCACTGCCCTTTATATATGTATAGATAGGAAGTGCGATGAGGAAATTTATCCGACAGTATGTGGAGAAATTTTTAAAGAAAACAAACACAGGATGTCATGAACAGTGGAAACTCTTTATGTCGATACTTAAGTATTTCGGTTTAAAAAAAAATTAAAACCTTCTATCGCGACTCCTACTTCGTCGCTCATATCTTTTCCAAAGTGTATGAACGACTTTTCGTCTCACGTAGTCTAACTCCCTCTGGCATAGAATAACAAACACTGTAGATAATGTAATCTCTTTATTCCTCTCACCAGAAAGTGTAAAAAACTGAAATAGGAAAGAAAACAGGTTTATAGAACGAGCCACAACACAGGGGATGGTTCAATGTCTGAACAAGGCAATGGATGGGTGTTAATAGAAAAACTGAGGCAGTTCATAGATAAAGACAGTGAAATAATAATGACGTACAATCACACCACCAAACAGGCTTAGAAGTTAAGAAAGGTACAAACGAGGGGCAGAGTCTATGAGAGAAAGTCAATCGAGCGACAAGGGAGTGAACATTACAAAATCTTTCTTAGTGTACAAGGTTCAACGAAACGTCAAATAATATAGTCAGATACACAAGGTAAAAGTCTATTACAAAATTTAATAAGAAGGTTACTGAGAGTCAAGTGACGTACCTGTTCTCTTTAAGGAAGAACATAGAAAAGGAATTGAACGCGTGTGGATAAGCCTTGAATTTACCGCTGAATAATGGTAGCCGGAAAAAGCGGTGAAAATGAAAGAATAGTCCCGTTTAGGAAAAAACACACAGTTGATCTAAGGGACGTAACTCTTAACGCAGGATCATAAATACGGACCGAGACACCTTCTTCAGGACATTGAATATTTGTATGAGTAAAAGATGAAAGATGTTCAGTGAATGTTGAATGTGTGATAAAACGTTATTAACCATTATTTACTTGGCGTTTTTATATGAAAGCCGATGACGCGATCATTGCATGTGAAAGCGGATAATAACCTTTTATCACACATTCAACATACACCGAAGATCTTTCATCTTTTACTCATACAAATATTCAACGTCCTGAAGTATGTTTTAATTAAAAAAACAATAAAAAAACGAAATACTTAAGTATCGACATAAAGAGTTTCCATTGTTCATGACATCCTGTGTTTGTTTTCTTTTAAAAAATTTCTCAACATGTATAGATAGATAATCCTGTATGTCTTGGTTGCGTGGGTGCCAAATGCACCCTAACAATCAGGTGTCAGAATAAAATCCATACTCTTCACACTTTGTATGCTAGGATATTAAAACAATGCTCTATTTTAAATTACGAATCTCACAATGATTCTTTTATAAAAAAGGAAGTACAACTGACGTCTTTGTCAAATATTGTTCATTCATGCGTTGCAGTGAGTATTCTCGGTTATTAAGTTATTATAACGCAATATAAAATGTTAACTAAGAATCAAACATTGAATAAATCTCCATAAAATATATTTAAAAGTTGATTACATTTTTAACTAGACTAGCAAATATATGCACCCTCCGGGTGCAAGTATTTAAGTTTTAATATAATAAAATAGCATCTTAAATTAGAAAGGCTAATGAAACTGAATAAGAATACAGATAAAAAGATTTGGAACAGAGGGGGTTTGTGCAAGAATGTAATAGATATAAACAGTTTATATTTATTACATTCTTGCACAAAATAACACCATGACCCATGAAGATGTTTTTCTGTTTTGTATCCGGTTTGTAATTACGTGAGTCAAGTACATTCACTTCTTTGCCTTTTAAAAAGATATTTTTCTGCGATTTGTTCTTTGGTTCTATTTTACCATTTTCTGTGACAATGTTGGCAATTATTAATGCCTTCAAATTCTTCAGTTCTGTTCAACTTGTTAGCACCTGCGAAATGGTTTCATAATTCCCGGGAGTCCAGGCTATGGCACTAAACGGCATCCGGTGATGAGGCACCAGTTCTTCAGAAATCTGCCGAGTGTCTATCAATCCTTCATTGCCATTACTCTCAATTCGACTCTTACACGGATCTGTTGGAAAAGGATGAGTACTAGAAAATATATGCACCCTCCGGGTGTAAGTATTTACATTATAATGTAAAAAGTCGTCGGGGCGGCCTAAAATCGGTATCAGCCAATCAGCGAGGGAGTCTATGCCCTTTTCACTAGCTCTAGACCATGGAGATTGTTTTTGGCATCTAAGGTGTAGCGACACACCTGCCATCAGCTCCTTACTTTACACACATATCCCTGTGCTACTCATAAAGCTGAGTTGGCGGGGACCGGTATCGAACTAGGAACCATGTGGTTTCTAGCCGAACGCTCTACCGACTGAGCAAACCCGGACCTTAAATTCTAATGTAATAAGATATATTAAATTAGAAAGGCTAATGAAACTGAATAAGAATGCAGATAAAAGGATTTTAAACAGGGTGTGGGGGGTATAATCGAAAAATAGAATAACTGAAACTTACCCTTCCATCACTCCCGTCTTTCATTGCTAAATTTCCCTAATTTAACTACTTAGTTAAATTAGGCAGTAAAGAATAAAATTACAGTTATTTTTCTTGTTAATGGATTTCTTTTAAGATTATTATGTGGAAAGTTAGAAAAATGAATATTCTCATCAGAATAATAGAAATTAAGTCTTCAGGTACATTGAAACAGTGTTAAGTTTTTGGTTGGTTGTTTGGGTTTTACGGCATGTCAACACTTGTTGGGTCATTTTATGTCGAAGACGTTTTGTTTTATTTATTCTTGATGGGTACTCAATTTTCTTGAAACTCAATCTTTTATTTGTAAACACAATTTTGCAAATTCATTTTTTCTATTTAAACCATAGATGTAACTCTAACAGGTGCTCCCACTCCGGGTCAGAGTGAACCTGGGGACAGTGGTGATGAAGGGGTACTCCACATTCCTAGAGCTCCAGAATTGGGACTTCACCATCAGACAGAGTTTAACGCCGTACCCGTGACACCAAGACACGCAGCCACCGCGTTCTAGCACGTATATGATAAAAAGAGTTGGGGGCTCACCATAAGGGCAATAGGGCTGAGACAATCATATACGTGGTAGGCCTTGAAGTGACCAATTGATCGGTGTGGAGCTCTCCGACCGGCCGTTTGTTGCATAATCTATGCGGTTGCATAAGATTATTGTGAATCCCCTGTATTTCTGAAGGGATGGCCCTTTTCATGTCACGGGCGGTACTTTCCGTGGAATATTACAGAAAGCTCGCGAAATACGGGAAGTCACGTGGGACCTGGTTGGGCCTTTAGTTGCAGCATGGACGTCAGGCAGAGAAGGCATATCTGCCTTAGCTGGGGCTCACTTGCACACGCGCGCTGTGTTTAGTTAGAGGAAGATGTTTAGTTAAGTAAATACAAGTTTAAATAAATAATATGGTTTCCTTTAAAAATATGATACAAATAAGCAAAACCTTACAGCTATGTGCATATTTATTCTAGATTTATTTTTTACTAAAGAGGAACACTTGATATATAACAATGTGAAACCCCCTCCCCCCAAACAGACTTGAGAAATAACTTGATTGTAACTGGAAATATAAAAGTACAATGAACACAATTCCTTAACCTTGATATGGCAACTGGCCTGTGAGAAGGAAAACACTGAATTCAAACCTACTAGTTATTGTAATGGTTAAAGAGGTTATTTCCTATAACTCCAACATAAAAAAGGGAACCATTCTTGACAGATAAAATATTTATTCATTTTTTCATTAAACTAAACCTAAACCCTAACCCTAACCCTAACTCTAAACCCTAACCCCGTCTTCTTTTTTCCTAGTTGATAAATAAATAAATAAATAATTTATCAGTCAAGAGTGGTTCCCCTTTGTTTATGTTGGAGTTATAGGAAATACCCGTTAAAGCTATGGTTCCCGGCAAATCATGGTAGGTAAGCATCGGTGACACTGTTCTATATTTGGATGGGTGATCAACTGGAAGCCTAAACAAATTGAAGACCTATGTGCCCGTAAATCACGGGAACAAAACCGTTTTGGTTTGTTTAAGATTGTTGCGTGATTTGTTCCACAACGACAATTATCTAAAAAACAAACAAATAACACTTGTTCCAGAATAGCAATTACAATTATAATGGACACGCATCGCCTAAAAGTTTTGTAAGTAAGTGTAGTGTAGATTTTAAAATCAACGGTAACACCGTGGAAAATTACAGTCGGATCCAAATAGTTTGATTGACAAGTCTTGAACTTATAGTCATCTGGAGCTGAGCAATCATTGGCTTAGAGAGTCACGTAACCTCTATAATAAGATAACCGGTCTAGAAGAAGACCAACAATGAATTAAAACCTGTTAAACTCCGCTTAAGAAATTCACCTTGTATCACATCTTACTCGGGCAGAGGCGTTGGTATATATATATTATATATATATATATATAATATATGTGTGTGTGTGTGTGTGTGTGTGTGTATGTGTGTGCGTGTGTTTGTGCTCTTGGTTATGCATATATCTATTAGTCTGAAGCTACGATCGAGTATCATTACTCATTTTTTCGTATGAGGGGTGTCCTGGAGTTATTTTTTTCTTAAATAACTCCTAATATATATATATATATATATATATATATATATGTGTGTGTGTGATTTTTAAGCAAATAGTTTGGAGGTAAATATTCTTGTTTGGTTTTATAAGCTGGAAGAAATAATTTTCTTTAACTTCATGGGTATTAATAAATACTGGTAGTTGTTAAGTTTCTGACCGCCACCCTTGGCCAGTTGAAAAGGACTTAAAGTAAGTCCTGAGCTATAGAATCCTTTGGTAAGTGAATAAGTCCTGAGTTATGGAATCCTACGCAGTGTCAAAGGTCCAGTGATATAATCCTATGTTCCGTCGTCCACAAAGGTTAAAAGTAGTTGGGCGCAGTTATGACTAGAACAGCCAATATAAATATTATAACAGCAGCAGAGCACCGCCAGTGATTGGCCAAGAGGTTGATCACATGTTTGTCGGCGAGTCTATAAGTAGAAGTGGTCATCCAGCACACACCTTATAATACAAAAATCTCAACACACCCCCTTTTTTATATAAGGTGGGTGATTCCATTCAGAAATATTAAATCATTTCATTCAGGAATATTACAATTTACAATCATTTCATTCAGAAAAATTTAAAATTTATAGTAACAGTATTTCTGTTCTATTACTTCTAACCCTAATTTTATTAATCCTATTTTGTTAATATTTTTTTTATTATTGTTATTATTTTGCTATTCCTTATCTAACTCTTAACCTAATCATTACTGTCAACATTACTGCCAAAATTAGTATTGTCCCCTTTTTCCTTTTTTTTTCTTTTTTTTTTTCTTTTTCTTTTTTTTTGATTAAAAAAAAATTGTTATGTTAATTTGACACACAATCTTCCAGAATCCATATAATAAAAAGGGTTGAGTGTTTGCAATAAGAGCAACTCGAAGAAAACGGTCGGATAATCATATAGGTGCTAGGGCTTGACTAGCAGACTGATCGGTTCGGGTCTCTCCGACTGTCCGTCTTTCCAAATCGTTCCACAGTTTTTTTTTTCAGTTCTCTGCCAAGATCCAAGCATTTGTTAATATTTCTGTTTTCTTTCATTTTAAATCTGTAGTACGTCGGAACGGCAAAATCCACCAAATGACTCGCCCTTTTTCTTGTTAATTAACACTAGGTCTGCATTTCTGTGATTGGAATTAGGTGATCCGTTTGCATTATTAATAAATAGCAATAATTACTGCAAACCATTAAATTATGTGTAAATTATTAGTCCTAGCATAAAAGGCAAACACCCTCCGGGCGTCGTGAAATTTAACTTTTGAAATATATTGCCAGAGGGAGTGGAAGTTAAAAATTCAATGCCAGAGAGTTTGTACCATAAGTAAAATCATCAAATTTATTAAAGGAGTATATATATATATATATATATATATATAAAATTAAAAATTAAAAAGATAAAGCAATTTGAAATGGAAACTTAGTTCTGATAACTTTTAGTATATTTGAAAATAAAACAAAAAAATATAAATATATAATACCAGCTAAGTATTTATCAAAACTTGTTTAAAAAACAAAAAACAATGAAGACCGTCTAAAGTTGCATACTCAAATTTTGAGTGTAAATAATACAAGGTTGTCCTTTATTCTATTATTGACGATTTTGGGCAATGTGACATAAGCAGTGGCGTAGTTTTGGTAACAGACAAATAGAGGTCGAATCTCCTTTATTAATAGATCAAATTATTTGCATTACAATTTATATTAGTTTGCAGATGATTATCACCATTTATTATTATCAAGTAGAGCCGTCAGAACAAATCACCATGATTCTTCCGCGCCACTCTCCCTATGGTTCATTGCTCCAGGAAGGTATCCAAACGTCTGTTAGCGTCTCAAGTTAATGGGTGAATCAGAGTTTTGATCATCTCTGATAGGATCAGCATGGCGAGCGAAGTCTGATGTTGGAAGACCCGAAACTTCCCAGTGAACCATGCATGCTACATTACTGACGACACCTACCAGCGCCACAAATGTAGGAGCGTATATTTAAAGCAGAGCTTATCATTATAGGTTTTTGTTGGTTGACCCTTACTGGTGGGTTCCTATGCAGGTGCCACAGGAGAAAGTAAATTATGAGTCGTCATTGGCTCTCCAGCAGTGTCCAGCATGATTTTTTGTCTTATCCGAATAGTTTATGTGATACAGGTAGCTTCCAGAATTTGACGGCAAGCTTGTACAATAACCATTTTGTTTTCTTCTCCAAGCGCTTCGTTAGTCTTAGTGGTTCAGCCATACAGTTGCACAGACACGATTTCATCTTGGAAGACATCTCTTTATCCTATCAGAAAGCATAAAAAAGTAAAGTCGTCGGGGTGGCCTAAAGTCAATATCAACCAAACAGCGAGGGAGTCTATACCCTTTTCGCTTGCCCTAGACCAAGGAGATTGTTTTGACGTCTGTGGTGGGGCACCTCACCTACCATCAGCTTACCACTTTACCGCACAGACCCTTGTGCTATCCATACGCTGAGTTGTCGAGGGTAGGTATCGAACCAAAACCTAGTGGTTCCTAGTCCGACACTCTACCGACTGAGCTAAACCGGCCCTATACAATTGTATTAAAAAGATTTACGTTGGAATTAAATAACACAACCCGATTTGACATGCCGTAAAGCCAACCAACCAACCAACCAAACCAACCAGGCAACCATTTTTATTTTTTTTAGTTCAGCCTTTCAATTGTGAAAAATGCCCAATTATGTAAACTACTAAGCCATCCGCATGAAATTCATGATAGCTTCCTCTTACATAATACGCTTACGCTGTTTGCCTACCTAGCATGTCTTCTTTCAAATTTTAGAGCCCAACTGCTGTGTCTTCTTTTTCTTAATGATATGAAATTTAGAAGCAGAACCATAAAACACGGAAAGCAAACCTCGGCATTGAAATCAATTGAAAACACTCCTTCTTCTTTCGAGTGTCAACTCAACTTTTATATAAAGCCTTATCTGGGTTGGGGGGAAATAATGTTAGCGTTTCATGTATCTAGTTGTGACCGATATTTTTTCTTAACAATAGAATACCTGTTTTTGTCCTTCAGTATGAAAAGAAAAAAATATTGTTTCATTGTTTGGTTGGTTGGTTTTTACGGCATCTCAAGCGTTGTTGGGTTATCTAATGCCGAAGTCAGTTTTTTTTTAACAAGCAGGTTTACCTTGACAGTTTCTTATGTTTTTAACATACTGTTGGAATTATTTTCATATATAAGGTCTGCTCTAATTGCCCACCTGGATTTATAGACTAGCTATAGTCACATGAGTTATTCCTGCAGCCAATCACTAGCAATACAACGTGGCTGATATACTACTTAAACCCCCGCCCCACATTGGACATAATTCTAACTGCACTCATTGAGAAGAGACTTACAGGATTACCAGATCTTTACCAATACTCAGGACAGACTTACAGGATTACTAGATCTTTACCAATACTCAGGACAGACTTACAGGATTACTAGATCTTTACCAATACTCAGGACAGACTTACAGGATTACTAGATCTTTACCAATACTCAGGACAGACTTACAGGATTACTAGATCTTTACCAATACTCAGGACAGACTTACAGGATTACCAGATCTTTACCAATACTCCGGACGGACTTACAGGATTACCAAATCTTTACCAATACTAAAGACGGACTTACAGGATTACCAGATCTTTACCAATACCCAGGACTCTTTACCAAGGATCCAATTCCCCTTGCTCAAGGCCTCCACGATGTCCCAAAAGATTATAACACGTACAGATAAAATATGGAGGATGGAAATGATACTGCAAGACAAGGTTGTTATAAAATTAACAAGGTTTTATTTAACACAGGGTAGAAACTGCTTCTACTCTCAAGCGACTTGGCAATTGTTTAAAAAAAAGGGTGGGAGTAAGAATTCCAAAAATGCAGACGCTGAATTCAAAAATCGAGCGCCAAAAAGAAGAAGCGGGAATTTTTCAGTAGTTCTGAGGATGACAACCAAGAGTAGTCACGCAACAAGTCAGCTCCATTATCGGAAAATGTAAGAAGATAAAATATGAACTATTAATACCGCAATATAAAAGAAAGGACTTTACCCGGTATGCTGTTCTACATTTCTGTAACTTTATTTAATACAGATTGTTTATTTTAATACGACTTCGTTATTTTTCCATTGTGTTAAGTCTTGTTTAAAAGTTAGTAAGATGTGTACCACCTATATATAAAATACAAATAACCCACAACAGTTGATATGCCATTAAACAGTACAAATTATATGCCATTAAACAAAATAACTAAACACCAGTAACACTATAAACCTTCTAAAAATGAGAGAACTATACAATACATTATGATAATTATTATTATAACTTATTATAATACATTTATTATAATACATTATAAATACTAGCAAATATATGCACCCTCCGGGTGCAAGTATTTAAGTTTTAATATAATAAAATATCATGTTAAATTAGAAAGGCTAATGAAACTGAATAAGAATTCAGATAAAAATATTTGGAACAGAGTGGGTATGATTGAAAAATAGAACAATTTTGAAATTAACTCTTCCATCATTTTACCTTACTCCCGTCTTTCTATTTTAACTATTTAGTTAAAATAGGAAGTAAAGAATGATATTACAGTTATTTCTTCTTCTTAATGGATTTCTTTTAAGATTCATCCCTGAGAATTTTGCTCATATTCATTAATATAAAACCAAACAATTAGAAATCAATAATACTAAGCATATATTTATTAAAATCAAATTTTTAAGATCAAATTAGCCTTCCAATTCACATTTTCTTGTATATATAAATACAATTGCAAGTTATTAGTATGTAGATATGGTCAACAGTCTTAATGATGTATAACGATTTTATTAATAATTGAGGTTTAATTAAAAATAAAATCATGGAGAATATGACGAAAATAACTAAGGTAATTGGGACTTTAGTAGTAATATAATTTCGGTTTCGGACAGAAAAACACGCAAACTCCATTATAATAAGATATAGAATATTTATTTTAATACAATATATATATAAAATACTAAAATAAAAAGCCGATTTCGACAGGAAATAACCCTGAAAGGGTTGACATGCCGTGAGACCTAACAACCATCCACCCAACTGCTTTTGTCACATATTGCACAATTTTATTCCGGACATTACAGAATTGAAAGAAAGAAAATCAATTACTTAAAAGACTTCAATAAGAAGGTAGACCATTTCTATCCAGAAATAAAATTTCCTCGAGTGGAAAATTGGAAATGTCTCGGCAGAAGACATCAATATATTATTAAATAAAAAGTGATTTCTTTTTAGTAAAACTATACACTGTGCCTTATATTTCTATTTGATACAAGGAAGGACTATTTTTGGTAACTAAATAAAAGGTTTTTATTTTATTTTTACTTAATAAACCAAACATAAATTTGGTCCGCTAAATAAAAGCCTTACCTAATATTTTTATCTAAATATTTTGGTTAACTTAATAAAACTTTTTACCAGTGTCATTTTTTTCTTTTTAGATTAACAAACCAAGTGAATATTTAACCGACTGATGTTGTCTTTTATTTTTAGTCAATAAAACTTTTTAGTCTCACAGCACAGGGTCCGTTTAGCTTAGTCGGTAGAGCGTTCGCCTTGGAACCACAAGGTTCTTAAATCAATACCGGCTTTCGCGTATGTGTAGCACAGGGATCTGTGCGGTAAAGTGGGAAGCTTATGGTAGGAGTGGCGCTCCACCTAAGATGCTATAAACTATCTCCTTGTTCTGTTACTGTGGGTTAAAACTGAACATCATTTTACGGACATTTTTATATGAAAATGATGTAATGAATATATAAATACCTTGGTACCCCCTCACTATAATCTGATTGGACAGTGTCATCTATAAATATTCGACACTGTGTTGGTACAGGCGCCTAAACCTAAGCCTACAAGCCTAAACTTACTCGCCAGACTACACCACGACTGCTCGGAAGACGTATGCTATTCGACGCACCAACTACTACTGCGATAATATACCAAATACCAACTTCATAATATATCCCTTAACCCTGTAGCGTTAGTTTGTATTCGCCTGGTGGAGTTGTCTGCCCCTTTTAGTTTGATGATGCCCGCTAGGGCACCAGTATTTAAGCGCCGGTTTCAAACACTTTCGCTCTCTTTATAGTTTCAGCAACTACGAGCCACATGGGGTAGATTCTATCTAAACCCTCTCGTGGGGCTCCGCCCCCTTACATTACTGTAAGTTCTTTACAGCATGGACTATTGCTAGTCTCATGTCTGTACTCTTTTATGTTATATCTGTATCATTCATGAATGTGTCTTATCTTGATTTGTGTACTCCTTTTTATATGTACTCTTTATTATGAACGTTGTATTCTACTGTTATCCATGTGCTGTGTTATTAAATGTTTGTCTATTAACCTTTGTCGGAGTTATTTGTATCCAAATTATGTTGAACTTTAAAACTACGTTACAACCCGAATATATCAGAAAATAAATATAAAAAAATATTAGAAACCAAAACAACCCAGCCCAGCAGAAGAAGAAAGCCCAGGAGAAGAAGATGGTCACCGCCGAAACAGAACCAGCAAATGACATTCGGATGATAATATTCCTACCCTTATCATTTGGGGACTTCATTTTCCAAATTTAAGAATATATCGAATTAGAATTAACTTCTGAACAATAACGTCTGAAAATATCAAACCACTCATCATCTACAATTCCCTGAACATGAAACAGACCAAAACATCCCCGTGGCTTTGCATTTGAGAATTTCATTTTTGACACTCTCGTGATTGAAACCATGGTAGACCCTTTATTTGTCCTCTACTAATAATATTATTATATATTATATATATATATATATATATATATATATATATGTTTGGTACATGCAAATTTGTAAACTACTAAAAGTAGAGGAATCATATGTAAAATGGGGAGGTAATATTTTATTATGAATTAAAATAATAAAATAAAAGGTGATACGAAGGCCTTTTCGACCGGTACTTTTTCAAGTATTTACACCGGTTGACAATTAAAAGTCAGAAATGTAAAGAATTTGTTAAGAACGAATGGGGTAAACCAGAGAGTGGAGGGGGGGGACAAAAAAAAAGAAAATGGGGAAAGAGGGGTATGTATATGTGCCCTAGGTTAAACCAGGGTTATGTTATGTTATGTTATGTTATGCCTCCCAACAGATAAATGGAGTGTCTCGGTGTTTGTCTGCACAGAGTAGGTCTAAGAAAAGAAATACTAACAGCCTCAAGGACTGCTAGATGTTGCTTAGACCTAGCTCTGTGCAGAATAGAGAAGCACTCATCTGTATAATCGGACAAACAAGCATTTATAGAAAGGTGCTCAGCGATCGCTGTGATATCTAAAGGTGCTCACTGTGCTGTGATATCTAAAAATACAATTCATTTTACATATGATTTCTCTACTTTTAGTAGTTTATATATATATATATATATATATATATATATATATATATATATATATATATATACTGAAGAGAGGTGAAAAGACGAAACACGGTGTCTTTGGATGACTTATTATATGCTCCCAATACCCGGTAGAGCTCTCTAGGGGTGACTTAAATTAACTTTCACAGCCAGCATAAAGCAGTGATCGTCTGTTTACATACTAGATCTCTATGGGGATCGTAAAATATATGAACAAATGTATGTATTTGATAGTTTAAACACCACCACTTTACTGCAGCTGTCGAATAATAATAATATTAGTATTATTACAGCTCTGTATTTTTTATATAATGAGCACATTTGGGTTATTTACTGATGCCACTGTGAAGAAAAATTAAAGCGACAATCGGATACTATATCCAGTAATAACAACCAATCGGTAGGGATTGAAATACAAATGAAATGAAACATATTATTATCTGCATTATAACTAAGCTATAACTAACTGCTACTTTGGGTCTATCTACTATATAGAAGAATTAGTATATATATTATATTATATATATATATATTTAATATACCAAGCGTGTTGGTAGATCCTTGCGGAGAGAAAAAACCCAGTTTGATTGTAAAATATACTACCAAACATCAACCAGGAAGAAAAAATTGTTGAAAAAAGAAAAGACCAAGATATTCGTACCAACAGAAAATAATCTATTGGTACAGTATTTGGCCAAAAGAAAAAACAATTTATATGTATATATATGTATATAAGATATATATATATATATTCATATAACCGCTAGGAGAAGCTAATCTGTAAAAAGTGCTCGATACCTAAGTAGAGCCAAGTAATAAAGATAATCTACTGAGTCAGACGAACCTACTATTAGTTTCGCATAAAGCTCTTCAGGGCTAAAATCTGAAGAGCTTTATGCGAAACTAATAGTAGGTTCGTCTGACTCAGTAGATTATCTTTATATATATATATATATATATATATATATATATATATATATATATAAAGGAAGGAAGAACTCAATACCGTAATTCCATAATAAATTACGCACTCTCATCCTATTCTCTCCTCTCAATTAACTTTGAAATCGAATCAGAAGTGGAAAACTGGAATGAATTAAAGTCTTTTAATTTATATTTCTCTCTGTATATATGTATGTGCGTACATGTATGAATTGTATTTTTTTAGATATCATAGCACAGTGTAGAAGGAGTTTCCCCTCCAGGGCACAAAAAAGAGCCTGGTCAAGATGTATGGAGGCCCTGTGTTGCTCGCTGGTGTGCTCCGAAGGAATGATTGTATTTTCCCAGTACCCCACTCGTACCGGGTCAGGCACGAAGGCCCTATTTATGTGGGACCACCCACAAGCCGAAACTCATGGGTGGCAGGTAGAAAAATTGCGTTGATCCCGTCGGCATTCCCCCTCAAGGAGGGCGCCTCAGGCGCTGGGCAATAAACCCAGCCCTGTCCCTTTAAGTCAAGGGGGCATGTATTGCCTGCAGGAATTGCCAGATAGTGTTTTACACAGTGTACTGCCTAACGGAGTCCAAACCGTGATTTCTGTCAGGGTTTTCTCCCTTAGCCTTTTCAAAATCCAGAGGATACCCACAAGGCAGCGGGGGCTATTTAGACTATTACACACCTATATGTTCTATATTCTCACCTTAATGTGCAAGATGGCTGTTGAGCGAGAAACTTCCTCCGCCCTTTCCCTTTTTAGATATACGTTATATCTACTAGCAAATATATGCACCCTCCGGGTTCAAGTATTTAAGTTTTAATGTAATAAAATATTATATTAAATTAGAAAGGCTAATGAAACTAAATAAAAATGCAGATAAAAAGATTTGAAACAGAGGGTGGGGGGGTATAATCGAAAAATAGAACAACTGAAATTTATACTTCCATCACTCTCGTCTTTCATTGTTATTTTTTCGAATTTAAGTATTTAGTTAAAAGAGGAAGTAAAGAATAAAATTACAGTTATTTTTTCTTGTTAATGGATTTCATTTAAGATTCATTGAAGAGATTTTTGCTTATATTCATTAAAATAAAACCAAACAGTTAGTGGATATGGTTAACAGTATTAATAATGTAAAACAATTTTATTAATAATTGAGATTTAAATAAAAATAAAATCATGGAGAATGTGACGTAAATAACAAAGGGAATTGTGAATGAAGTAGTAATATAGTTTCGGTTACAGACAGAAAAACACACAATCTCCATTATAATAAGATATAATGATGTATCAAATTACCCATTCAATATTAATCACATGGGGCCGGGTTAACTCAGTCGGTAGAGCGTTCGGCTAGAAACCACAGGGTTCCTAGTTCGATACCGGTCCTCGCCAACTCAGCGCATGAGTAGCACAGGGATCTGTGCGGTAAAGTAATGAGCTGATGGTAGGTGTGGAGCTCCACCTCAGATGCCAAAACAATATCCTTGGTCTAGCGTTATTGAAAAGGGGATAGACCCCCTCGCTGACTGGCTGATACCGACTGTAGGCCGCCTGACGACTTTTCTACTTTATATATATATATATATATATATATATATATATATATGTCTGTGTGTGTATGTTTACCTTTTTAGATATACGTTATATCTATATAAGGGTGTATCAAATTACCCATTCAATATTAATCACACACACACACACACACACACATATATATATATGTGTGTGTGTGTGTGTCTGTGTGTGCGTATGGGTGAGTATATGGTTATGTAACTGTAACATAATAAAAAAGGGCACACTATTGAGAAATATTTCATAGCAATGCCCTTAAAATACTTTATCTTAAACAATAAAACAAGTTATAACCAACATGCAATTCTGTTGGATCTGAAATAGAGATAGATGATTTTTTTTTAAATGGTCGAAATTCTCGATTTAACGTAAGGATAATCAGGAACCTTTTCTCCTCCCGAAATATGAACACCAAATCATCACAGATCGCTGTTAAAAAGTGAACGCAATTATTTTACAGATCATTGAGTCTATTATAAAATGTACCGTATATTGACGGCATATAGGACGCACTTTTTTTCCAAAATTTTGGCTCAAAGAATTGCCCTGCGTCTTATACCTCGTAGATGATGTTTGAGACCTCCCGTAGGCCTAGGCTAATCTTCTCTATGATGCTCACTAACCCAGCTTACGCTCAGTACTTTGACCTATTCTAAACTCCATGCATCCTTATTTTTATTGATGGTATTGTTATAATCAAGGTCAACGGGAGCGTATGGTGGCAATATATGCTTAAATACACTAGAAAACCTTATTTTCCTGAATCTGACCTGCTGAAATGTGGGTCCGTCTTATATGCCCTTGCGTCT
This sequence comes from Doryteuthis pealeii, assembly GCA_023376005.1. NCBI lineage: Eukaryota > Metazoa > Mollusca > Cephalopoda > Myopsida > Loliginidae > Doryteuthis > Doryteuthis pealeii. The sequence goes on from CM042157.1 coordinate 18,438,463, forward strand.
TATATGCCCTCAAATATCTTTTTTTCCAATGTTTTTTTTCTTTCTGTCTCTTTTTCTTCTTTCATTCTTTCTTTCTTTCTTTCCTTCTTTCTTTCTCCAATTTCTCTTCAATCCTATTTTCCTAGATGCCCCCCTTTTATTAAAGTCTGGCGAGTTTTTATTTCCTTTCATTCTTTCTTTCTTTCTTTCTTTCTTTCTTCAGTCCAATTTTTCTAGATGCCCCCAACTGTTTAAGTATAGCGAGGTTTTATTTCCTTCCTTTCTTTCTTTTTCTTTTTTTCTTTCTTTCTTTCTTTCTCTCTTTAATCCTATTTTCCTAGATGCCCCTCCTCTTGTTAAATCTAGCGATTTTTATTTCCTTTTTTCTTCCTTTCCTTCTTTCTTTCTTTCTTTCTTCTCTTTCTTTCTTTCTTTTCTTCTCTTCAATCCTATTTTCCTAATGCCCCCCTCTTGTTAAAATCTAGCGAATTTTTATTTCCTTTATCTTTTTTCTTCTTTTTTTTTTTCTTCTTTTTCTTTTTCTTTTCTTTCTTTCTTTTTCTTTCTTTCTTTCTTTCTTTCTTTCATTCATCTTCTTCACTGCTCTATTTTTCTAGATGGCTACCTTGTTAACCGTCTAGCGATTTTTCAATGCTTAATAATATTTCTCGGCTTGTCGCACCAATTTTTTCTGCTTGTGCAGCTTTGTTGTATCCGCCTGTCACAAGACTTCTATCGCTCTATTATTTTGACTAAGATAAAACCAAAACAATAAGAAATAAGAAAAAAAAGAAGAAGGAAGAAAGAGGGAAGCTATGTTTGGTTGTGTCTCACAATCCAGTTTCAGTTCGATGTTTCGCATTGAGAACTAAAGGCAGATATTAAGGATCAAACAATTTTCATTTTCAAAATGAATGACGTTGAAAGTTTTGGCTATGAGCAGAAACATCAAACTTCTATTCACAGTTAGTGAGGCATCAGCAAAATCAAACAGGGTAGAAATTTCTTAAGTATATGACCTGCTAACCTCCTCTTAATTTACCTGTTTTTATCTCTCAACACACACACACACAACACACACACACACACACACACACATATATATATATATATATATATATATATATATATATATAGTATGTAGTATAGAGAAATTTGAAAAGACACAGGTTTAGATAAAATGAGTGGTAAGTTTATTAGCCGACGCTGCAGTGTTTCGATCTGTTGAGTAGATCTTCTTCAGGGCTTTTGTTGATATAAAGAAGAGTAAAAAATTTTTATCATATTTTGTTAAACTCGACTGACGATTCTTGTCGGACGAGTTTGTTCGATCCTTTTTAACTGTCTGGCCATCTTTTTAATATCCAGGTGGAATTGGTGTAGCAGTCCACCTGGATTTTTGCCAGCGGCAGAAAGTTAGAGTTGCTGAGGTCCAATTTAAGAGCTTGATGTTCAATATTATTGAACAGATCAATATAATTGGAAAAGTAAAAGCTTAAAAATCGGTCATTTTGCGGTTATAGACATGTTTCTACCCACAGGTTTCACTGTATACCTATGAGTATCATCAGACCACTGACTTTATTTCCAATAAAGTCAGTGGTCTGATGATACTCATAGATATCTGATGGTAAGTGTTTTTGGTACAGGAGAATTTGTATAGCACTAAAAGTGGAGGAATCATATGTAATTAGGGAGATAATATTTTATTATGGAATAAATTATAAAATATAAAATAAATCTCCCCTTTATTTTATATTTTATTCCATAATAAAATATTATCTCCTAATTACATATGATTCCTCCACTTTTAGTGCTATATATATAATATTATATATATATATATATATATATATTATATATATGTAAAAATGAAACTGAACTTGAATCCGAGATTACGTCATTAACGGTTCTTTTATCGGTCGCGTCTTGAAAGTGAATTTTAAAAAAAGTTTCTTTTCTCGAACACTTCAAAAATTCTCCGCTTTTTCCAACGATTTTCATTTCAAATAAAAGATTCACTCTGATGAAGGTCGAATTTTCTTTGTGTGCGGAATATTTTTACATTTTTTTTCTATTATTATTATTTCATTTCATTTGTTTATTTAATAATAATAATAGTTTGAATACTGTACACATAGATAAACTCGTGACCGAAACACGGGTAAGTGATATTGATTAAAATTATCCTTTATTATCCACTTTCTTTCCTTATTCATTCTTTTATCATATTATCTTATATATATATATATATATATATATATATATATATTTATATTATATATGTATGTGTGTGTGTGTGTGTGTGTGTGTGTGTGTGTGTGTGTTGAACGAGAAATAAAGGAAGAAGGTATTGAATGGATAAAATAGGCATTTAATTAATTTAACTTACACGTGTTTTGGGTCAGGTGTTTATCCATGTGTACATTGTTCTATCTATTATTATTTTTAAAATAACAAAATGAAATAATAATAATAGAAAAAATGTACAAATGTTCCGCAAACAAGAAATATCAACCTTCCTCAGAGTAAATCCTTATTTTTGAAAATAAAATTCGTTGGAACGCCGGGGAATTTTTGAAATGTTCGAAAAAAAAGAGCTTTTAAAAAAAATCACATGAAGAAATGTTCAAACGCGGTCGAGACAGACATGCGACGGGGATTTTGAAATGGAGAGAAGATGGCTGTAACAAAGTTATGTGGAATTTTAATTTCAAAGCATGAGGGATTTTTTTAAAAAGTAGAAATTATACGTATGTGTGATTTTTGGTTGTTCATTTATTAATTTGTTTTAATGTCATTATAGTGAATTTCTAATTAACAAATATTGTTTTAGTAAAATCAAAATGAGTATTAAAGGATATAAATTTTTCTTCGCTGTATATATTTTATTTAAACTAGTTAAGCTTAGTCATTACA
>CM042157.1:18441460-18451460 GCA_023376005.1 Doryteuthis pealeii
TCTAGTCTCGTGCTTCCAGCCTAAACGTTAAGATGGTATGCCACCCTTGAACGTTCTGATAAGAATCAATAAGAAGAATAGTAGAGACCTTGAAAAAAAATTAATAAAGAAATTGTTTAATCTCGAGATCAAATAATCTAGGATTATTATCGGGAATGCCTTTGTCTCGGTTACTTCATTTTCTATTTCACGTTAATTAGAGAACGTTTAGTTTAGAAGTTTGTAGCGAAAAGTAATTTGGTGCGGAGAAATGATAAGCTCAAATGAATAATGGACTTCACATCTTAAAATCTTATTAATGGAGATTTGTGGGTTTCTCCTGTCTTTTTTGGGTTTGGTTTGTTTTGTTTTACGGCATATCAACCTCAGTGGGTCATTTAATGCCGAATATAAACTTTTGAAATTAATTCAATTCCTAATGGATTAATACAATTTTTTTTATAAAACATTTTTTCTATCTAACCATAGATGGACCCTAACAGGGTACTACCCACTCCGGGTCAGAGTGGACCAGGGGTAGCATGGTGATGAATGGGTGCCCCCACATTCCCAAACTCCAAAACTGGAACTTCGCCATCAGATAGAGTTCAACGTTCTTTCCCAGCCACCGCCTTCTAGCACCCATATGATAAAAAAGGGGTTGGGGCTTGCCATAAGGGCAATAGGGTGGGAAAATCATATAGGTGCTAGGGCTCTAACCGCTGACCGGCCTAAGGCTAATTTGCATATTGATCTAGAAATTTGATTTTAATAAATATAATGCTTAGTATTATTGATTTCTAATTGTTTGGTTCTATCTTATTGAATATGAGCAAAAATCTCGGGGAATAAATATTTAAAGAAATCCATTAACAAGAAGAATAACTGTAATTGGATTCTTACTTCCTATTTTAACAAATAGTTAAATTAGGAGAATTTACCACTGAAAGACGGAGTAATGGAAATTGATGGAAGAGTTAATTTCAAAGTGTTCTATTTTTCATCATTACCCCCCTCTGTTCCAAATCTTTTTTTATCTGCAATTTTTTATTCAGTTTCATTAGCCCATTCTAATTTAACATGATATTTTTATTATATTAAAACTTAAATACTTGCTAGTTCAACTAATTTCAGACAAAGATGAGGCCGATTCAAGTCAAACGCTGCTTCTTATGGGTAAATGATATGGCAGGCTGAGCGCATTACGTTCTGTTGGTGAGGCTTAGAATGTACTGATTTTATTCTTTGCTGAGGGGTAAGATCCCACAATCCAATGAAGTGTCTTGAGATGGATACTATACTGTATATGATGATGAGGCTTCAGTTATTTACTACCAGGAGCATTGTCACTGGAGTATTACAACAGTTAGTCCTACAAGGTCAAATAGATATGCTTTGAAAATGATCAGCACTAGCTATAAATATATGCACGCTCCGGGTGAAAGTATTTAAGTTTTAATGTAATAGAATATTATATTAAATTAGAAAGGCTAATGAAACTAAATAAGAATGCAGATAAAAAGATTTGAAACAGAGAGGGATATAATCGAAACATAAAACAACTGAAACTCCTGCCTGTCATTGGTAAATTTCCTAATGATATATATATATATATATATATTATATATATATATATATATATATATTATAGCTCCATTTCCCAACACCTAAAATTACATTCATGACCCCACTCTAATTACCGAAAATATTTTAACGGAAAATACACAAATTCTGCACAAAGAAAGAAATAAACAAAAACTCCAAATACTAGAAGCTTTATACATAAAACAATACAAACCATCTTTAAACAAAATTAATTTCGAATGCAGTACACACATTTTAAAATGCCTATAACACATTCTCTCCTGATGATCCCAAGCATTTGTAAACATCATTTGTTTTTTCAATATATCAAATTCACACTGTCGGATTAATTTCCTTTTATTTCATATATATATATATATATATATATATATATATATATATATGATATATATATATTATACAGTTCTTTTGTCGATTTTCTTTGTGTCGAATTCAAAAGTCTTTTTTTTTAAATAGAGTTCTTTTGATGATTTTATCTTTAAGTGTCTCAAAATTGAGAAAAAAAAAAACAAAAAAACAAAACAAAAAAACAAAGAAACAAAAAAAAACCCCGAAATGTTTAACGTTGACCAACTTTCTATCTATTGATGAATTCTTCCTTTGAATACTTTGTTTTTCTTATCTTTATTACAACATAAGAATATTTGCCCCCCCCCAAAAAAAAAAACAAAACAAAAAAAAAACAAACAAATAAACAACAGTATTATTAGTGTTAATCGGACTATTGTCCCATCTTCATTGTTATTTGTACAACGTTTCGGCCGATATGCCCTCCGGCCCTCTTCGGGTAATTCTTGTCGGACTCGGGAACCTTCTTTTCATACTCGGGAACTTTCCTGTCGCATTCGGGAGCCATCACGGAACTTTGAACCTTACCCTTTATTTAGTCCACGGGGGTATCCTGTTCTCATTCCGCTAACCATAGCTGGGGTAGGAGTTGTGCTAATTAATTGGACACATGGCCGAGTGGATTAGGCAGTTGGGTTAAAAGACAGTTCTAAGTGACAGTTATCTCTGGTTCCCGAGTTCAATCCTGAGTTAAAGCAGTTAGAAAAATAATTAATTAGCACAACTCCTACCCCAGCTATGGTTAGCGGAATGAGAACAGGATACCCCCGTGGAATAAATAAAGGGTTAGGTTCAAAGTTCCGTGATGGCTCCCGAATGCGACAAGAAAGTTCTCGAGTTCGAAAAGAAGGTTCCCGAGTCCGAGAAGGTTCTCGAGTCCGACAATAAATACCTGAAGAAGGCCGGAGGGTATATCGGCCGAAACGTTGTACAAATAACAATGAAGATGGGGACAATATTTCGATTAACACTAATAATACTAATCTTCAAGCCTCATCTCAAACATTCAGAGAAATAAACAATAAAAAGAAAGATAAAGAAAAAAGTGGGTACTTTATAGAATAGCGCACAAGAGACAGTATCATTAGATTACGTATAAAAAAACATTACATTTCATTACATTTCACGGAAATACCCGAAGCCTTTGAGACGTTAGTGTTAGGGTTAGTTTTAGTTTTAGAGTTAAGGTTCGGCTACTTCGGGAGTTTCCGGAATCTGATAGTATTTATACGTAAAATGCGATTCAAATGATATTATCTCTAGCGCGCTATTCTGCCTTTGACCATTCTATGGCTAGTGTCATAGTCAGCGTATTTACCATTATTTATTTGTCATCCTCTCCATCAATCTACCTAGCGGATTCTTTCTTGGAAACGGTCTGTGGCATAATTCCCTCACTGTCCACGCCTGATCCTTTGAAATTCTCTTCAATCCCTCAAAGATTGGCCAATGGACGTGAAGAATCACCACAGAGCAGGGACAACTAATCATTTATAGGCTTCAATAATCGAAGAAAATAATCCAGTGGATTAACAACAGGGAGTGGGGGCTTCAAAATTTGTTTCCCCCTAAGGCGAAGGGCAGATTATTTATTGCAGATAGTTTTCCCTAAAGCAATGCATGACAATCTATCACCAGATATAAACAGAAAACAGAAAATAAATCAGACAAAAAAACACATACGATTTTCAGTATAAGTTATATAAAAAAAGCATGTATAAACACACACGCACACTCATATATATATATATATATATATATATATATATATATATATATATAATATAATATATACGGCAACCACACATACAAAACACCTAGAAAGTGCACAATGCCTTTTTTCGATACACACACTCACACTCTCATACTCACACCGTAAAAAGAGAATATTGACGTCATATTTCAAAACGTCCACTTTTTTCAGCGTTCTTTTCAGACTTCAAATTTTAAAACACACTGATAAACAAGGACTATCACTTGCTTTTCTCGTTATTCTGTGATAAAATATTTTATCACCTTCCATATACCAACAAATGCCCTGAAGGACTGTATTTAAGTTACAGCTTGCCATGTTGTTCTTGTCTGCTAACTCGACGGTAGTTAGAATCCCACTGCGACGGTGAGTATTGTATTGTTTCTATGATATCTGGGGGAGGGGGTGTAACTTCTACAACAACCAACAGTTCAGGGCTGTGAGTTCTCTGATAATTGGTAGAAAGTAGCTTCATTTTTTTAACAGAAAATTGTTCATCATGAGAGAATTTCTGGACCAAAAAGAACCGACAAGTTCATTTGCCACAATAATAACTATAAGCAAACGCCTCCGTAACATTTAATGATAATCAATACATATATAAAGGACAGTTAATAGATCGAAACACTGCAGCGTCGGTCAAAAACTTACCACTTAACTTATTTTAAACCTCTTTTTTTCAATTTTTCTTAATATACCACACACACACACACACACACACACACACACACACACACACACACACATATATATATATATATATATATATATATATATATATATATCGCTCTCTGTGGATGAGTAATAGATGAATAGCAAAGGCATAGTCGGCAACAAACAAATTATCAGTCATATGGAGGTCAGATCTCCCGGACAAGCTGAAGAGACAGTTCTTCCAGGCTGTGGTTGTATCAGTGCTGCTATATGGCTGCACCACTTGGACCCTAACGAAACGTCTTGAGAATAAGCTAGATGGGAGCTGCACAAGAATGCTGTGTGCAGTCTTAAACAAGTCGTGGAAATGTCATCCTACGAGGAAGCAGCTGTACGGTCTCTTGCCCCCGATCTCACAAACTATCCGAGTGAGACGGACAAAGCATGCAGGACTGCTGGAGAAGCAAGGATGAGCTCATAAGCGACGTTCTCCTGTGTAAGCCAACACATAAACATGCAAGTTTGGGGCGTCCACCAAGGACCTACATTGACCAGCTATGCGAGGATGCTATATGCTCCACAGAGGACCTCCCAGGTGGCGAGAGTTTGTCATGTACATCAGTGCTGCATGCGCGACATGATGATGATGATGATATATATATGGGAGAAATTAGAGGAAATTAATCCGACAGTATGTGGAGAAAGGTAGACAAACACGGGATGTTGTAGCAAATGGACGCCTTGTGCCTTTCACATATGTACATGATTCACCAAATCTTCAAACCCAATATACAAGACACGCTCACCCCAAACACCTAACACCTGTGGTACCATTATCAGAACCACATTACTATCCACTCTATCTGAGAGAAAAAGGAAAATCTCCTACTACCAACCTCTGCTAACACCAACAACTGACCACCATCTCCCATTATTCACGACCTCCTAATTCACTAGTATGAAAATGTTCACCATTGAAGCAAAAACTCAATACAAAGTCCCGAAGAGGGTCTAATAGACCGAAACGTTACAACGTCGACACCAGCACAATAAAGACTCAATTGCTACAACATCCCGTGTTTGTCTACCTTTCTCCATATATATATATATATATATATATATATATATATATATATATAAGATTTTTTGGATGTTTGTTTTTTATAGAAGCATTGTTGAATAAATTATTATTTATATTTTGCTTGAAGGCAATTATAATGCATGTATCGCATAAAATTCGATAATTATAGAAAATAATCTTGACAAGTTAATCCCGGCAAAGGATGGCTCGCTATGCAGAACACCGTACAGACTGTTTCGACTTTATTAAGTCTCTTCAGCGATGTATACTAACGACTCCCCTCCGACAGGAATCGAAACCGGGACTTCACAGGCACAGTCAGAGACCATATCCGTTCGGCCGCCGGTACATAGCGAACAATCCCTGCGAAATTAACCTTGTCAAATGATACTATACGCCTCTGCCATAGTAGGCAAGTGGACGTTTATTGAGTAAGTAAACAAACCCGGCCGTAAGCTCTTCGGCGAAGTAAATAAGATTGTGCCTGTGAAGTCCCGGTTTCCATTCCTGTCGGAGGGAATCGTTAGTATACATCGCTGAAGAGACTTTATAAAGTCGAAACAGTCTGTACGGTGTTCTGCATAGCGAGCCATCCTTTGCCGGGATTAACTTGTCAAGATTATTTTCTATAATTATCGAATTTTATGCGATACATGCATTACAATTGCCTTCAAGCAAAATATAAAATAATATATATATATATATATATATATATATATATATATATATATATAGGGTGAGATTGGCACTGTCTCAGCTGTTACTGAACGGTATGCCAAAGTGCAGTATTATTGGGAGAGTGCTCAATACGATATAGAGCTGTTATATAATATGATAAAAAATAAATATATAAAGGTTTTATTCATTTAATTATATATTTATATATCTATTTATTTGTATATTTATCTATTTAATGATATAGGAACAGTGACTGTTCCTATGTCATTAAATATATAGAACCTTTATATATTTATTTTTGTATTTTCCATAGCGCTAATCTTTTGGGTAAAAGCATGAAACCAACTATTCTCCCTCCATATATAGGAAGACTGAACTCTTTATCTCTTGGAGTTTTCCTTCTCCTGTATTGGTTGTCACAATTCAAACCTGTTAAACTCCGCTTAAAATTGACCTTGTGCTGCATTCTGCTCGTGGTGGAGAAGTTGGGTTAATACATATATGAATTAATAATTTTCTTTCACCAACTTGGTTTTCATTTTCTCTCTCATGTTTCTTAAACACGACACATTATTATACATTTATTCATTCAGATCAGTTTCTTCGTGTGTTTTTTTTTTTTCATTTTTGGCACAGCCATTTCAATCGATTCATCCTTCCCCAATAACCCCACCCCCCACAGAAAATCTTTATTTAATCCACGGGGTGGCACATTCCAATTCATACACATGTCACGTTGGATCCGATTCCTCGGAAGTTTCCGATATTCATAACTGTCAACTGATGCTTCGCAATTCTGTTGAAGAAGTATAACTTTCTGCTCTACTTGACCCAGGGATTGAACTCGCGACTTTCAGCATTTGCAAGTCGATGTTATCAGCTTGACATTTCAATCTCGAATAACAAAACAGTTTCGCCTTTTGAAAGTGATCCGTGCAGCTCATCAAGTCTATTTTTAAAATGTACATCAAAATGGAAATATTTCTTGAAAATAAAGAAGAAAAGAAAAGAAAGAGAAAAATAACAAAGTATGGGGGAACCGTGAAACTTGATTACAATGTTATAAGTTACATATATTTCATTTGATTTTCTTCATTTATCAGTCTATCTATCTATATATCAATACGCTTGTTCTTTAATCTTCCGGTCGTTATTATCTTGCAAATCTCTCTGGCTAAAATTGTTATATATCCTTATCATGATTTGGGTATACAATGGAGAAGTTCTCCCGGGTGTATTAGAGAGAGAGAGAGAGAGAGAGAGAGAGAGAGAGAGAGAGAGAGAGAGAGAGAGAGAGAGAGAGAGAGAGAGAGAGAGTTATGATTGAAAAAAGAATTGTTTTAATTGGTTCTAATTAGTCGTAATTTGCAATTAAGTAAAAAAAAAAACTCTTAATTTACTCTGCGTCTATCTCTTTCTTCCCCTCTATGTATCTCTTGACTACCTCCTCGTTATATAAATTAGTTTCTCTGGAGAGAGAGAGAGAGAGAGAGAGAGAGAGAGAGAGAGAGAGAGAGAGAGAGAGAGAGTTAAATCAAGAGTATTTACTTTTTACATATTTAGCTATTTTGTAAATAACTCCTAAGTAAACATATCAAACATTATAATAATTGAATTATCATACTTATCCACTGGTCCTGCTAGTTACAATATTATTTTTTCAGACAATCATTTCCTCATTTCTAAACCGTGTGAAGTAAAGAATTCTCTTTGGACGTAACACGGACTCAAACTGCTTAGATCTCAAAGACGACGCTTTAACCTATTAGGCAACAGAACTGAAAAAACATGATTTAGTTGAAAACAAAACAATATAGAATAAAGGAATTGGTCTTTCTGACATTTTTTTACAAGAATTTCAAATAGGTTTGTTTTTAAAATCTTTTTATGTAGATGAAATACATTTTTGACTGGAGGACATAAGGGGAGATTTGTCAGTCTTTGACGAAAAACAGGGACCACGATTGCAGTTAGACTTAGAAAAACATATCTCCATGATGGTTCTATCCCTAGAATTCCCCCAAACTGCCCCATATATTTATCTAGATGCCAGAGAATTTGACTGGAGAATTATACTTTTAAAGGTATTTTATATCAAAGTATTACTGATGACTTAAGATATAAAAGGAAATAATTCCATAGTCATTATATTCCCACTGTGTATAGGTCACACAAGATGAATAAACGCCTATTTTACTAAAAAAACAAAAACAAAAAAAACAAACTAAAACACCCAGCTGAAAGGCATTGTCTGAAAAACATCTTCTACTATTAAACACACTAGGATGTGCTTTTTCTGTTATCATACAATGCTTTTACAACATAAACAACATGAGGTATATTGTTACATAATCTATGCATAGATTATTGTCAATCCCCTGTATTTCTGAAGGGATGGCCCCTTTTCATATCACGGGCGGGACTTTCCATGGAATATTACAGAAAGCCCCCGAAATACGTGAAGTCACGTGGGACCTGGTTGGCTCTCAGTTTCAGCTTGGACGTCAGACAGAGAAGATGTACTGCCTTAGCTGGAGCTCACCGCATACGCGCGCTATGTTAGTTAGATGAAAAATGTTTAGTTAAGTAAATAAAGGTTTAAATAAATAATATGGTTTTGTGGTTGATAAATGTCTTGGCAAGAAGACTGACCTAGAAGAAGAAAGAAATCAAGGACAACCAACCACCAAGACTAGGTTCAGACGCTGGAAGAAGAACGTAAGATACCAAAGATGAGCCGAAGAATTATAGAAGTAAGGAAAGAAAGAGTGTGCAACAATATTTTCTATATGTGTCAGAATAGATGACATTTGTCCTTCCTGTAAGTAATGAAATTATACCAAACAATATAGCACTAAAAACAAATAATATAGTACTAAATACCCAAAAGATCGTAGATAGACAACTAGACATCAAACTGGGGGGTTTCATAACAAAAGAACTTAACGAGGTCTTAAAGAAATTAAAAGATAGAAAAGCTACAGGTGTTACATAATTATTAGATTCCTAATACTTATGTACAGTAATGTAGAAACCAAAATGGCCGTTATAAGTTGCAGCTCACGGCCTTGAAGGATTGAATGACAAGGCTTGACCTCATCCTGATCCTTCCGGTGGATACCGTGAGAATCGGTGGAGAAGACTCTCTTCCGGTTTAGATTAGAGAGAGTTTTAGTTCAGATCGGTCAAACCACGACGGTGATCAGTCGTGTTATGCACGCTGCCGACTCAATCTGCGCAGGTAGTCTGGTGAGGATTTCAAAATAAAATATTATATAAGTAAACCGAAGTCTTGTGTTATTATCTAAAAACTACCAATGACACAGGGCTTCTGATAAGGAGAAATCCCTAACAGAAACCAGACACGAAGTCCCCAAGACGAAGTCCAGATGCTAGAACAGAAGTAAGAAAGTAAAAAAAAAAGTATACAACACAGGTCTTGACGAAATACCCACCGAGTTTTGGAAGATGAGAAAGTACAATGACATAATGCTTAGACTATGCAATTCAGTATATAGACAAAATAGAATAAATAAATGGACGAGAGGCTGCATCCTCCCAATTCCTTAAAAAGGGAGACCTCGGAATCGCTAAAAACTACAGAGGCATAACTTTTACTGCTATTGCAGCTAAGATATATAATTCCCTTCTTCTTAATCGCCTCCGGTCTTGAACAGGTCGTGAAAACAGCACCCCACCAGAAACCAGCTGTACGGCCACCTGTCCCCTATCTCACAGACCATCCGAGTGAGACGGACAAGACATGCTGGACACTGCTGGAGGAGCAAGGACAAACTCATAAGCGACGTTCTCCTGTGGAAGCCAGCACATGGACATACTAACGTGGGCCGTCCAGCAAGGACTTACATTGACCAGCTCTGCACGGATGCTGGATGCTGCAC
>CM042157.1:18456460-18466460 GCA_023376005.1 Doryteuthis pealeii
TACTATTACATACCCATATTGACATCGCTAATTGGTGTGTGAGAATGGGACTTCAGAGAGAAAAGAATTCTTCAGTAATATACAGAGAAGAGAGAGAGAGAGAGAGAGAGAGAGAGGAGAAGAGAGAGAGAGAGAGAGAGACAGTCAGACAGACAGACAGACTAGAGACTTACTTGGTGAGATCTTACTAGCTTCTTACTGAACCTTCTATCATCTTCGGCTGCCATATTGTTGTCTAGTTGGGTTGACTTCTAACTAACTTCTTCTTAACAAAGGGAGCTGAGTTCTTCTGAGGGTTGTTTCTTCTGGCTAAGGGCTGATTTGGTCATTGCAATTAATTAACAAGATATTTTTTTCAAAGCTTTTATTTTATCGAGCCCATGATTCCTATTCACCGCGCGGGGAAACCAGCCTCAAAAGCCCGACTGAACTCTTTGACGGCTAGGCTGAATCTCAAAATTCTCACCCCCCACTCTCCCTTTCTCACCTTTGCCACGTTTCATTCCTTGTCCAATCAAATCTATGCCACGCGTCCATGTTGACATCATCATTATATTTTTCCGTTACTGATAACGCCACTACTCAAACTTTTCCGTAACTAATCACTCAGGCCACCATCATGGTTCCACGTCATGACGATTGTGTCACATCAGTATTCAGCTGTGTTGCATGTTGAATTTACTTCTGTCTACACAAATCTTTACATGGCGCTGCGAATAGGGTTTTGATTGGCTGGTAGATTTAGTGGGAATATTATTACCATATTTACTGAACAGTTGACCATGTTCTGTCAGGTGCTACTGAGTGTATTCAGTTACGCTCTGTCTTAATTTGTCTGGTGACTGGACGCTAGTCTCAGCCTTCCTGTGAAGGTGAGTATGATGCTAATTCTACAGTGTAGTACATTACATTCTTGAATAAGATAACGTTAAGACACATGAAGATGTTTTTAGTTTTCATTTTGTTTAATTTACGTGTTCGTATGCGTATGGGTCAATGATATCTTTTTCATGGTTTTTAAACAAATATATTTCTGCAATTTGTTTTTCAATTGCATATTCCCATTTTTGTGTTGATGATTGAAATAATTCCTGCTTACAAATGATTCAGATATTATTCACATGTCATATCATCATCATCATCATCATCATCATCATCATGTCGCGCTGTCAGCACGGATATCCATGACAATCTCTCTCCATCCGTCCCTATCGCTCATCATTCTCGGGAGGTCCTCTATGCAGCATCCTGTACGTTTTTGCTGGTCGGTCCACACTGGCGTGTCCATGTACTGGCTTCCTTGCTTCTCCAGCAGTGTCCCGCGTGTTTTGTCCGTCTCACTCGGATGGTTTGTGTTATATGTGGCAGCTGGCCGTACAGCTGTTTTCTCGCAGGGTGCTGTTTCCACGTCTTGTTCATGATCACCCGCAGCATTCTTGTGCAGCTCCCATCTAGTTTATTCTCTAGTCGCTTAGTTAGGGTCCAGGTGGTGCAGCCATACAGCAGTACTGATATGACAACGGCTTGAAAGAACTGTCTCTTTAACTTGTCTGTGAGGTTGGATTTCCATATGATCGATAATTTATTTATAGCGGCCCATGCTTTTCCTATACGTGCACTAACGTCATTTTCTGTGGAGGAGAAGTTACTGCCTAAGTATCTAAATTGTTCTACAGAGTTTAGGAGTTTGCCGTCGATGGTTAAGATGTCGCTTTTGTTTTTGAAAGACATGAACTCGGTTCACGTACACGGTTCACGTACAGGCCGACATTTCGTGCTGCCTTTTCTAGGCTGTGTAGTAAAGATTCGGCTTCAAATTCTTTATATTAAGAATAGATACTTGAAAATAAATTGCGTTAATATTTAATAATAATTTGATCCTAAACATTGAATTTAGAGAATCTATCATGTTTAAACCCGTGCAATAGATCTTGCACTTGACATAATCAATGAAAATAACCACAAAAATATATCATCTTCTAAGACTCGCTCTCTGTCCTACTATCATTAAGAAATAAAAAACTGGAAAACCCTCTCATCATTAAGCTCCTGAATAGATTAGACTTTATGTCTAACTCTAAGGATATTATGATATGCTGGATCCCAAGTCATATAGGAGTGAGGAGGGAATAAAAGAGCAGACTTCGCAGCTAAATCGGCTCTAGATTTGATCCCCGACAATTTCAAGATACTATATACTGATTTGAAACCTAAATTAATAGATTCCTTCATACAAAATGGCAACAACACTGGATTAACAACACACAATAAACTCTTCCTAATCAAACACCTTTGGGAGGCTGGAGCAACTTAAGAAAGTCTAGAAAGGAACAAGTCATTGTGTCCCGATTACGCATTGGTCATACAAGACTAACGCACTCTTATATACTCAAACAAGAACAACAACCACAATGTGGAACGTGTCAAACACCTTGACCGTTAAACACTTATTCATGGAATACAGATTTTTTGCTCACATCAGAAACCGTTATTTTAAAGTAAACAATATGAAAGATCTGTTTGAAAATGTTAACATGGAGGATATTGTCTCTTTTTTTAGGGAAATAAAATTATACCATAGAATATAGACATGAAACAAATCAATACCATACAACATAATCCCCAATAATGCTAACACATTGTTAAAACCAATTACTAAAAAAGTATATATATAAATAAACGACATGTATAACTTCCTAACCGTTAGGCATGACATAATCCCAGACGGGTTGATATGCCGTTAAAATCAATAAACAAACAAACAAACTGTTGTGTTTACGATTATTATAGAATATGAAATTGATTCATTTGAGAAAGAATACAAGGGTGATTAAAAAAGTAATGCTATTTTCTTTATTTCATGTTAAGTTTAAAATAAAAATAAAAAAAGGCCTTTATTCAGGCCCTAATGAGGCTCGGAACAAGTATTCGACGAGTAAGACCCAACTTGCCAATCAACAGTCCTCCTTCTACATGAAATGCTCGACCACACACAAAGCCTCAAGGGAGAAAATCGCCTCATTCGGGTGGATAACTTTACCGCATCATCCATACTCGCCAGAATTAGCGTTTTCAGACTATCATCTCTTCGGCTCCATGAAAGAGGTTTTGAGAGGCAAACATTATTCCAGTGATGAGAAAGTAAAAGCTGTAGTAATGAAGTGTCTCAGAGAACAGTCAACATCATTTTACTGGGCAGGGGTACATGCTCTCATTTGAAGGTGGAACATTGATATTGAGAGAAACGGTGACTATGTAGAGAAGTAGGGATGTGATCCCCAGAGTACCAGTTTCATTTCGATGTATGATACATGTTCCTGTGTTTGGTAATTATAACTGTCCTAAACAAAATGGCATTACTTTTTGATTCACCCTTGTATATATCATATATGGAACTAACGGACTGTCTTCATTGCCTTCTTGCAAAGAATAAAATAAAGTACGTAATATTATATAGGAATTCTTGAAACCATATAACTGTGTGCACATTATTTGTATTAGGTAGGAATACTTGATACTTCATAAC
The DNA here is from genome assembly GCA_023376005.1 of Doryteuthis pealeii. Classification (NCBI taxonomy): domain Eukaryota; kingdom Metazoa; phylum Mollusca; class Cephalopoda; order Myopsida; family Loliginidae; genus Doryteuthis; species Doryteuthis pealeii. The sequence continues at coordinate 18,459,987 of CM042157.1, forward strand.
TAAAAAAGAAGGAGAAAAGTGATCGCAGTTGAACATTGAAAATACCAACGGTTTATTCTGACGTAGGTTAATTCTTTTGTCAAGTCTGAATGGACGTGTTCGAAAAAAAAAAATATCGCGTAGTAGAATTAACGGATTGCCTTTATTACATTCTTGCATCAAAATAACGCCATGACCATGAAGATGTTTTTTGTGCATCCTATTTAATTACGTGTCATGTCCGGTGAGTCAAGCACATCTCTTCGTAGTCTTTTAAAAATTTTCTTTTTCGCAATTTATTTCAATTGCATTTCTTTTTTTTTTGTGTCAATGAAGGCAATTATTCTTGCATACAAATTATTCTGTCCACTTGAAAAATGGATTCATATTCCCTGAATGTCCGGAGAGGTAACATCTGCTAGGGTCCCTAAGTTTGTCAAATCTATTGAGATAATGTCGAAAATTATTTGGTTTCGGTGTCTTTGTATAATGGTTTATATCAATCAATGTTTTTCTAATGACAAATATCCGTAGAAGAACAGTAGTGGTCATAAGGCGCAACGGATAATCATAAGCGACGTTATCCTGTGGAGGCCAACACATGGACATGCTAATGTGGGCCGCCCACCAAGGACTTACATTACCAACTCTGCGAGGGTACTGATGTTTGCACAGAAGACCTCCCTGGGAGCAAGGAATCATAGAGAAGGTTGGTCAGAGATTGGCAAATCCATCCTTGTAGAAGAACAGTAGTGGGCATGAGGCGCAACGGATAATCATAAGCGACGTTCTCCTGTGGAAGCCAACACATGGACATACTAATGTTGGCCGCCCACCAAGGACCTACATTGACCAACTCTGCGAGGATACTGGATGCTGCGCAGTGGACCTCCCTGGGGCAAGGAATGATAGAGAAGGTTGGTCAGAGATTGGAAAATCCATCCTTGTAGAAGAACAGTAGGCGCAACGGGTGTAGCGGTTGGGTTAATACAATTCTGAGTGTCAATCATCTGGAGGGTGCAGGTTCAATCCTGACTACAGGCGATAATAACCTATAATAGTTATCATTGCTTAACACTTGTACCCGGTGATTGTTAACAGAATGAAAACAAACGACCCCAATGGATTGAATAAAGGGTTCGGTTCGAAGATCCGTGAAGGCTTCCGATTACGACGAGAAGGTTCCCGAGTCTGACAAGAAATACCTGAAGAAGGCCGGAGAGCACATTGGCTGAAACGTTGTGTATGTATCAATAAAGATGAGCACAACAACCCGAAAAAATCTGAATGATAAAAATTATCAAGTCTCGGACAAATTAGTACTGACGCTATTTAACCCATAACTGGGAAGATGAAGAGTTCATACCTTTCCCAAGGGTATTAGTCCAAAAGTGAACGTAATTGCGCAGCTGGAGTTCGAACTCACTTGCTACAGTGTCACAGTCCAGCACAATGATTCCACGACTGAAAATTATTCATACCTTTCCCAAGGTTTTTATGTCAAATTATTCATCCTGTGTATTCAAATTATATATATATATATATATAATATAATATATATATATATATACAAACCCCCGTACGAGCAGGACATGACACCAGCTCAATTTCTTAAGCGGAGTTTAATAATATATTTAATAGTATTATCTGTGTTATTCGGACTATTGTCCCCATCTTCATTGTTATTTGTACAACGTTTCGGCCAATATACCCTCCGGCCTTCTTCAGCTATTTCTTGTCGGACTCGGGAACCTTCTTGAACTCGGGAACCTTCTCGAACTCAGGAACCTTCTTTTCGAACTCGGGAACTTTCTTATCCGAGTCCGAGAAGGTTCCCGAGTCCGACAAAAAATACCTGAAGAAGGCTGGAGGGCATATCGGCCGAAACATTGTACAAGTAACAATGAAGATGGGGACAATAGTCCGAATAACGCAGATAATACTAATCCTCAAGCCTCATCTCAAACATTCAGAGAAAAAGGAGTTTAATAGGTTTGAATTCAGAGTTTTCCTTCTCCTAAACTATTTACCTAGCCTTGTTTAAAGAGCCGAGTCTGCCCTGCTATTTACCAATAGCTGGAGGGAGAATCCAATTCATGTGAAATGCAAACAGCTTCGTCCAGGAATCGAACTCGGGTCGACGAGTCCATTTCCTACGATTCTAACCATTAGCCCACCTACCTATCAAATTATGTATATGTTCCAAACAGGTAAATTGTATTTAATGTTCTACGAACAAACAAAGGGTAAGAAGAGGTAGAGAGAATTTACACACAGCGGAAGTGGCGGTGAGTGACACTTTGATCCGAGCCAGAGCGTGTCCCAGCCAGTGAATAGCTAAATTGCAAACAGTTAACATGAGGAGAGAGTACACAAGCATTTAGGTCAGATTGGCCCAACTATACTAGTTGGTATGTAACCTACTTAAAATCTGAATCTCCACAGCAACAGATAAACTAATATGTATAAAATAAATAGTCAGGGTGAATACTTTGATAGACAAAACTGTATCTCCCCGACTATAACAACAACAGTCTCTTTCTTTAGCTATCAACTAAAACCACACTGTTGACACCATATGTACACACACACGCATATATATATATATATATATAAATAAATATATATATATATATCTTATTATAATGGAGATTGTGTGTTTGTCTGTCTGTAACCGAAAACTATATTACTATACAATCAAAATTTCCTTTGTTATTTACATTATATTCTCCATGATTTTAATGTTTATTTAAACCTCAAATTAATAAAAATTGTTTTACATCATTAAGACTGTTGACCACTTATAACATGCAATTGTATTTATGTATACAACAAAATAGCGGTTTACAGTGTGAATGGGAAGGCTAATTTGCATATTGATATAAAAAAATTGATTTTAATAAATATGTGCTTAGTATTATTGATTTCTAATTGTTTGGTTTTATCTTATTGAATATGTGCAAAAATCTCGGGGATAAATCTTAAAAGAAATCCATTAACAAGAAGAAATAACTGTAATATTATTCTTTACTTTCTATTTTAACTAAATAGTTAAATTAGGAAAATTTACCAATGAAAGACGGGAGTAATGGAAAATGATGCAAGAGTTAGTTTCAAAGTTGTTCTATTTTTCGATCATACCCCCCTCTGTTCCAAATATTTTTATCTGCATTCTTATTCAGTTTCATTAGCCTTTCTAATTTAACATTATATTTTATTATATTAAACTTAGATACTTGCACCCTGAGAGTGCATATATTTGCTAGTATATATATATATTATATATATAATATATATATAATATTTGTGTGTTGGTGTGTGTGTGTGTGTGTGTGTGTGTGTGTAAGTTAATCCAAATGACTGGTAAGTAAGGGATGATTCTATTTGGCATAATCGAAATCTCACTGTACAGCCAAAACCTATGCTCTTGTAGGAGCAAACATATGTACTCATACAATGATTTTTATTAATTCCTATAGAGAGCTCAATGTATAATAATCAATAGATTAAATTATATCAACGCAATATTTAACTTTCAAAATAAAATAAAAAACTTAACAAACTGCCATCACGTTATAATTTATTTCAACCAGAAACTAAAAAAAAAAAAATCTTAAAAAAAAATCTTATGAGCTCTACCCCCATTAGACAGGTTTTACAAAATGTTTTTGTAAAACCGTCTGATGAGGTTAGAGCCCAAAAGATTTTAAAAAAAGTTATATATATATATATATATAATATATATTATAATATATATATATATATATATATATGTGGTGTGTGTGTGTGTGTGTGTTGTGTGTGTATATGTGTGTACGTGTGTGTGTACGCATTGGTCTGGTGCATGTATGTGTATATGTCATGGAGTATAGAATTGTGTTGTATCAATGTCTCTCTGAATATATATATATGTTATATATATATATTATATATATATATATATATAATATATATATATATTATATATGTATATTATATTATATTAATATATAAGTTAGTCCCGCAGATCCATTATTATAAATCGTGGTTGAATCCTCGTGGGAGCCCCATTTAAATCCCTATGTAAAAATAGAGCTTGCATTGATCCAGCTACTCTGTTAATATCGATATCTAAAATATTAAATGAAAATTCCATGCTGTTATCATTTAAATTTTATTTTTTTATTATCTTCACTATATATAATCAAATTCTATTATTTTTGCTAAAAAATCAGCCTGGGGATACTTAATGTGTATATATATATTGTTATTTGTCTTTAATTTGTTTTATTTTCGAAGTTTCCTCGGACATACAGATTCACAACAACTGCCCTTATATATATGTATAGATAGGGAGTGCGATGGGAAATTAATCCGACAGTATGTGGAGACATTTTTTAAAGAAACAAACACAGATGTCATGAACAATGGAAACTCTTTATGTCGATACTTAAGTATTTCGGTTTAAAAAAAAATTAAAACCTTCTATCGCGACTCCTACTCTTCGTCGCTCATATCTTTTCCAAAGTGTATGAACGACTTTTCGTCTCACGTATCTAACTCCCTCTGGCATAGAATAACAAACACCGTAGATAATGTAATCTTTATTCCTCTCACCAGAAAGTGTAAAAACTGAAATAGGAAACAGGTTTATAGAACGAGCCACAACAGGGGATGTACAATGTCTGAAAAGGCAATGGATGGGGTTTAATAGAAAAACTGAGGCAGTTCATAGATAAAGACAGTGAAATAATAATGAGTACAATCACACCACCAAACAGGCTTAGAAGTTAGAAAGGTACAAACGAGGGGCAGAGTCTATGAGAGAAAGTCAATCGAGCGACAAGGGAGTGAACATTACAAAAATCTTTCTTAGTGTACAAGGTTCAACGAAACGTCAAATAATATAGTCAGATACACAAGGTAAAAGTCTATTACAAATTTAATAAGAAGGTTACTGAGAGTCAAGTGACGTACCTGTTCTCTTTAAGGAAGAACATAGAAAAGGAATTGCGCGTGTGGATAGCCTGAATTTTACCGCTGAATAATGGTAGCCGGAAAAGGTTGAAAATGAAAGAATAGTCCCGTTTAGGAAAAAACACACAGTTGATCTAAGGGACGTAACTCTTAACGCAGGATCATAATACGGACCGAGACACCTTCTTCAGGACATTGAATATTTGTATGAGTAAAAGATGAAAGATGTTCAGTGAATGTTGAATGTGTGATAAAACGTTATTAACCTTATTTACTTGGCGTTTTTATATGAAAGCGATGACGCGATCATTGCATGTGAAAGCGGATAATAACTTTTATCACACATTCAACATACACCGAAAAGATCTTTCATCTTTTACTCATACAAATATTCAACGTCCTGAAGTATGTTTTAATTAAAAAAAAATAAAAAACGAAATACTTAAGTATCGACATAAAGAGTTTCCATTGTTCATGACATCCTGTGTTTGTTTTTCTTTAAAAAAATTTCTCAACATGTATAGATAGATAATCCTGTATGTCTTGGTTGCGTGGGTGCCAAATGCACCCTAACAATCAGGTGTCAGAATAAAATCCATACTCTTCACACTTTGTGTGCTAGGATATTAAAACAATGCTCTATTTTAAATTACGAATCTCACAATGATTCTTTTATAAAAAAGGAAGTACAACTGACGTCTTTGTCACATATTGTTCATTAATGCGTGGCAGTGAGTATTCTCGGTTATTAAGTTATTATAACGCAATATAGAATGTTAACTAAGAATCAAACATTGAATAAATCTCCATAAAATATATTTAAAAGTTGATTACATTTTTAACTAGACTAGCAAATATATGCACCCTCCGGGTGCAAGTATTTAAGTTTTAATATAATAAAATAGCATCTTAAATTAGAAAGGCTAATGAAACTGAATAAGAATGTAGATAAAAAGATTTGGAACAGAGGGGGTTTGTGCAAGAATGTAATAAATATAAACAGTTTATATTTATTACATTCTTGCACAAAATAACACCATGACCATGAAGATGTTTTTCTGTTTTGTATCCGGTTTGTAATTACGTGAGTCAAGTACATTCCTTCTTTGCCTTTAAAAAATATATTTTTCTGCGATTTGTTCTTTGGTTCTATTTTACCATTTTCTGTGACAATGTTGGCAATTATTAATGCCTTAAATTCTTCAGCTCTGTTCAACTTGTTTGCACCTGCGAAATGGTTTCATAATTCCCGGAGTCCAGGCTATGGCACTAAACTGCATCCGGTGATGAGGCACCAGTTCTTCAGAAATCTGCCGAGTGTCTATCAATCCTTCATTGCCATTACTCTCAATTCGACTCTTACACGGATCTGTTGGAAAAGTATTAGTACTAGAAAATATATGCACCCTCCGGGTGTAAGTATTTAAATTCTAATGTAAAAAGTCGTCGGAGCGGCCTAAAATCGGTATCAGCCAATCAGCGAGGGAGTTTATTCCTTTTTCACTAGGGCTAGACCAAGGAGATTGTTTTGGCATCTAA
>CM042157.1:18468960-18501460 GCA_023376005.1 Doryteuthis pealeii
TTTTGAAATATATTGCCAGAGGGAGTGGAAGTTAAAAATTCAATTCCAGAGAGTTTATACCATAAGTAAAATCATCAAATTTATTAAAGGAGTATATATATATATATATAAAATTAAAAATTAAAAAGATAAAGCAATTTGAAATGGAAACTTAGTTCTGATAACTTTTAGTATATTTGAAAATAAAACAAAAAAATATAAATATATAATACCAGCTAAGTATTTATCAAAACTAGTTTAAAAAACAAAAAACAATGAAGACCGTCTAAAGTTGCATACTCAAATTTTGAGTGTAAATAATACAAGGTTGTCCTTTAATCTATTATTGACGATTTTGGGCAATGTGACATAAGCAGTGGCGTAGTTTTGGTAACAGATAAATAGAGGTCGAATCTCCTTTATTAATAGATCAAATTATTTGCATTACAATTTATATTAGTTTGCAGATGATTATCACCATTCATTATTATCAAGTAGAGCCGTCAGAATAAATCACCATGACTCTTCCTCCCCACTTTCCCTATGGTTCATTGCTTCAGGAAGGTCCTCTGCACGGCATCCAAACGTCTGTTAGCGTCTCAAGTAAAAGTCAAACGTCTGTTAGCGTCTCAAGTTAGTAGGTGGATCAGAGTTTTGATCATCTCTGATAGGGTCAGCATGGCGAGCGAAGTCTGATGTTGGAAGACCCGAAACTTCCCAGTGACCCATGCATGCTACATTACTGATGACACCTACCAGCGCCACAAATGTAGGAGCGTATATTTAAAGCAGGGCTGGTCATTATAGGTTTTTGTTGGTTGACCCTTACTGGTGGGTTCATATGCAGGTACCACAGAAGAAAGTCAATTATGAGTCGTCATTGGCTCTCCAGCAGTGTCCAGTATGATTTTTTGTCTTATCCGAATAGTTTATGTGATACAGGTAGCTTCCAGAATTTGTGCAAGACGGCAAGCTTGTACAATAACCATTTTGTTTTCTTCTCCAAGCGCTTCGTTAGTCTTAGTGGTTCAGCCATACAGTAGCACAGACACGATTACATCTTGGAATACATCTCTTTATTTTATCAGAAAGCATAAAAAAGTCGTCGGGGTGGCCTAAAGTCAATATCAACCAAACAGCGAGGGTGTCTATCCCCTTTTCGCTTGCCGTAGACCAAGGAGATTGTTTTGGCATCTGAGGTGGGGCGCCTCACCTACCATCAGCTTCTCACTTTACCGCACAGACTCTTGAGCTACTCATACGCTGAGTTGGAGAGGGTCGGTATCGAACCAAAACCTAGTGGTTCCTAGTCCGACACTCTACCGACTGAACTAAACCGGCCCTATACAATTGTATTAAAAAGATTTACGTTGGAATTAAATAACACAACCCGATTTGACATGCCGTAAAGCCAACCAGCCAACCAACCAAACCAACCAGGCAACCATTTTTATTTTTTTTAGTTCAGCCTTTCAATTGTGAAAAATGCCCAATTATGTAAACTACTAAGCCATCCGCATGAAATTCATGATAGCTTCCTCTTACATAATACGCTTACGCTGTTTGCCTACCTAGCATGTCTTCTTTCAAATTTTAGACCCCAACTGCTGTGTCTTCTTTTTCTTAATGATATGAAATTTAGAAGCAGAACCATAAAACACGGAAAGCAAACCTCGGCATTGAAATCAATTGAAAACACTCCTTCTTCTTTCGAGTGTCAACTCAACTTTTATATAAAGCCTTATCTGGGTTGGGGGGAAATAATGTTAGCGTTTCATGTATCTAGTTGTGACCGATATTTTTTCTTAACAATGGAATACCTGTTTTTGTCCTTCAGTATGAAAAGAAAAAAAAATATTGTTTCATTGTTTGGTTGGTTGGTTTTTACGGCATCTCAAGCGTTGTTGGGTTATCTAATGCCGAAGTCAGTTTTTTTTTTACAAGCAGGTTTACCTTGACAGTTTCTTATGTTTTTAACATACTGTTGGAATTATTTTCATATATAAGGTCTGCACTAATTGCCCACCTGGATTTATAGACTAGCTATAGTCACGTGAGTTATTCCTGCAGCTAATCACTAGCAATACAACGTGGCTGATATACTACTTAAACCCCCACCCCACATTGGACATAATTCTAACTGCACTCATTGAGGACAGACTTACAGGATTAACAGATCTTTACCAATACCCAGGACTCTTTACCAAGGATCCAATTCCACTGGATAAGCGCTCTTGCTCAAGACCTCCACGATGTTCCAAAAGATTATAACATGTACAGATAAAATATGGAGGATGGAAATGATAATGCAAGACCAGGTTGTTATAAAATTAACAAGGTTTTATTTAACACAGGGTAGAAACTGCTTCTACTCTCAAGCGACTTGCCAATTGTTTAAAAAAAAGGGGGGAGTAAGAATTCCAAAAATGCAGTAACGGAACCAACAGACGCTGAATTCAAAAATCGAGCGCCAAAAAGAAGAAGCGGGAATTTAGAAGTTTTTGAGGATGACCAGCAAGTAGTCGTCACGCAACAAGTCAGCTCCATTATCGGAAAATGAAAGAAGATAAAATATGAACTATTAATACCACAATATAAAAGAAAGGACTTTACCCAGTATGCTGTTCTACATTTCTGTAACTTTATTTAATACAGATTGTTTATTTTAATACGACTTCGTTATTTTTCCATTGTGTTGAGTCTTGTTTAAAAGTTAGTAAGATGTGTACCACCTATATATAAAATACAAATAACCCACAACAGTTGATATGCCATTAAACAGTACAAATTATATGCCATTAAACAAAATAACTAAACACCAGTAACACTATAAACCTTCTAAAAAAGAGAGAACTATACAATACATTATAATAATTATTATTATAACTTATTATAATACATTTATTATAATACATTATAAATACTAGCAAATATATGCACCCTCCGGGTGCAAGTATTTAAGTTTTAATATAATAAAATATCATGTTAAATTAGAAAGGCTAATGAAACTGAATAAGAATTCAGATAAAAATATTTGGAACAGAGCGGGTATGATTGAAAAATAGAACAACTTTGAAATTAACTCTTCCATCATTTTACCTTACTCCCGTCTTTCTATTTTAACTATTTAGTTAAAATAGGAAGTAAAGAATGATATTACAGTTATTTCTTCTTCTTAATGGATTTCTTTTAAGATTTATCCCTGAGATTTTTGCTCATATTCATTAATATAAAACCAAACAATTAGAAATCAATAATACTAAGCATATATTTATTAAAATCAAATTTTTAAGATCAATATGCAAATTAGCCTTCCAATTCACAACGTAAACCGCCATTTTCTTGTATATATAAATACAATTGCAAGTTATTAGTATGAGGATATGGTCAACAGTCTTAATGATGTATAACGATTTTATTAATAATTGAGGTTTAATTAAAAATAAAATCATGGAGAATATGACGAAAATAACTAAGGTAATTGGGACTTTAGTAGTAATATAGTTTCGGTTTCAGACAGAAAAACACACAAACTCCATTATAATTATAATAAGATATAGAATATTTATTTTAATACAATATATATATAAAATACTAAAATAAAAATCCGATTTCGACAGGAAATAACCCTGAAAGGGTTGACATGCCGTGAGACCTAACAACCATCCACCCACCTGCTTTTGTCACATATTGCACAATTTTATTCCGGACATTACAGAATTGAAAGAAAGAAAATCAATTACTTAAAAGACTTCAATAAGAAGGTAGACCATTTCTATCCAGAAATAAAATTTCCTCGAGTGGAAAATTGGAAATGTCTCGGCAGAAGACATCAATATATTATTAAATAAAAAGTTATTTCTTTTTAGTAAAACTATACACTGTGCCTTATATTTCTATTTGATACAAGGAAGGACTATTTTTGGTAACTAAATAAAAGGTTTTTATTTTATTTTTACTTTATAAACCAAACATAAATTTGGTCCGCTAAATAAAAGCCTTACCTAATATTTTTATCTAAATATTTTGGTTAACTTAATAAAACTTTTTGCCATTACCATTTTTTCTTTTTAGATTAACAAACCAAGTGAATATTTAACCGACTGATGTTATTTTTAGTCAATAAACCTTTTTAGTCTCACAGCACAGGGTCCGTTTAGCTTAGTCGGTAGAGCGTTCGCCTGGGAACCACAAGGTACTTAGATCAATACCGGCTTTCGCGTATGTGTATCACAGGGATCTGTGCGGTAAAGTGGGGAGCTTATGGTAGGAGTGGCGCTCCACCTAAGATGCTATAAACTATCTCCTTGTTCTGTTACTGTGGGTTAAAACTGAACATCATTTTACGGACATTTTTATATGAAAATGATCTAATGAATATGTAAATACCTTGGTGCCCCCTCACTATAATCTGATTGGACAGTGTCATGTATAAATATTCGACACTTTGTAGTACAAGCGCCTAAGCCTACCAGCCTAAACTTACTCGCCAGACTACACCACGACTGCTCGGAAGACAATTGCTATTCGACGCACCAACTACTACTGCGATAATATACCAAATACCAACTTCATAATATATCCCTTAACCCGGATATATCAGAAAATAAATATAAAAAAATATTAGAAACCAAAACAACCCAGCCCAGCAGAAGAAGAAAGCCCAGAAGAAGATGGCCACCGCCGAAACAGAACGAGCAAATGACATTCGGATGATAATATTCCTACCCTTATCATTTGGGGACTTCATTTTCCAAATTTAAGAATATATCGAATTAGAATTAACTTCTGAACAATAACGTCTGAAAATATCAAACCACTCATCATCTACAATTCCCTGAACATGAAACAGACCAAAACGTCACCGTAGCTAGGTTTTTGCATTTGAAAATTTCATTTTTGACACTCTCGTGATTGAAACCATGGTAGACCCTTTATTTGTCCTCTACTAATAATATTATTAGTATTATATATATATATATATATATATATAGAGAGAGAGAGAGATGTTTGGTACATGCAAATTTGTAAACTACTAAAAGTAGAGGAATCATATGTAAAATGGGGAGGTAAATTTTTATTATGAATTAAGATAATAAAATAAAAGGTGATACGAAGGCCTTTTCGACCGGTATTTTTCAAGTATTTACACCGGTTGACAATTAAAAGTCAGAAATGTAAAGAATTTGTTAAGAACGAATGGGGTAAACCAGAGAGTGGAGGGGGGACAAAAAAAAAGAAAATGGGGAAAGAGGGGTATGTATATGTGCCCTAGGTTAAACAGGGTTATGTTATGTTATGTTATGTTATGCCTCCCAACAGATAAATGGAGTGTCTCGGTGTTTGTCTGCACAGAGTAGGTCTAAGAAAAGAAATACTAACAGCCTCAAGGACTGCTAGATGTTGCTTAGACTAGCTCTGTGCAGAATAGAGAAGCACTCATCTGTATAATCGGACAAACAAGCATTTATAGAAAGGTGCTCAGCGATCGCTGTGATATCTAAAGGTGCTCACTGTGCTGTGATATCTAAAAAATACAATTCATTTTACATATGATTTCTCTACTTTTAGTAGTTTATATATATAATATATATATATATATATATATATATATATATATATATATATACTGAAGAGAGGTGAAAAGACGAAACACGGTGTCTTTGGATGACTTATTATATGCTCCCAATACCCAGTAGAGCTCTCTAGGGGCGACTTAAATTAGCTTTCACTGCCAGCATAAAGCAGTGATCGTCTGTTTACATACTAGATCTCTCTGGTGATCGTAAAATATATAAACAAATGTATGTATTTGATAGTTTAAACACCACCACTTTACTGCAGCTGTCGAATAATAATAATATTAGTATTATTACAGCTCTGTATTTTTTATATATTGAGCACATTTGAGTTATTTACTGATGCCACTGTGACAGAAAAATTAAAGCGACAATCGGATACTATATATATATATATATATATATATATATAAACAAATTTTTTTTGTGATGAAACAAAGAAAATACAGTGCTCAATCATATATATATATATATATATCTTATTATAATGGAGATTGTGTGCTTTTCTGTCTGTAACCGAAACTATATTCCTACTCAAGTTACAATTCTCTTAGTTATTGACATACATTCTCCATGATTTTATTTTTATCTAAACCTCAATTATTAATAAAATTGTCTTACATTATTAATACTGTTAACCTTATCTACATACTAATAACATGCAATTATATTATATATACAACAAAATAGCGTTTACAGTGTGAACGGGAAGGCTCATTTGCATATTAATATTAAAAAATCGAATTTAAATAAATATGTGCTTAGTGTTATTGATTTCTAACTGTTTGGTTTTATTTTAATGAATATAAGCAAAAATCTTTCATTAATTTTAAAAGAAATCCATTAACAAGAAAAGATAACTGTCATTTTATTCTTTACTTCCTATTTTAACTAAATACTTAAATTAGTAAAATAAAATGAAAGACGAGAGTGATGGAAGAGTAAGTTTCAGTTGTTCCATTTTTTTATACTCCCTCTGTTTCAAATTTTTATTATACTCCCTCTGTTTCAAATATTTTATCTGTATTCTTATTTAGTTTCATTAGCCTTTCTAATTTAATACATATTTTTATCACATTAAACTTAAATACTTGCCACCCGGAGGGTGCATATATTTGCTAGTATATTTATATACCAAGCGTGTTGGTAGATCCTTGCGGAGAGAAAAAACCCAGCAGAGAGTTTGATTGTAAAATAGACTAAACATCAACCAGGAAGAAAAAATTGTTGAAAAAAGAAAAGACCAAGATATTCGTACCAACAGAAAATAATCTATTGGTACAGTATTTGGCCAAAAGAAAAAAACAATTTATATGTATATATATGTATATAAGATATATATATATATATATTCATATAACCGCTAGGAGAAGCTAATCCGTAAAAAGTGCTCGATACCTAAGTAGAGCCAAGTAATAAAGATAATCTACTGAGTCAGACGAACCTACTATTAGTTTCGCATAAAGCTCTTCAGGGCTAAAATCTGAAGAGCTTTATGCGAAACTAATAGTAGGTTCGTCTGACTCAGTAGATTATCTTTATATATATATATATATATATATATAATATATATATATATATCAATAAAGGAAGGAAGAACTCAATACCGTAATTCCATAATAAATTACGCACTCTCATCCTATTCTCTCCTCTCAATTAACTTTGAAATCGAATCAGAAGTGGAAAACTGGAATGAATTAAAGTCTTTTAATTTATATTTCTCTCTGTATATATGTATGTGCGTACATGTATGAATTGTATTTTTTTAGATATCACAGCACAGTGTAGAAGGAGTTTCCCCTGCAGGGCACAAAAAAGAGCCTGGTCAAGATGTATGGAGGTCCTGTGTTGCTCGCTGGTGTGCTCCGAAGGAATGGTTGTATTTTCCCAGTACCCCACTCGTACCGGGTCAGGCACGAAGGCCCTATTTATGTGGGACCACCCACAAGCCGAGACTCATGGGTGGCAGGTAGAAAAATTGCGTTGATCCCGTCGGCATTCCCCCTCAAGGGGGGCGCCTCAGGCGCTGGGCAATAAACCCAGCCCTGCCCCTTTAAGTCAAGGGGGCAGGTATTGCCTGGAGGGATGGCCCTCTGGGATCGACGCTATTAATTTAACACCTCACCGGTCCAGTGGGCGAAGCACACTGGACCCCCGTCCCGAAAGACGGTTTGGGGTGGAATTATGAACCAAAACATTCGACATCCGTTTGGCTGCAGGAATTGCCAGATAGTGTTTTACACAGTGTACTGCCTCACGGAGTCCAAACCGTGATTTCTGTCAGGGTTTTCTCCCTTAGCCTTTTCAAAATCCAGAGGATACCCACAAGGCAGCGGGGGCTATTTAGACTATTACACACCTATGTGTTCTATGTTCTCGCCTTAATGTGCTAGATGGCTGTTGAGCGAGAAACTTCCTCCGCCCTTTCCCTTTTTAGATATACGTTATATCTACTAGCAAATATATGCACCCTCCGGGTGCAAGTATTTAAGTTTTAATGTAATAAAATATTATATTAAATTAGAAAGGCTAATGAAACTAAATAAGAATGCAGATAAAAAGATTTGAAACAGAGGGGGGGTATAATCGAAAAATAGAACAACTGAAATTTATACTTCCATCACTCTCGTCTTTCATTGTTATTTTTCCTAATTTAAGTATTTGGTTAAAAGAGGAAGTAAAGAATAAAATGACAGTTATTTTTTCTTGTTAATGGATTTCATTTAAGATTCATTGAAGAGATTTTTGCTTATATTCATTAAAATAAAACCAAACAGTTAGAAATCAATAATACTAAGCACATATTTATTAAAATCACATTTTTAATATCAATATGCAAATTAGCCTTCCTGTTCACACTGTAAACCGCTATTTTGTTGTATATATAAATATAATTGCATGTTATTAGTATGTGGATATGGTTAACAGTATTAATAATGTAAAACAATTTTTATTAATAATTGAGATTTAAATAAAAATAAAATCATGGAGAATGTGACGTAAATAACAAAGGGAATTGTGAATGATGTAGTAATATAGTTTTGGTTACAGACAGAAAAACACACAATCTCCATTATAATAAGATATAATGATGTATCAAATTACCCATTCAATATTAATCACATGGGGCCGGGTTAACTCAGTCGGTAGAGCGTTCGGCTAGAAACCACAGGGTTCCTAGTTCGATACCGGTCCTCGCCAACTCAGCGCATGAGTAGCACAGGGATCTGTGCGGTAAAGTAATGAGCTGATGATAGGTGTGGAGCTCCACCTCAGACGCCAAAACAATATCCTTGGTCTAGCGTTATTGAAAAGGGGATAGACCCCCTCGCTGACTGGCTGATACCGACTTTAGGCCACCTCGACGACTTTACTACTTTATATATATATATATATATATATATATATATATATATGTCTGTGTGTGTATGTTTACCTTTTTAGATATACGTTATATCTATATAAGGGTGTATCAAATTACCCATTCAATATTAATCACACACACACACACACACACATATATATATATATATATATATATATATATGTGGGTGTGTGTGTCTGTGTGTGCGTATGGGTGAGTATATGGTTATGTAACTGTAACACAACAAAAAAGGGCACACTATTGAGAAATATTTTATAGCAATACCCTTAAAATACTTTAGCTTAAACAATAAAACAAATTATAACCAACATGCAATTCTGTTGGCTCTGAAATAGAGATAGATGATTTTTTTTTTAAATGGTCGAAATTCTCGATTTAACGAAAGGATAATCAGGAACCTTTTCTCCTCCCGAAATAGGAACACCAAATCATCACAGATCGCTGTTAAAAAGTGAACGCAATTATTTTACAGATCATTGAGTCTATTATAAAATGTACCGTATATTGACGGCATATAGGACGCACTTTTTTTCCCAAAATTTTGGCTCAAAGAATTGCCCTGCGTCTTATACATCGTAGATGATGTTTGAGACCTCCTGTAGGCCTAGGCTAATCTTCTCTATGATGCTCACTAACCCAGATTACGCTCAGTACTTTTACCTATTCTAAACTCCATGCATCCTTATTTTTATTGATGGTATTGTTATAATGAAGGTCAACGGGAGCGTATGGTGGCAATATATGCTTAAATACACTAGAAAACCTTATTTTCCTGAATCTGACCTGCTGAAATGTGGGTCCGTCTTATATGCCCTTGCGTCTTATATGCCCTCAAATATGGTAATTTTCTCCCTTGCTGTTACCATTTCATCTTTTTTTCCAATGTTTTTTTTTTCTTTCTGTCTCTTTTTCTTCTTTCATTCTTTCTTTCATTCTTTCTTTCTCCAATTTCTCTTCAATCCTATTTTCCTAGATGCCCCCCTTTTATTAAAGTCTGGCGAGTTTTTATTTCCTTTCATTCATTCTATCTTTCTTTCTTTCTTTCTTTCTTTCTTTCTTTCTTCAGTCCAATTTTTCTAGATGCCCCCAACTGTTTAAGTATAGCGAGGTTTTATTTCTTTCTTTCTTTCTTTTTCTTTTTTTCTTTCTTTCTTTCTTTCTCTCTTCAATCCTATTTTCCTAGATGCCCCCTTCTTGTTAAAGTCTAGCGAGGTTTTATTTCCTTTTCCTTCTTCCTTTCCTTCTTTCCTTTCTTTCTTCTTTTCTTTCTTTCTTTCTTTCTTCAATCCTATTTTCCTAGATGCCCCCTCTTGTTAAAATCTAGCGAATTTTTATTTCCTTTATCTTTTTTTTTCTTCTTTTCTTTCTTTCTTTCTTTCTTTTCTTTCTTTCTTTCTTTCTTTCTTCATTCATCTTCTTCACTGCTCTATTTTTCTAGATGGCTACCTTGTTAACCGTCTAGCGATTTTTCAATGCTTAATAATATTTCTCGGCTTGTCGCACCAATTTTTTCTGCTTGTGCAGCTTTGTTGTATCCGCCTGTCACAAGACTTCTATCGCTCTATTTATTTTGACTAAGATAAACCAAACAAATAGAATATAAAAGAAAAACAGAAGAAGAAGAAGAAGAGGGAAGCTATGTTTGGTTGTGTCTCACAATCCAGTTTCAGTTCGATGTTTCGCATTGAGAACTAAAGGCAGATATTAAGGATCAAACAATTTTCATTTTCAAAATGAATGACGTTGAAAGTTTTGGCTATGAGCAAGAAACATCAAACTTCTATTCACAGTTAGTGAGGCATCAGCAAAATCAACAGGGTAGAAATTTCTTAAGTATATGACCTGCTAACCTCCTCTTAATTTACCTGTTTTTATCTCTCAACACACACACACACAACACACACACACACACACACACACATATATATATATATATATATATATATATATATATATAAGTATGTAGTATAGTGAGAAATTTGAAAAGACACAGGTTTAGATAAAATGAGTGGTAAGTTTATTAGCCGACGCTGCAGTGTTTCGATCTGTTGAGTAGATCTTCTTCAGGGCTTTTGTTGATATAAAGAAGAGTAAAAAATTTTTATCATATTTTGTTAAACTCGACTGACGATTCTTGTCGGACGAGTTTTGTTCGATCCTTTTTAACTGTCTGGCCATCTTTTTAATATCCAGGTGGAATTGGTGTAGCAGTCCACCTGGATTTTTGCCAGCGGCAGAAAGTTAGAGTTGCTGAGGTCCAATTTAAGAGCTTGATGTTCAATATTATTGAACAGATCAATATAATTGGAAAAGTAAAAGCTTAAAAATCGGTCATTTTGCGGTTATAGACATGTTTCTACCCACAGGTTTCACTGTATACCTATGAGTATCATCAGACCACTGACTTTATTTCCAATAAAGTCAGTGGTCTGATGATACTCATAGATATCTGATGGTAAGTGTTTTTGGTACAGGAGAATTTGTATAGCACTAAAAGTGGAGGAATCATATGTAATTAGGGAGATAATATTTTATTATGGAATAAATTATAAAATATAAAATAAATCTCCCCTTTATTTTATATTTTATTCCATAATAAAATATTATCTCCTAATTACATATGATTCCTCCACTTTTAGTGCTATATATATAATATTATATATATATATATATATATATATTATATATATGTAAAAATGAAACTGAACTTGAATCCGAGATTACGTCATTAACGGTTCTTTTATCGGTCGCGTCTTGAAAGTGAATTTTAAAAAAAGTTTCTTTTCTCGAACACTTCAAAAATTCTCCGCTTTTTCCAACGATTTTCATTTCAAATAAAAGATTCACTCTGATGAAGGTCGAATTTTCTTTGTGTGCGGAATATTTTTACATTTTTTTTCTATTATTATTATTTCATTTCATTTGTTTATTTAATAATAATAATAGTTTGAATACTGTACACATAGATAAACTCGTGACCGAAACACGGGTAAGTGATATTGATTAAAATTATCCTTTATTATCCACTTTCTTTCCTTATTCATTCTTTTATCATATTATCTATATATATATATATATATATATATATATATATATATTTATATTATATATGTATGTGTGTGTGTGTGTGTGTGTGTGTGTGTGTGTGTGTGTTGAACAGAGAAATAAAGGAAGAAGGTATTGAATGGATAAAATAGGCATTTAATTAATTTAACTTACACGTGTTTTGGTCAGGTGTTTATCCATGTGTACATTGTTCTATCTATTATTATTTTAAAATAACAAAATGAAATAATAATAATAGAAAAAATGTACAAATGTTCCGCAAACCAAGAAATATCAACCTTCCTCAGAGTAAATCCTTATTTTTGAAAATAAAATTCGTTGGAACGCGGGGAATTTTTGAAATGTTCGAAAAAAGAGCTTTTAAAAAAATCACATGAAGAAAATGTTCAAACGCGGTCGAGACAGACATGCGACGGATTTTGAAATGGAGAGAAGATGGCTGTAACAAAGTTATGTGGAATTTTAATTTCAAAGCATGAGGGATTTTTTTAAAAAGTAGAAATTATACGTATGTGTGATTTTTGGTTGTTCATTTATTAATTTGTTTTAATGTCATTATAGTGAATTTCTAATTAACAAATATTGTTTTAGTAAAATCAAAATGAGTATTAAAGGATATAAATTTTTCTTCGCTGTATATATTTTATTTAAACTAGTTAAGCTTAGTCATTACCGCATCTTCAGACATGATGCAAGACATGGGTAAGATAATATACACATACATACATACACACATACGTAGCAATAACATAATCTTTACCGATCATTGCGTCCTGCATAATCCTATACTCCACAGCAGAACATTCCTCTCATGAAAACAACTTATATGGCAAGCTCCAACCATTTTATCATATGGGTGCTAGAAGGCAGTGGCTGGGAGTTTTCATGTCCTTCAGAATGATGTTAAACTCTATCTGATTGTGAGGTTCCACTTCTGGAGATCTGGAGATCTGGAAAATGGAGCACCCCTATCATCACCATTTGCCTCCCATGATCCAGTCTGACTGAGTCGTAGTATCTGTTAGGGTCCCATCTATGCGGTTAAATAGAAAATTTGTTTATAAAATAAATGTTAAAAAAAAAGCTTTCTACCAAACTATCGTTTAAAACAAGCTTGCACTTTACCCAATAAGTAAGTAAAGTCGTCGGGGTGGCCTAAATTCGGTATCAGCCAGACAGCGATAGAGTCTATCCCCTTTTCAATAGCGCTAACCAAGGAGATTATTTTGTCATCTGAGGTGGAGCGCTGCACCTACCATCAACACTACTTTACCGCACAGATCCCTGTGCTACTCATACGCTGAGTTGGTGAGGGCCGGTATCGAACCAGAAACTTGGTGGGTCCAAATCAGACGCTTTACCGATTGAGCTAAGCCGGTCCAACAAACTTATCCCTTAAACTGATTTCCAATCCACTTAGCAACAAACAACTGCAAACAACCTACTGTCAAAATCAATAAAGATCCTTGTAAAAAAAAATTTAAAAAATTGACCATCCACCTGGCATGAAATAAGCCTGGATGGGTTGACATGTCATTAAAATCAATCAACCAACCAACCAATCAATACAGCTTCATATATTGTCATCATTATAATCAACCAACAAGAAAAAACAATTATTTTCAACACAGTGTTTAATTCAGGAGATCTGGGATTGTGGAGTACCCCTTCATAGCCATCTCCCAGCTTCACTTTGACCCTGAGTGTTAGTACCTGTTAGGGTCCCATCTATACACACACACACACACACACACACACACACCGCCCTGTCGGCTGGGGCGAATGCACCCACTGCACCTCTGCAGACGGGTAAGACTCCCCCAATGGGGCCACATGTTGGCCGTGGGTGGCGACCCGTGATGTCTAAGGATAGAACCCAGGTGGATGAGCAGTCCATGACTTGCAATACTTCACTTTAGGCTTTTCTTGGGCTAGACGGGCGGTCGGAGAGGTCCTCTCCGATCAATCGGCTGGCCACATCAAGCCCTAGCACCTATATGATTGCCCCAACCTTATTGCCCTCATGGCAAAACCCAATCCTTCTTATCATATGGGTGCTAGAAGGCGGTAGTTGAGGGTCTACATATCCTGGGAATGGCGTTAAACTCTATTTGATGGTGAGGTTCAAGTTCTGGAGGTTTTGGGGAATGTGGAGCACCCCTTGATCACCATTGCTCCCTGGTCCACTCTGACCCGGAGTGGTAGAAAAACATGAGTTTATAAACAAAATTGTATTATGCATTAAGAATGAATTTATCTCACAACTTTGTCGGCATTTAATGACCCACCAATATGCCGTAAAACAAAAACAAACCAAACACACACACACACACGCGCGCGCAATTTAAAAAAATATTTATGACACGTTTTAGACTCATTTCTCGTCTTGTGAAAAGGATTAGATCTGTTGATTTCTTTTTCTGATATTTCAAATTGTTTATAAAAATTCTTAAAAAAAACTTTCTGCTAAACTATCGTTTTTAACAAACTTGAACTTTACCCTATAAACTTATACTTTAAACTGATTTCTAATCCACTTATCAACAAACGACTGCCTACTGTCAAAATCAATAAGGATCCTTGGAAAAACATAACAAATTTGGGATGAACTTGCACAAAGGTGTCAAAATTAAGGTGACCCAGAAAAAACAGAACCCAAATTATTTATTTATTTTCCCATTAAATTAACCTTAAATCCCAACCCTAACCCTAAGTCTAACCCCTAAGCCTAACCCCCTAAACCGCCCTAGTTAAGATTAATAGTTTTATTACAAAATTTGTGGGTTCTTTTTTTTCTGGGTCACCGGTATACAGGGTGACCCAGAAAAACAGAACCCACATTATTTATTCATTTCCCATTAAACTAACCCTAAACCCCAACCCTAACCCTAATTCTAATCCTAATCCTAACCCTAAACCCTAACCCTAGACCCCCATAGTTAAAATTAACAGTTTTATCACAAAACTTGTGGGTTCTGTTTTTTCTAGGACGCTCTAATTTTGACACCTTTCGGCAAGTTCAACCCAAATTTGACCATCCCTCACAACCTATTACTTGGCTTAAAATAATCCTGGATGGGTTGACATGCCGTTAGAATCACTCAATCAATCACTCAATACACCTTGTTAATTCTGGGGATATGGGGAATTTGGAGTACCCCAACTTCACATTGACCCAGAGTGCTAGTACCTGTTAGGGTCCCATCTACGCACACACACACACACACACACACACACACACACACACACACAGAGACAATTTTTCTTTTTGACACGTTTTAGACTCATTTCTCGCCTTGTAAAAAGCATTAGACCTGCTGATTTCATTTTCTGATACCTGATCTGGTTTGCCATCACCATAAACCTAATCAAGACACGGCCTTTATAATCGTTAGTAAAGTGTGACGGTAGTCATATGCGACAATTGTCACCATAAATGTGAACATTTAATAGAACATTTGTAAATCAAGGCGTTGTTTGCTTGTGGGAGAGATAGAGTGAGGGGTGGGTAAACAAGATAAGGTGGGGTGATTTTGAAAAAAAAGAAGAGAAAGAAAGAAAAAAAGAAAGAAAAGAAAGAAGCTTATGGGTATGCTTATTAAGAAAGAGTGACATGACAAGATATTTTAAAAAAGGTAATATAAAAGGAAAGGGATGAAGCAACGTATGAGAGAGAGAGAGAGAGAGAGAGAGAGAGAGAGAGAGAGAGAGAGTTGGTGTGTAACAGAGAAAGAGAGAGAGAGAGAGAGAGAGAGAGAGGGGGGGAGAGAAAGAAAGAAAGAGAGAGAGAAAATAAAGAGAGAAAGAGTTATATGGTTAGATATGACAGAGAGTGTATGTGTGGGTGAGGACATGCTGTATATATATATATATATATATATATATATATAGATGGAGAGAGAGAGAGAGAGAGAGGAGAGAGAGAGAGAGAGAGAGAGAGAAGAGAGAGAGAGAGAGAAAGAGAGACTGAGATAGAAATAAAGAGAGAAAGAGTTATATGGTTAGATATAATGACAGAGAGTGTATGTGTGGGTGCGGATATGCTGGAGAGAGAGAGAGAGATAGATAGAGATTGAGATAGATAGATAGATAGAAAAGAGAGAGAGTGTTGGTGTGTAACAGAGAGAGAGAGAGAAAAGAGAGAGAGGGGAGAGAGAGAGAGATAGATAGAGATTGAGATAGATAGATAGATAGAAGAGAGAGAGTGTTGGTGTGTAAAGAGAGAGAGAGAGAGAGAGAGAGAGAGAGAGAGAGAGAGAGAAGAGAGAGAGAGAGAGAGAGAGAGAGAGTTATATGGTTAGATATAATGACAGAGAGTGTATGTGTGGGTGAGGACATGCTGGCGAGAGAGAGATAAAGATAGATAGATAGATAGAGAGAGAGAGATGGAGAGAGAGAGAGTGTTGGTGTGTAACAGAGAGAGAGAGAGAGAGAGAGAGAGAGAGAGAGAGAGAGAGAGAGAGAGAGAGAGAGAGAGTTATATGGTTAGATATAATGACAGAGAGTGTATGTGTGGGTGAGGACATGCTGGAGAGAGATAGAGAGATAGATAGATAGATAGATAGATAGATAGAGAGAGAGAGAGAGAGAGAGAGAGAGAGAGAGAGGGGGGTGGGTGGATAAGAAAAAAATTAGAAGTAAAGAAAAAGAAAACATAAAATGGGAAGGATAGTGCTAATAAAAAAGATTTTTTCAGAATTTCGTTCTGCAAAGTTAAGGGGTGCATGTTATACACAAATAATTAGAGTTTGATTTGCTTTTTTTCCTTTGTTTAATGGCATATCAACTTTCGTTGGTTATTTAGTGCCAAAGACATCATTGTAGAAGAACAGTCGTGATACCATTTAACAATAACTAAGGGGATGAAAGGGTCAATTACTTTCTGAAGGGTATTAGCTAATCGCGCGACTGGAACTCGAACTTACTTCCTACAATGTCGCAGTCCACGATGTTAGTCACTACGCTATGGGGAATCCTTCTCGTTTTGAGATATACAAGGTGTGTCAAAAAATTATCGAAAGTTTTTGTACTTTTTGACACACCTCGTATTCTGAAGAAACGAAAACAAACGTTCCATTCATTCTTCATTTCTATCTTGGTAAATACAGCTTTAAACTTGGTACTTTTTCGAGACACCCTGTGTTATGAAAAACGTTCAAGAATGGAACGTTATTTTTTTGTTCAGAATGGTGTTACATGGTGTGTCAAAAAGTACAAAAAATCTCGATACTTTTTTGGCAAAATATGGCATTACTTTTTGACTCACCCTCGTATTTATGACTCAACTCAGAAAGAGAGATATAAGCATTTTGCGGTTCTTATCTTTTTTATTACAAAATATTTTTCTCTCGTTGGACAAAACCTATAATCCTTTACACACACACAAACAAACAAACAAAGACACACACACACACACACAGATATATATATATATATCTTTACTGGTGTAAATAGGTAACCAGTCTAGGAGAAGGATAACTCTGAATTCAAAATTCCTGAGGTCGGTCGTTGATTGGGTTTGTGGCAACCCATGATGCACCAATTCTTTCCTATCGACTGTGCCAAAAAGTGTGGATGGTCCAACACAAGCCTTCACCACTATAAACAAATCACTGTGTGGGTGTTCATTGTGTGTGTGAACCCTCATACGTCGAAAATCGACGGGAGAGTCCATTTTTCATATATATGTATATATATATATATGGTATTTTTGGAAAAAAGTGACTTACCGGTGAAAATGGTCACAGTGGTTAGTTGATTCAAGTTTCACATTGATAAGGCCGCGATATAACAAATATAAAGTATAAAGTGCTCAATACATTAGTAGAGCAAATTTATTAACATAAAGATATATATATATATATATATATATATTATATATATATAATGAGTGGATGAATATAACGTTTTTTTTTTTTTCAGAATACAAGGTGTGTTAAAAAGTACAAAAAATCTCGATACTTTTTGAACACATGTATATTTACAAGAGAAATTAACAATTATCTACAGTAAAATCTCAGTCATAGAAGCGGGCGAATATCTCTCGGCTCAAAATACGCAAAAATATAGCCATTTAAAAGACTAATAGTAAACACCAGTAAAGATAATTGAATTAAATTGTAATTTGATATTTCATACTATACACTAATTTTATTATAGATTTAGAAATATAAAACTAATTGATATTGTCGGAGAAACCAATAAAACATTTAATGAACGAAGATTGTGGGCTAAAGTGGCTTGCGTCAATACCTAATTGTGAAAGTTTAAATTGCATCTGTTGAAAGATTAATATCTTCGGCGAAAGAGACGAGATAACATTTAAACTGCGCGCGCACACACAGACAGACACACAGGACACACATACACTGACGCATACACACAGACACACACGTACACAGACACACACACAGAGACGTACACACAACACATACTCACACATGTACGAGGGTATTGTAATACGAGCATCACAGTTAACACAGAAAGGTGGAATAAACATAATGCGTATTAAAGATAATGACCCTAGAACCTATATGATTTTCCCAACCCTATTGCCCTTAGTGCAAGCCCCAACCCCTTTTTATCATATGGGTGCTAGAAGGCGGTGGCTGCGGGTCTACATGTCCTGGGAATGACGTTAGACTCTATCTGATGGTGAGGTTCCAGTTTTTAGAGGTTTGGGGAATGTGGAGCACCCCTTCATCACCATTGCTCCCTGGTCTACTCTGACCCGGAGTGGTAGTACCTGTTAGGGTCCCATCTATGGGTTAAATAGAAAAATGTATTTATAAAAAAATTGTATTATCCATTAAGAATTGATTTATTTCAAAACTTTATCGGCATTAAATGGCCCACTGAGGTTGATATGCCGTAAACCAAACCAAACCAAACCAAACCAAACCAAACCAAACCCAAAAAAGATAATGAAAAAGGTTTACTAAGCAAGATACAAGTGAACAGAGTAATTAGCAATTTCTAGGTTGCATTAACAAGTCTCGTGAGATCTTGTAATCTCTCTCTCTCTCTCTCTCTCTCTCTCTCTCTCTCTCTCTCTCTCGAGGTTTTGTCAGACATTATCTATCGGAAACAGACACGTGGTGTAATGGTTAGAGTCGTTGGAAATGGACTCATCGACGCAGGTTCAAATCTTGGGCGAGGGTGTTTGCATTTCACATAGCACTAATACACTTGGGAAAGCTATGTATCCACCTATTCTCCCTATGGCTTTAACCTTGATTAGGCAACCCGTCTATGAGTAGGAAACCCGTCACACTCCACTTAAGAAATTGACCATGAGTCACATCCTGCTCGTCGGAAGGGGTTTATAAATATATGTAGGAAACAGACGATTCCATTCTCATTATTTAGGTGATATATGACATAAGGTGAGTTAAATTCTTTTCAATATTTTGTGGAGTTAAGTGAGTTTTTAGGGTGCTGCACTTGCACAATCCTGTGTTTTTACCAAAAATCTGATATAAAAATAATTTTCGCCATTAGATCTAATAAAGAAAAAGGCTTTACACTAAAATAGACAAAAAACCCAAAACAGACTATATGTGACATAAACTATTACAGAGAAGGACTACGCAGATGATCGAACGCTTCTGGTAAATACATATACACAAAAGGAATCACTGTTACATATCCTTGAGAATGAAGCAAGATGTATTGACCTCTATGTGAACTCAAATAAAACAGAGTCATGGGTTTAAATTTACCGTAATACCAACCAACCAATCAACCAACCAACCAACCAACCAACCAAAATGGATGTGCTTGCGATATAATAATATTTGGCACAGAAGATGGAATTTGACAGCCATTTTGAATTCCAGATGCTGCTGCTTGCAAACATTTCACACTAATACCGTTGGGAAAGGTATGAATCTCAGCTATGAGTAATATGCAGTGCTGCCTTGACATGAATACCCTAATTCATTATATTTTTTCTAAGTAGTTCCCATGTAACTATTTTAATATTTTCGTTAAAATCTAACTTGTGCAGATATACAGTAGTACTGATACGGCTACAGCTAGAAAAAATGTTACTCTATCTTATCAGAGAGATCAGATTTCTATATGATCGATAATCTGTCTATAGCGATCCTTCTTTTTCCTATGGCATCCTTTTCTGTTGATGAGATATTACCTAGTTATGTGAATTGTATTATGTGGGTGATTCGGACTATTGTCCTCATATTTAATATTATCAGCACAAAGTTTCAGCCGATGGGCCTTCCGGTCCTTTTCAGGTATTTCTTGTTGGACTCGGGAACCGAGCTATCATATTGTCACCCGTCTCTATCGCTCATCGCCTCTGTCAAGTCCTTAACCCAGCATCCAGTGTCCATCAGAGCTGATCAATTAAAATGTTTGCTGGTCTGCCAACACTAGTGTGTCCATATGTAGGTGTCCACAGAAGAACACTTACAGACACACAGACATACACACAGACATACACATATACACACGCAAATATAAATTATATATATAATATATATATATATATATATATATATATATATATATATATATATATATATATATATATATATATATATATATATACACCCACGCACGCACACACACACACACACACATATATATATATATATATATATTATATATATATGTGTGTGTGTGTGTGTGTGTGTGTGTGTGTGTATACTATTGGAGAAAAGAAAATAAAGCACTCCATTACAGTTTTAACAGCTATATTTATATTTTATAATATACTATATGATTAAAAGGAGTTTGTTACCATTGGTTTTAAAACAGCGTATTAGCCGCTTATAATCAAGACAAAACGCCTTCAATAATGACAGCAAATGTTTATTCAGTTATAGATAGACTTGAGCTACCTTTATTGTATCCATCTGGGCATTGAATGCCCCTCCTCTAGCATTCAACTTTCATATGACACGCACATACGCACGGGTATTGCATATACATATATACATACACGTTTTGTCCTTATGATAAGCAGTTAGTACACTGCTTTGAAACCAATAGTGACAAACGATTTTTTAATAGTACTAGCAAATATATGCACCCTCCGGGTGCAATTATTTAAGTTTAAATGTAATAAAATTTTAGATTAAATCAGAAAGGCTAATGAAACTAATTAAGAATTCAAATAAAAAGATTTGAAACGGAGGGGGTATAATCGGAAAATAGAACAACTGAAACTTACTCTTTTATCACTTCCGTTTTTCAATGCTAAATTTTCCTAATTTAACTATTTAGTTAAAATAGGAAGTAAAGAATAAAATTACAGTTATTTCTTCTTGTTAATTAATTTCTTTTAGTATTTATTGAAGAGATTTTTACTCATATTCATTAAGATAAAACCAAACAATTAGAAATCAATAATACCAAGCACATATTTATTAAAATCAGTTTTTTTAATATCAATATGCAAATTAGCTTTACGTTTACACTGAAAACTGGTATTTTGTTGTATATATAAATACAATTGCATGTTATTAGTATTTAGGTAAGGCCAACAGTATTAATAATGTCAAACAGTTTTATTATTAATTGAGGTTTAAATAGAAATAGAATCATGGAGAATGTGACGTAAATAACTAAGGGAATTGTGACTTGAGTAGTGATTTAGTTTCGGTTACAGACAGAAAAACACACAATCTCCATTATAATAAGATAGTATCTCATATATATATTTACTGAAATTCAAATATCTAATTCAAATTTAAACCAAATTTAGTGACTATGTATCGGGCGGGACATTCGTTTTGAACACACGGCATGATCGGTGTAGACGAATAAGATCTTTTTCTTTAGCTTTTGTTGGGATGAATAAATCTAAGTATTTTATTCTGAAAACAACATAATCTAAAGTCTTGTCTGGAGGGCTTATTTGATTACAAGTCTTTTCAGGTCTGAATTTAACGAAAGCCTTTATACAAGACTTGATCTGCAATTCTACATTCTACAATCTTAACGAAAAATATCTGCGTCTCATAGAACAAAATCCTGAAACAAAATGATGTATTTTATTTTCAAAGTGTTGTGGTTGGGTTATACGCTTCATTGCATTTTAAAGGGTCAAGCCATCCCCTTAAAAGTATCAAAGCATTTTAGTGTAGCATATATATATATATATATATATATATATATATATATATATATATATACACGTTTTGACCTTATGATAAGCAGTTAATACGCTACTAATATAATAGAGAGAGAGAGAGAGAGAGAGAGAGAGAGAGAGAGAGAGAGAGAGAGAGAGAGAGAGAGAGAGAGAGAGAGAGAGATATTTTGCATTATAGTCTATTTCATAGACTATAATGCAAGATCTCTTTTGTTATTTCTTTACTTATAAATTTGCTCTGTGACTCTAACATTAAGAACACACATTGAGCTCTCAAACTGCGACAGGTTATTTAAAAAAAACTCTTGTGTCGTAAGGAAGATTTCTTCTTAGGACTTTTGGATTATATATATATATATATATATATATATATATATATATATATATATATAATTTCTACGAGTTCCCCTCCTAGTTACTCTCACTACTACTAACTTGAAAAAAAACTGTAACATAGACACATCACTACTGATGAAGCAATTCATCAAATTGCCGAAAGTACTTGGGATAAAATCTTCGGTGGGCTAATCTACAGATCCTATCTGAATGTAAAAAAATGTTGGCCAGAAAGCTTGTTAAAAAAAGATTGTTAATAAAATTGTTAAACAGGAGACGTGCCTTTTTTTAAATTGTAAATGTATAAATGAAAGAATGCTGCCCAAACACACACACACACACACACACACACACACACACACATATATATATATATATATATATATAAAGAGATTTATCCAAAACTTGGTAGTGAGGATGATTCTATATGTGATTTCTAAGATACACTGTATTAATATTGATGAGCCAGTATGTATAAATACAGTGAATCTTTAAATCACTACAGAGAGCTCAATGTATAATAAACTTTTAGATTATATACAGAGCAATATTTATCAATAAAGGAAGGAAGAACTCAACACCGTAATTCCATAATAAATTTATTTCGACCAAAGTTGGGGCCTATATAAATCTAAGTTGATTTAATACAGCTCCCCAAAATTCTGTCTCATCAAATGGGTCTCAATTTACTTTCAATTCACTTATCTCTCTCTCTCTCTCTCTCTCTCTATATATATATATATATATATATATATATATAAAGATTTTGCCTGTCTGTGTGTATGTTTGTTTGTACAATGACAAAGTCCCCATATTCTTATAGGGGAATATTGTTGGAAACCACCAAAGACTAAAGTTCCATAAAATCCACACCTTATTCTTGTCCATTACAGGGTTAGAAAACCTCTTAGTCTTCATTTTTCATTTAAAAAAAGGCTGAATAAGATATATATATATATATATATATATATATATATATATATATAAAGATATAAAGATATATAAATATATAAATGATATAAATATTTAAATATATAAAGAATATAAAGATATAAATATATAACGATATATAAATACATATATATATATATATATATATATATATGTGTGTGTGTTGTGTGTGTGTGTGTGTGTGTGTGTTAATGCACGTATAGGAAAGGCATGGGCCGCTATAAATAAATTATCAGTAATATGGAAATCCAATCTCACAGACAAGTTAAAGAGACAGTTCTTCCAGGCCGTTGTCGTGTCTGGGCCCTAACGAAGTGACTAGAGAATAAACTAGATGGGAGCTGCACAAGAATGCTGCGGGTGATCCTGAACAAGACGTGGAAACAGCACCCCACGAGAAACCAGCTGTACGGCCACCTGCCACATATCACCCAAACCATCCGAGTAAGACGGACAAGACACGTGGGACACTGCTGAAGAAGCAATGATGAACTCATAAGTGACGTCCTCCTGTGGAAGCCAGCACATGGACATGCCAATGTGGGCCGACCAGCAAAGACGTACATTGATCAGCTCTGTGCGGATACAGGATGCTGCACAGAGGACCTCCCGAGAATGATGAGCGATAGGGACGGATGGAGAGAGATTGTCATGGATATCCGTGCCAACAGCGCGATATGATGATGATGATGATATAAGGATATAAAGATATAAATAGATGATGTATTAAAACGTTAACAAAATTATTAAAAAATCATAATAAAAAACAAATAAAAGAGAAATGAAAGAAAAAAAATCAAACAAAATAATCATAAAAGAAAACAACTTAAAAACCGGAATAAATAATAAAATATAAAACAAATATATAGAAAGGGAACTTTTATTGATTTTATATAGATACTAGAAGCCGCTACCCAGCATAAGCCGGGTAGAGTAGGGGGCAAAAGCACCTAGGTGTATTGATTTATTTACTTTTGAAATCTGCAAATATTGTACATGTTTATGTAGAATTTTATGTTAATATGTATATTTTGAATATAAATCACATCTTTAAAATTTTTGCATTGTGATATTTAATGAGTATATATATGTAATTTGTCGTTAATGGTTTTATTTTGAAAGTTTCCTCCGGACATACACATATACACAACTGCCCTTTATATATGTATAGATAGATGGTTAGTTGTTTGGTTGTTTTGTTTTACGGCATCTCAACACTTTTCGGGTCATCTAATGCCGAATCAAGTAATTTTGATATTCGGTTTCTTACAGTACATGCAGTTGCTTAAATGCTCACCCATCTAAGTATTGAACAGGCTAATTACGGCTTAATTTCGTCGATCTATTGGGAACAGGACCTTATGCGTGACCTAACCGTAAGCAATATAAATATATTTATTTTTTAACTTTTTAAATCCCGGGCAACGTCGGTAGCTCTGCTAGCATTCTATGGATTTCTGAAAGAATTTACTTACATTTCACGAACAATTTACTTATTGCATTGATAAATCTCTATTTGATGAAAACTAATATATTTTCCCAATTCAATAATATTCAATGTTATATATTAATTCACCGGCTCTTGACTTGAGAGAATCCAATTCAGAATACTCTTAACTCTTCACTTGCTGATGAAGAATTCATGGAATATTAAAATAATCGATAAGTTTCTTTGAAAATATCCAATAACCAAAGAAACACTATTAAGCATCAAAAACTTCAAATGTTAACCCCGACATGTTTTTGGTGAAGCAATTCACGATTTTCAATAAGGAACGGCCGTGTTCGATTCTTGTTCTCATAACTTTTTTTTCTCTTCAAAGTCGATACAGGCCAGTAATTAAGTTTCAATTCTCATCCCGACTGGTCTTTTAGAGTGCCGCCTGAAAATGGTAGAAAATTCTTTAAAGTGAAGGTTTATGACCGGTCAGGCAGCCGACATGGATTTAATGTTGGTTAGGATTGATTAATGTCTTGTAGGTGAGTGGGGGGATGCAATTCCAGGAAAGCTGATCGAAATTGGGAATTGATTGAATGGAAGTAGCTTTCACACCCACTACTAGCAAAATACAAAAACAAAAATCCAAAACAAAAAGTAAAACAAAAACAAACAAAAAAACACACACACACAGAAATCATTCCAATTTCCACGCAAAGCATATGAAATTCAAACTTCTATTCGATCGTAATCGATAAAATAAAGTCTCTTGATTTTGTAGAATGAACATCATACTCACCTTCCCAGGAAGGCTGTTACTAGCGTCCAGTCAGCAGACAAAAAAAAAGACTGAGCGTAACCGAATACACTCTGTAGCAACTGACTACACATAGTCAAGTGCTCAGTATATCTTATTATAATGGAGATTTTGGTTTGTCTGTCTGTAACCGAAACTACACAAGTCACAATTCCCTTTGTTATTTACACACATTCTCCATGATGTTATTTTTTATTTAAACCTCAATTATTAGTAAAATTGTTTTACATCATTAAGACTGTTAACAATATCTACATACTAATAACATGCAATTATATTTATATATTCAACGGAATAGCGGTTTACAATGTGAATGGGAAGGCTAATTTGCATATTGATCTTTAAAAATTTGATTTTAATAAATATATGCTTAGTATTATTGATTTCTAATTGTTTGGTTTTATCTTAATAAATATGAGCAAAAATCTCGGGGATAAATCTTAACAGAAATCTATTAACATAAAGAAATAACTGTAATTTTATTCTTTTCTTCCTATTTTAACTAAATAGTTAAATTAGGGAAATTTATCACTGAAAGACGGGAGTAAGGGAAAATGGTGGAACAGTTAGTTTCAAAGTTGTTCTATTTTCCGATTATACCCCCTCTGTTCCAAATATTTTTATCTGAATTCTTATTCAGTTTCATTAGCCTTTCTAATTTAACATGATATTTTATTATATTAAAACTTAAATACTTGCACCCGGAGGGTGCATATATTTGCTAGTATGGATAAAACCACCAGCCAATCAAAATCCATGTAGAGATTTGTGTAGACTGATAAGTATTCATCTGTGTTGCAAGTTGAATCCGCTTCTGAGAATTCAGACTTGGTAAGTGGTTTAAATAGCAGATTGAGCTCTTCTACCATGTAGCATAGTCAAGTCTTTCCTGGATTTTGATTAGATGGTGGTTTTAGTCTGGATATGTTTATCCGTATATACTGAACACCTTACCATATCCAAATAAAAAACACCAGCCAATAAAATCCAGGAAATAGACTGTTAAACACAGCTTAAGAAATTGACCTTGTGTCGCATCCTCTTTGTGCGGGGGTTTGGTATATATATATATATATATATATATATATATATATATATATATATATATATATATATACTTTATCATCTTTATAGTTTTATTTCTTGTCTACTGGTAAAATTATGTTTAAGCAATATAAAGTTTAACGCAACAATTAATAAAAGTTACCAAGTTTACTTCGCACATACACACACACACACACACACACACACACACATATATATATATATATATATATATATATATATATATATATATGTAGTATAGTGAGAAATTTGAAAAAACACAGGTTTAGATAAAATGAGTGGTAAGTTTATTAGCCGACGCTGCAGTGTTTCGATTTGTTGAGTAGATCTTCTTCAGGGCTTTTGTTGATATAAAGAAGAGTAAAAAAAATTTCATCATGTTTTGTTAAACTCGACTGACGATTCTTGTCGGACGAGTTTTGGTCGATCCTTTTCAACTGTCTGGTCATCTTTTTAACATCCAGGTGGAATTGGTGTAGCAATCCACCTGGATTTTTGCCAGCGGCAGAAAGTTAGAGTTGCTGAGGTCCAATTTAAGAGCTTGATGTTCAATGTTATTGAACAGATCAATATAATTGGAAAAGTAAAAGCTTAAAAATCGGTCATTTTGCGGTTATAGACATGTTTCTACCCACAGGTTTCACTATACCTATGAGTATCATCAGATCACTGACTTTATTTCCAATAAAGTCAGTGGTCTGATGATACTCATAGATATCTGATGGTAAGTGGCTAATATACTGCTTTAAAACCAATGGTAACAAACGCCTTTTAACAGTAGAATATCTCCTATCAATAATATATATATATATAATGTATATATATATATATATATATATATATATATATATATATATATATATATATATATATATATATATTTTTAAAGGTAACCACGCAATATTTTCCGAAATGTGATCTCCTTTGGAGATATATCTTCATATTTATTCAGCTATTATTTTCTTGGACATTACGTCAATAGAATTTAAGACACATTTAAAAGCTAAAGAAATTCCTCCTACATTACATCAGCCAAGGCATAAAATGTCATTTTTTTTGTTTTTCTTAAACAAGACAGAAATCCGCTCTGGTAATTGAATTTATTGCGATAAATCTAAAACGAAGAAAATCATGACACCATCTCGTTTTACCTGAAAAGGAATCTACAGTGAGTAAAAGAATTTTTTAAAAATTGTAGGATTTCATATGTAATATAATTAAAATCAAACACACTTGAATATTTAAATATTATCAAACTGAAGAAATGTCTCGCTGATTCAAGATTGATTTGAATAGAGTGATAAATTTTGTCTGTGTGTCCGACACAGCTGATTCCGGTTTTGTACGAGAAGATATAGAATCTGCGTAGCAATTAAGAATTGGCGACTGACACGAATAAATCACATTCGATATTCTCGATGGGATTCGAGATACCGCGAAGTGATTTCCAATGGGGAAATCAAGTCAATAAAAGCTGCCAATTACGGAATATAAAGCGACTTTTAATTCTATAATCGTCCTATAAACCTATGAATAGATCAAATCTTTTCTTAACAGCGGAAATTATTATATACACTTAAATAATGGTTGGTTTGTCACGAAGTGATATCAATTTAAAACTAAAATAGATCCTTTTTTCGTGCAGTCGTCACGACAATAAATGGTTTCGAAAAGGCAACAGATCGATTATATTTTTAGTTTGGTTTGGTTTGGTTTGTTTTACGGCATATCAACCTCAGTGGGTCATTTAATGCCGACAAAGTTTTGAAATAAATCAATTCTTAATGGATAATACAATTTTTTTCTAAATACATTTTTCTATTTAACCCATAGATGGGACCCTAACAGGTTCTACCTCTCCGGGTCAGAGTGGACCAGGGAGCAATGGTGATGAAGGGGTGCTCCACATTCCCCAAACCTCCAGAAGAACAATCAGATAGAGTTTAACGTCATACCCAGGATATGTAGACCCGCAGCTACCGCCTTCTAGAGGGGGCATCTCCGACCACCCGTCTAGCCCAAGAATGATATTTTTAGTAGAATAAATAAATACATAGGAATAATAATGAATATGGGAAGATAAAGTTAAAAACGTTCAATTTCAAGTAATATTAACTGGGAAGTAAATACATCCGATGAAAATCATTGCCAGATATTAACAGAAAAAAATGAGTAAAGATAGTAATATTTCTGTCGGAAAGGAAAGAACACTAGGCAAATATAATTGTGTATATTTGGGTTAACAATTTATTAGATGCAAATTAGAAAGAGTTCACAAGTGTGTAATTGTGTAAGAGTTTGTAGTTCATAGAAGTTCGTGGTTGTGCTAAGCTTATTCGCTCAGCGGGTTGAGAACATATACAAAGTGACAAGTGGTTTACTTAGCTTGTTTAGGAGAATATTGTATTTGTAGTGGGTTCACTTTGGTAGTCTGTTTCTAGTTGAATGTAGTATTCGGTGCTGCTTTGCTTGTTGACTTTTTAGCCACAGTCTCTGCTCGTTGACTTTTTAGCCACAGTCTCTGCTCGTTGACTCTTTAGCCACAGTCTCTGCTCGTTGACTATTTATCCATAGCTAGAGGGAGAGTAGGATTCATAACTTTCCCAAGTATATTAACGCTAAATGAAATGCAACTACCACATCCAGGATTTGAACTCGGGGCGACGGCTCCATCCCATGACTTTAACCATTACACCACGCGTCTCCCTGCTTCATTATCTCTGAAACGGTTCTCCTCATAAACGCCTGATCGTCAGATATCATCATGACATGAAAGTCTTCTTCCATTTGGTTTTTGATAGAATGGATCCTTATAACCAATATCTCGGGCATTTTAAATAAGAACTGCATTGAATTCCGATGCTTTTATATACCAACCCTAGCTTTTAGATTTAACACTGAAGTTTTAAGTTTTCCGTAAAGCATTGAACTGTTCATAATCGTATTGTTACATAATCTATGCGGTGGCATAAGATTATTGTCAATCCCCTGTAATTCTGAGGGGATGACCCTTTTCATACTTATGTAAGGTAGTATAGAGATATGGTGGCGATCAGTGCAGTTGATGGCCCTGAAAGTGAGTGACGGCGTTTGACCTCACTCTCACCTTGCCTTCGGGGATAAATCGTGGGAACCGGAAGGCATAGAAGAACCTGTTCCGGTTTAAGAATAGTAAGGAGCTTTAGTTTAGTTTTGCAGTAGACGTCAGACAGAGCAGTCGGCCATGATGCTCTGTCTAAACTGTAACTCTGCATACGCGCGCTATGTTATTTCTGGGTTGGGGATTTACCGAATAAAGTAACATTAAAAGAAAATCGAAGTTTTGTGTTTACTAAAAACTAACAATGACACAGGGCTTCTGATAAGGAGAAATCCCTAACAGAAACAAGACCCGAAGTCCCCAAGAAAGTCAAGACCTTAGAAGATATCCAAGATGATAGAAGATAGAACTAAAGCCGGCCAGAAGAAAAGACGACCAGAAGTAAGAAGTAAGAAAGGGTATACAACATTATATCGATTTGGTACCGTGAAAACCTCAGTATGCAATAATATTTCACTCAACTGCTTTTTCATTTAGTGGGTACATATTTTTCTCTATCCAGTCATGACATATTTCGTTTGCAACAATATTACTAGCTTGATCCATATTTAAAGATTGTTTCCCCTTTTGTCGTTTACACAAATACAACATTCGACCCATCACCACAGACCCAGGAGATAATCCGTGTGTGTAGAACCAAAACATCCTTTTATGCTTTTACTTCTCGATTTTCTTTCAGCCATTTTAGACATGGCTAGAAGTTTAGGGAACTACTTCATGTTGATTATATGACTTGGTTATGTCATTTCTGACTTCCTAATCCCTGAACAGATAAAAATGACATATTAAAATGACTATTTGCAATTTACGATCCTCCGGTACAAAATAGCATAAAAAATTGAACATAATTGTATAATTTTCCCTTAGAATACATAATAAAAAGATAAGAGTTGATTAAAATGAATATGTTTTCATATTCTGTAACCCAGAAAACCTATAATTAGACATATTACACCTCTGTAGCTCGTTAATTCTTAAATTTTCTTTGAAAAAATACTTTTCAGCCGCCATTTTGAAAATCGTCACGGAACCAACCTAAAATGACATCATATCCCCCAACAATATCAGAATTGTAACCAGCAGCAAAAACGGCCATACAAAACGTTCGTCTAAGAAATTTGAGTTATTTCCTAGTTGAGTAACATGAGTAACCCAGAAAAAACAGAACTCAAATTATTTATTTATTTTCCCGTTAAACTAAACCTAAACCCTACCCTAACCCTTGTTGGACTTAAACTTATAAAAAACATAAGATTAATAGTTTTATTACAAAATTTGTGGGTTCTGTTTTTTCTGGGTCACCCTGTAATATTATGTTACTCAACTAGGGGTGGTTAGGGTTTAGGATCAGGGTTAGGGTTTAGGGTTTAGACTTAGTTTAATGAGAAAATAAATAATTTGGATTTTGTTTTTCTGGGTCACCCTGTAATAAGTTACTCAACAAGGAAATAACCGAAATTCGATCTCATTTGCCCACCCCTAATTAGATAACTCAACAAGAGTTAACATGCCGTAAAATCCTACCATACAAAACTTTGTGTTATGGTCCTAATGTAGTTCCTCTAATCTCCAGTTTAAGAAGACTCTTTTGCAATAAGACATCGCGAGTATTTATTCCTTTGATTAAATTTCTACAACAGAGATTGTTCTTAATAAATTTTTTGTCGTTTTTTTCTCGGCTTGATATTACGCGTTTCTAATATTCCCGGGTATTTCTAGTTTTCTTTTTTTCTCCAAGTGTTTTTGATGCTTTCCAAATTAGACAAGTTCTGTTCCCTTTTCACTTTTTGCGTTAGAAGCATGGAGCAGTTTTTCAATCGAAAATTCCATTCCAATATCTTGTGATTCTGCAAATCTTTATCAAGGTTTATAGTTTTTTTTGTTGTTATTCTTGGCAAATATCTTAATATCACCCATATACATGGACTAGTTTATCTTTTCATGCGACTTTGTAAGGATATCCTATTTTTGAAAGAAAGATTTACGGAGATAAAGATATAGTGAGTTAAAAGTAGAAAATCTTGCATTATTGCGAGATATTTCGCGAAAACGTTATATATATATATATATATATATATATATATATATATATTATATATGTGTATATATATTGTATATATATATATACATATATATGTATATATATATATGTATATATATACATATATATGTATATATATATATATGTATATATATATATATATGTATATATATATATATATATATATATATATATATATATATATATATAATATATATATATATATATATAGATATATATATAATATATATATATATATATATCTATATATATATATATATATATATATATATATATATATATATATATATATATATATATATGAGTATAATGAAAGATATAAAAACAACACAATATGTTGTTAAAGTGAAAAGATTTTATATCATATTCATAGCTTATATTGAACAATATTTCGATTTATAAAAATCATCTTCAGAGCTTGTTTATACTCCAGGCTTAGCGGAGACGAAAATAATAGGAATTTCATTTCGTCTCCGCTATTGATAAGTCCGTAGTATAAACAAACTCTGAAGCCGATTTTTATAAATCGAAATATTGAATATTAGCTATGAATATGATATAAAATCTTTTCACTTTAACAGCATATTGTGTTGTTTTTATAT
>CM042157.1:18508960-18518960 GCA_023376005.1 Doryteuthis pealeii
ATATTATCTTGATTTTGTTTTTATTATTAGATAAGGCATTATTAAGAGTTATTATTTTTTATTAGTATTTCTGTAATTTCAGTTGCTTTTCAATTATTAATAAACAGCTTCATCCAGAATATAAACTTTGGTCATTGATCCATTTCCTACGACGATAAACGTTGCACGAAGAGCGCCACCTCTTATCTTTAGTAGTAATTTCAATAGTATTTATTTACCAACTCCTGTGCATGGGTAGTATGTCACACATGGTCTATTATTAAACGGAGTTTAACTGGTTTGAATTCAGAGTTTTCCTTCTCCTAGAGTGGTTGCTTTACCAAGTTTAAAGAGTCTAGTCCTCCCTGCTATTTACCCATAGCTGGATAGCTGGATAGCTGGAGGGAGAGTAGTTGGGTTCATATCTTTTCCAAGGGTATTAACGCTATGCTCAGGTCACTCGTGCTGACCAAACTAGTTTGTTTAATTTCCCTATCATCAACACGGTTAGTTTTGGGCATAATTCGATTCGTTTTAATGCACTTAATTCTTGGAACACTGTTCAGTCGGTATTGTTTGATGAAGAAAAGGAGGAAAAGGTGAAGCTTGTTTCGGCAAATTCATTTTGTCCTTAAAAAACTTTTGAAAAAGCATTTTATTGCCTCTTATAAACAACAGATTTGCATTTAGATTCTCACACGGCTAATTTGTCTCATGATATATATCTATATGTTTGTGTTGTCTGGTGCGTCTTGTATCGTTTCCTGTGAGCGTCCAAGGGTGGTTATGTCCATGGGCTTAGCTTCACGCTATTAGGCATGGCCTCCCTTCAATAGTAGTTTAACAAAAATAAAGTTTTTCTTTTACATATTCTTTATAACTTGTACCTACTATTGATAAATAAATTTCTTATTTCTTTATTTCTTTCTTTATGTGAAATGATACCAGCCTAGTCCAGGATTTTGTAGAGATTTATGGAGTGATCAATATTCAACTGTGTTGCAAGCTGAGTCTGTTATGAGAATCCAGACTTGGTTATGTTTTTAAATAGCAGGTTGGACTATTGTTGCATAGCCCTTCTTCGCTGGCACTAAATCGTATATATACTATATAGCGGCTTCTTCAAACTCACGCTGAATTGTATACGTTGCTGGTATACTGCGGGTAGGTTAGTAGTCGGCGTTGAGACTCAACACATGGGCATTGTAACAAACTTTAGTTTATGTCTTTACATTCTCTCGTGGTGGGTGTGAGTGGCGAGCGTTGACAATGGGCACTACTGCTGCTGGGATGAATAGCGTTGGGGAGACGGGAGGTAGCTACATGACGGTTCACAGCCCATCGGCTGTGACCGTGAGTAGGTCACTGCGTTTGCCGTCTCCTCCTGACTCTAACTGGCCGCTTGTGGTCTCGACCCTCTGCTTTTGTATTGACGATACGCCTACGCATCT
The DNA here is from genome assembly GCA_023376005.1 of Doryteuthis pealeii. Classification (NCBI taxonomy): domain Eukaryota; kingdom Metazoa; phylum Mollusca; class Cephalopoda; order Myopsida; family Loliginidae; genus Doryteuthis; species Doryteuthis pealeii. The sequence goes on from CM042157.1 coordinate 18,510,391, forward strand.
CTACCCTTGATCTGACAACCATCTCCGAACTTATTGTTTCCCATCCTTCCCCTGTTCGCTTTACCGGGAAAAAAAGTCCTTTGTTATCTTTGTCGTCCTTTCTTCGCTTTGTTTAATCTAACCGGAAATTCATATTTCCGTTTGTACAATATCCAACACTATTCCATTTGTGGCCAATTGCACTTCCTGGATTCTCATTGGATACTGGTTTTAAGGTGGACACTTTTTTAGTGGTACAGAGTGTATTCAGTTACGCTCTCTTTTTTGTCTATTGACAGGGCGGTAGTCACAGCTATCCCGTGAAGGTGAGTAGAATGTCTATTCGGACCAAGTATCCAATAGGTACCCCAATCGTCAACTTAATGAAAGGTTCCTATTTTAACTCATCACCGGTAATTCCGACTTTCAGATATGTGAAAATAAATGAACAGATGATTTTTGAACATATATTGTATCTGAAAAAAACAAATTTTACAAATTTTGTGATACTATTTCTGAACAGCATCTTTTTTTCTAAATAAACATGAAAATATTTTGCAAATAAAAACTGTATTTTTATTTGAATAAACATAATTGCATTTCTCTTCTGATTAAGTAAAAAAAAACTATTTTAATATAAAAACGTCTTACGTTTTTTTTAATATATCGTAAGTGTTGAAAAATACTCATACACTTCTGATTAAAAAGTATTTATTTAAAAAAAAAAAGATTTTTCCATTGAATTTTAATTTGGTTACGTGTACCAACCATCTATTTATTTAATTCGTCGTAAGTTCAACATATCCTTAAACTTCTGATTAAAATCATTTGCTTACAAAAATTTGGAAGCGGAAGTTACCGGTGACGAGTTAAAATCAGAACCTTTCATTAAGTTGAGGATTTGGGGTGCCTATTGGATACTTGGTCCGTTTATTCTACAGATTTGAAATCGTTTCACCGTGTCAATTTCCTACGACGATAACCATTACACACGGACACCTCTAGTAAATGAATTTCTTAGATAAAGCCGTTTCAGTGTTCTCTTTATGGCATATCTGTCGATTTTTCTCTCTCAACCCTTAGGCCATCTTTCTACTAACGTTAAATGGTAGAGATAGAAAATACAAATTAAGCCTCAGGGAAGAACTGAATTCACATCTTTTATTCTTTGAAGTCTTTATCAACGAGATAGTGCCTCACCGTGGTGTCCAGAAGCCATTTAAACAAGCCAGAAATAGTTTCTTTACCATCACCACTGGCCTGGGGTTATTTCATTGTTCTGTCATATTTGTAGCAATATATATATATATATATATATATATATATATATATATATATATATATATATGTGTGTCCAGGTCCAGGGTCCAGGTGGTGCAGCCATACAGCAGCACTGATACGACAACGGCCTGGAAGAACTGTCTCTTTAACTTGTCTGAGATTGGATTTCCATATGACCGATGATTTATTTATAGCGGCCCATGCCTTTCCTATACGTGCATTAACGTCGTTTTCTGAGGAGGAGATGTTACTGCCTACGTATCTAAATTGTTCTACCGAGTTTAGGCGTTTGCCATCAATGGTGGAGATGTCGCTTTTGTTTTTGAAAGATATGAACTCAGTAACTAAGCGACTAGAGAATAATCTAGATGGGAGCTGCACAAGAATGCTGCGGGTGATCCTGAACAAGATGTGGAAACAACACCTACGAGAAAACAGCTGTACGGTAACCTGCCACATATCACACAAACCATCCGAGTAAGACGGACAAGACACGCAGGACACTGCTGGAGAAGCAAGGACGAACTCATAAGCGACGTCCTCCTATGGAAGCCAACACAACCAGCAAAGACGTACATTGATCAGCTCTGTGCGGATACAGGATGCTACATAGAGGACCTCCTGAGATTGATGAGCGATAGGGACGGATGGAGAGAGATTGTCATGGATATCCGCGCTTACAGCGCAGCATGATTATGATGATATATATGTATATTATTACAATATAGGTACAAATGATAACCTACTTGAGTTTCACCATAACGATCTTCAGGGTTAAATCCACTGAATTAATCAAGATATTGATCAAAATGCAGTCGATTACACGTGTGTTTACCGCGGAAGACACACACGTGTAATCGACTGCAATTAATCAATATCTTGATTAATTCAGTGGATTTAACCCTGAACATCCTTATGGTAAAACTCGAGTAGGTTATCACTTGTACCTATATAGTAATACATTTGCTCTACTAACGTATTGAGCACTTTGTATTTGTTATATCGCTGACTTACCTTCCTGAATTTTGCATCATCTAACCATCGTGACCATATTCACCGGTAAGTCACCTTTTCCATTATACATATATATATATATAAATATATATATATATATGTGTGTGTGTGTGTGTGTGTGTGTGTGTGTGTGTGTGTAAAAGGAATGACTTACCGGTAAAAATTTGGTTGGTATAAGTGTTACTCGGATAAGTCATCATAGTGTTATATACTGGCATCAAATATCTATATGTTATATAGCGCCTTCAAATTCACGCTGCTAAATCGTGTATCTGTATACGTTGCGGGTATATATGGTCACGTAGCGAAGTATGTAGTAGTCGCTTAATGAAATCACAACACATGGGTATAGTAGGAGTTTTGACTTTATTTTTTCTTCTCAGCTGTACGTGGTGGGTGGCGAGCGTTGACAATGAAATGACCGAGGATTGACAAGGCGATGGTGGGGTAAAGGGGGCTGGTGGGTCCCACAGCCGTTGACTGCAATGGACCGTGAGCGTCTGTCGCTCACTTGTTCTCCGTCCGCTGTCTCTTGTCTAACTGACCTGTCGGCTCGAACCCTCAGGCCCTTTACATTGATAGGTACTCCTACGCATCTTTATCTTTTGATCTGATAACGGACCTTTGTTATATATTTCTTTATCTTCTCCCTGCTTCTTTGACCGGAAAGCCTCGCTTCCGTTTTTTAACTTCTTTGTTCGCTTTTACCGGGAAAAAAGTCCTTTGTCATTTTTGTCGTCTTTTCTTTGTTTAATTTAACCGGAAATTCCTATTTCCGTTTGTACAATATACAACAATAGCAGTCACTGTTGACCATGCCACGTAGACCATAGCAGAGAGCGATTGTTTTGGCGAAACTGCTTTCTCAAAACACTTCGCTTGTCGATCCGTGAAGTAACAGCATAGGAATGTCGGTATGAGGCTTACGTTTCACTTGGACTAACCTATCACTTTCCTAATCTATGTGACGCTTGCCAAGCAATGAAGAGAAAATAGATAGATAGGTAGTTATATCGGTATTAATAAATATATTATTTCGAGCGTCTCAAGACCAACTTATTAACAATAGCTGTACATTCGATGCACTCTCGATTTTGGAAAGGGCTTAAATATTTATAAGTGGGCCCCGTAGTGATAGCATTTCGATTTCAGATGTTTACCACAGAGCGTACCTCGATTCGTTAAATATGAAAAATTGGATGGGGAATTCGATTTTAAAAACAATTATTAACTATGCGGTTTCAGTGAAGAATTTGAAAAGTTATACATTACGCGATGGGAAATAAGCTCATCATCTTCTTTTTTTTTTTTAGTAAGAGAACATGTTAGGGTTAGTAATTAATAATCAGGTGTCGTTTCTTTTTCGTTTAAACTTTAATACATATCTGTCCCATATGTTCAAAGGCTTTCTAAGGTTTCAAGTCGATTTTCATCCTTGAGATACGTAACGAAACTGGGTGTGATTTTTCCTCGTTTCAGTCTGCCTTTCTCGATCATATCTTGTGAATATGCTCTAAAAGTTCTCCTATCCTGTCGTGGAATACGCCGACTCAACCTCTGTTGATAGGTAAGTACCTCGCACAAATGATGTTGGCCTGTTTGGCGACTAGTAAAGCCTGTGGTCAGAATTGCGGTAGTGAGCGGTCCGTGAACTGGATAGTAAGTTGGCACGTGACATTTAACGCTCAATTTGGCTATACGGGCGGTCGGAGAGGACCCAACCGATCAACCAAACTGTTGAAATATCATGGACTGGTCAAACATCACGGGTTTCTATCCACGGCCATTGGGGGGCAGGGGGGGGGTTTACCACTCTGCAGAGGCGCAGTCGGAGTATTCGGAGCGGGAAACATCGTGTTGTATATCTCTTTCTTTCTTATTATCATATAATATTTTTGTGTCTCCTCTGCTAGCCGGACATCTCTGCAATCCCTTCAATGTTAGTTGGGTCGTTTATCGTCTATTGCCAATCTGGGTACCCTGGATGATTCTCTCTTTTCTTCTTGTCTGCTGTAAATTCAGAATAACCATTACTGTTACATAATCTATGCGGTTGCATAAAGTTATTGTCAATCTCCTGTAATTCTGAGGGGATGACCCTTTTTATACCATGGCCGGGTCCTTCAATGGAAAATTACAGAAGCCCGCCAAAATACGTGAAGTCATGTGGGACCTGTTCGGTCGCCAGTTTTCAGTTAGACGTCATGCAGAGAAGTCGGCCATTTTAGGTCCTGCCTAAACTGGAACTCACGCGCGCTATGTTAGTTAGCAGATGTCTGGGCTGGGGATTTACCAAATATAATAACATCAAAGTAAATCGAAGTCTTGTGTTTATTATCTAAAAACTAACAATGACACAGGGCTTCTGATAACGAGAAATCCCTAACAGAAAACCAGACCGAAGTCCCCAAGTCAACTCCAGACGCAAGATCTTAGAAGATGCCAGATCAAGTCAAGATGAAGATATACCAAAGATGATCAGAAGCATACCAAGACGGCCAGCAGAAGAATAGATGTCCAAGTAAGTGAAGAAAAAGAGGTATGCAACATTATAATTGTTTAGTGCCAGTGAAGAAAGGTATGCAACATTATTTTTAATTTCTATTCTATCATAATGCTACAAAAGAATGAGTGGTTATCTAATTGAAACTTTCAAAATAATTAATGAAATTTCTAATTATGGTAGACATTTTTTAAAAATGTTTCTCTTCGAACTGGATTCTGTTAAAGTATGTGGCCTACCCGGTTTGAATGTGTCCTACCTCAGTAAGAGTATATTTATTGATATAGTAGTAGGCAATTTATTGAAACTAATTATTTTTCACATATATTCAATTTCAAGAAACGCAATTCAGTCATAAGCTGTATATAGTAATTAAGAATAATTAGAATAATTTATCCATAATTAACAGAGATCTATCTAATTCTAAAATTCTGAAATAGGATTAGGGATAGGGTTAGCAGTTATTATTATAACCTTATAATATGCTTTTTATAGTAGACCCCATACTATAAGAGAGATATGATTTCGTGGGCCACATTCAAAATGTAGGCCACATACTATAGTGGTACTCTTCGAACAGTCAATGCAGATTTCAAAAACTAAGTCTATTAACTAATTGTATTTTTTGCTAATAGAGTAATATACGAGTGTGAGTAAAAAAGTAATGCCATTTTGTTTGGGACAGGTATAATTACCAACATAGGAACATGTAACATACATCAACATGAAGCTGTCCTCTGTGGATCACATTCCTACTGCTCAACATAGGGGATTCAAAAGTAATGCCATTTTGTTTCGGACAGGTATAATTACCAACACAGGAACATGTAACATACATCAACATGAAGCTGGTCCTCTGTGGATCACATTCCTACTGCTCAACATAGGGGATTCAAAAAGTAATGCCATTTTGTTTGGACAGGTATAATTACCAACACAGGAACATGTAACATACATCAACATGAAGCTGGTCCTCTGTGGATCACATTCCTACTGCTCAACATAGGGGATTCAAAAAGTAATGCCATTTTGTTTCGGACAGGTATAATTACCAACACAGGAACATGTAACATACATCAACATGAAGCTGGTCCTCTGTGGATCACATACCTAATTCTCCACATAGTGTCCGTTTCTTTAAATATTTCTCAATGTTCCACATTCGAATGCGAGCATGTATACCTGTCCCATAAAATTCGGTTGAGTGTTCTTTGAGCCACATAAAAATTTAACTTCCTGGTCACTGGAATACTGTTAGCCTCGCAAACCCTCTTTCATGGGGCCGAAGAGATAATAGTATGAAGGCACTTAATCTGATGAGTATCGAGGATGCCAATTTATAATAAAGAAGTGGCTCAAAGAACAGTCAACAGAATTTTACGGGGCAGCGATACATGCTCGCATTCGAATGTGGAACATTGCTATTGAGAGAAACAGTTGGGGTGTGATCTACAGAGGACCAGCTTCATTTTGATGTATAATACATGTTCCTATGTTGATAATTATACCTGTCCTAAACAAAATGGCATTACTATTTGATTCCCTTATGTGGAGAAGTAGGGATGTGATTCACAGAGAACCAGCTTCATTTGGATGTATAATACATGTCCTGTGTTGATAATTATACCTGTCCTAAAAAAATGGCATTACAATTTGATTCCCTTATGTGGAGAAGTAGGGATGTGATTCACAGAGAACCAGCTTCATTTTGATGTATAATACATGTTCCTGTTTTGATGATTATACCTGTCCTAAACAAAATGGCATTACTATTTGATTCCCTTATGTGGAGAAGTAGGGATGTGATCTACAGAGGACCAGCTTCATTTTGATGTATAATACATGTTCCTGTGTTGATGATTATACCTGTCCTAAACTAAATGGCATTATTATTGATTCCTTATGTGGAGAAGTAGGGATGTGATCTACAGAGGACCAGCTTCAATTTGATGTATAATACATGTTCATGCGTTGAAAATTACTGTCTAAACAAAATGAACCCTTTGGAACAAATGGAATTAAACAGCGTATAATAAAGATAAAAGAAGATTAAAGAATTAAGAAGAAGAAATTCAATTATCTATTAATAAACAGAATTAGATCAATATATAAGGAGATATAAATAATTTATAAGTTCAATGTAAGAATTAAGAAGTAAATAAAAGAAGAAAAAAAAGATAAGATAAAAAGAAGAAAGAAATGAAAGAAGAAAGAAAGGAATAAAGAAGAAAAAAAAGAGAAAAAAAAAGAAGAAGAAAAGAAAAGAAAAAAAAAGAAAGAAAAGAAAAGAAAATGAGAAAAAAGAAGAAAGAAAGAAAAAGAAAGAAAATAGAAAGAAAAAAAAAAAAAAAGAAAAAAAAGAAAAGAAAGTTGAACACAATATACAGAATGAGAAAGAAAGGCAGAAAGAAGAAAGAAGAGAAAGAAAGAAAAGAAAGAAAGAAAGAAAAAAACAAACAAAAAAAAAAAAGAAATAAAAAGAAAAAAAAAAGAAAGAAAAAAACAAAAAAACCGGAAAAAGAAAGAAGAAAAGGAAGAAAAGAAAAAAGAAAGAAAAAAAAAAGAAAAAAGAAATAAAAAGAAAAAAAAGAAAATAGAAAAAAACAAACAAAAAAACAAAGAAAAGAAAAAAAGAAAAAGAAGAAAAAAAAAGAAAAAAAAAAAAGAAAGAAAGAAAGAAGAAAGAAGAAAGAAAGAAAAACAAAAAAAAAAAAAAAGAAATAAAAAAAGTAAAATGAAAAAAAGAAAGAAAAAAAAGAAAGAAAGAAAGAATAGAAAAAAGAAAAAAAAAAATAAAAAAAAGAAAAAGAAATAAAGAAAAGAAAAGAAAAAAAAAAATGAAAATAAATAAAAAAAGAAAAAAAAAGAAAAAAAGAAAAAAAAGAAAAGAAAAGAAAGAAAAAAATGAAAAAATAAAAGAAAGAAATGAAAAAAAATGAAAGAAAAAGAAAGAAAGAAAGAATGAAAGAAATAAAGGAAATAGAAAGAAAAACAAACAAACAAAAAAAGAAAAGAAAAAATATACAGAATGAAGAAAAGAAAGATAGAAAACCGGAGGCAATAAGAAAGAAAGAAAGAAACAAATAAATAAACAAAGGAAGAAAGAAACGAACAAAGAAAGGAAAGAAGAAGAAATAAATAAATAAATAAATAAAATAAAAGGAAAATAGAAAAAACAAACAAACAAAACAAAAAAGAAATTTGAACAAAATATACAGAATGAAGAAAAGAAGGCAGAAATAAGAAAGAAAGAAAGAAAGAAAGAAAGAAACAAATAAATAAAAAAAAGGAAGAAAGAAATGAACAAAGAAAGAAAGGAATAAAAAGAAGAAGAAAGAAAGAAAGAAAGAAAGAAAGAAAGAAAGAATGAAATAAATAAAAGGAAAATAGAAAAAAAAAAAAAGAAAAAAAAAAAAGAAATTTGAACAAAATATACAGAATGAAAAAAAGAAAGGCAGAAAACCGGAGGCAATAAGAAAGAAAGAAAGAAAGAAAGAAATAACAAAGGAAGAAAGAAATGAACAAAAAAAGAAAGGAATAAAAAAGAAGAAAGAAAGAAAGAAAGAATGAAAGAATAAAAGGAAAATAGAAAGAAAAAAACTAAAAAAAAAAAAAAAAAAAAGTTGAACAAAATATACAGAATGAAGAAAAGAAAGGCAGAAATCTGGAGGCAATAAGAAAGAAAGAAAGAAAGAAAGAAAGAAAGAAAGAAGACAAATAAATAAAAAAAAAGGAAGAAAGAAATGAACAAAGAAAGAAAGGAATAAAAAGAAGAAGAAAGAAAGAAAGAAAG
>CM042157.1:18521460-18543960 GCA_023376005.1 Doryteuthis pealeii
ACATCCTTTCTAAACCTCACATTTTTTCTTTATTAATTATTTTTTGAAATTATTAAAAATAAACAGAATTTAACCTTAAAATTCATTTTTCACTTCTTTGTCCCGCCAAACATTTTCAAAAAATGTCCCCGTTTAAAAAATTCTCATCACTTCCTTTACACACTAGGATATTTTTTAAAGCTTCTCAATTCTTTTTGTGAACGGCATTTTAAGCGAGTCGCTCCATTTAAAAAAAATCATATTACGAATTAATTAACCCTTGTCTCATTTGAAAACTTTTTGTTGTTTCTGTCAACGACACAAAATTCCATTACTTCCATTGGATGTCTAAACAACCCTTCCTAAACACATGATGCTGACATTTTTTTTCTCAAAAAGGACACCAGTTCCACCAAAGATGGAGGACTCGTGTCAATTATTAATGTAAATTAAAATTTAATTAAATGAATTAATGAAGTTGAAATAAAAAGTAAATTTTAAAAGTTATTTCAACAACAACAAAACAAAAAAAAAATAGCAATCGTCATCGTCATAATGTTGCGCAGACAGCTCGGGTTCACGTGACTGTCTTTTTCTTGCCACTCGTCTCTATCGGCCATCGCTCCTAGCAAGTCTTTCATACGACATCCAGAATCCGAACAGCGTAGATATTTCTCTGAGTTTTTTTTAGACGCAGCTTGATAATTAGTATTATTTGGATTATTCATCTTTATTGTTATCGGTACAACGTTTTGGCCGATGTGCCCTCTGAGTTCGAGAAGGCTCCCGAGTCCGACAAGAAATACCTGAAGAAGGCCGGGGGGCATATCGGTTGAAATGTTGTACAGATAACAATAAAGATGAGGACAATAGTTCGAATAATCCAAATAATATTAAAATAGATCAATGTAAATTTTTTGCTTGTCAGCCAATACTGGTGTGTTCATGGGGAGGAATCCATACGAGAACGTCACTTATGAGTTCGTTCCTATTTCACCAGCAGTGTCAAGCATGGCTAGTCCCTCTTATTTGGATGGTTTGCAAGATGGGAGGTAAGAGGCCGTACAACAGTTGTAGAGAATTTCTGATTTTATTCATTTGGCCTTGGATAATAACATATATCTACATATTTGATGACTGACCTCTGTTCAAACCTGGAGTATTCTGTTTGATGTGCCGTCATTTTGAATAGCCTCAAAACAAATATTTTTGCGAGATTAAAATAAGTTTTCCTATAAACCAATACCAAACATGCGGAGTTTACATTTATGGAAAAAAAAATTGAAAAATGCATTTTTCTTTTTAAAGAATACTCGGTTATTTCCTATAAGTCTAACATGATAAAAGGGGAAACACTCTTGACTGATAAATTATTTATTTATTTATTGATCTACTAGGAAAAAAGAAGACGGGGTTAAGGTTAGGGTTAGGGTTTAGGGTTTAGGGTTAGCGTTAGGGTTAGAGTTTGGGGTTAGTTTAATAGGAAAATAAATAGATAATTTATCAATCAAGAGTGGTTCCCCTTTGTTTATGTTAGAATTATAGGAAATAACCGAATAATCTTTATTTATTGAATGACCCTCATATAGGAATTTGCTAAGCATAGCTTAGAGGCGACACAAGGCCAGAAGTATAGAGCACCAAGTGAGAATGGCCATCATATATATCACAATAAAATTGCTGTCTATCAAAGCTTTTTCTCGCTTCTTAAAAAAAAAGGCTGAGCTGCGATCATCAGGTGTGCAATAAAAAAATGTCAGAAGGCAGAGGCTGATACTCCCATAAATAATGGGCACCCCCCTCCAGGGGATTTAAAGGTGTTGTCAACATACCTAAACCTAAAATATCCTTTAGACAATAATTTGGACGTCCCGTTCAAAAGCTCAGTGAATCCAATAATTTTGACCCCTCTTCTTTCTATAATCTACAAAATCTCTGATCCGGAGTGGTAGTACCTGTTAGGGTCCAATATATAGGTTAAATAGAAAAGATATGTTTAAAACAAATTGTGTAACCATCAAGAATGAATAAAACAAAAAAGTGTTTGGCATAAAATAACCCAATGGGTTTTATATGCCGTAAAACTCAACCAACCAGCAACCCCAAATCAAAATGTAGGAATTTCCTGCAAAACTTCTGATTTATATAATAACTAGAAGCTGCTACTCAGCATCGCCTTGGTAGCGGCTACTCAGCATCGACTTGGGATTTAAAAAAAAATTAGTCTCATAAATCCATTATTACTGAATCGTGAGTGGGTTTCCCACAGGACGTCCCATTAAAATCCCTACGTAAAAAGACCTTGTGCTGATCCAGCCACTCTGAAAAGAAAAAAAATTAATGTCTACTATTTACAACATTAAATACAAAAAAATCCATGCTGTTATCATTTAAATTTTATTTTTTAATTATCTTCACGAATATAAATCAATATAAATATTTTTGCTCAAAAACCAAGATGATCGTCAATGTTTATATATACTAGCAAATATATGCACCCTCCGGGTGCAAGTATTTAAGTTTTAATGTAATAAAATATTGTATTAAATTAGAAAGGCTAATGAAACTAAATAAGAATACAGATAAAAAGATTTGAAACAGAGGGAGTATAATAAAAGATTTGAAACAGAGGGAGTATAATAAAAATGGAACAACTGAAACTTACTCTTCCATCACTCTCGTCTTTCATTGTTATTTTTTCTAATTTAAGTATTTAGTTAAAAGAGGAAGTAAAGAATAAAATGACAGTTATTTTATCTGTTAATGGATTTCATTTAAGATTCATTGAAGAGATTTTTGCTTATATTCATTAAAATAAAACCAAACAATTAGAAATCAATAATACTAAACACATATTTATTAAATTTGATTTTTAATATTAATATGCAAATTAGCCTTTCCGTTCACACTGTAAACCGTTATTTTGTTGTATATATAAATATAATTGCATGTTGTCAGTATGTAGACATAGTTAACAGTATTAATAACGTAAGACAATTTTATTAATAATTAAGGTTTAGATAAAAATAAAAGCATGGAGAATGTGATGTCAATAACTAAGAGAATTGTGACTTGAGTAGGAATATAGTTTCGGTTACAGACAGAAAAACACACAATCTCCATTATAATAAGATTTACTTTGTCGTTTATTTGTTTTGTTTTCATAGTTTTCCCCGGACATACATAATACATACCAACTGCCCTTTATATATAGACTAGAAGTGGCTACCCGGCGTCACCTGAGTAGAGGGGGTATTTTTGAAAAGTTAGTCTCGCAGATCCATTATTATCACAAGTTAGATCCTCACTGGATGCCCTATAAAATCCGCACGTAAATATATAACAATATAGTAAGAAACTTTTATTCAATAATTTAAAATAAAAAAAACCAAAAACAATATAAATGAGGCGATTAATTCAATCAATTAAAATCATATTTTAATTACCTTCTGTTACTATACAAATTTTAATTTTTAAATATCTTCCCAAATATAAATAAAATCTTAATTATTTTTGTTAAAAAGGCAAGCCCTGGTGATAGTAAATGTATATATATATATATTTACTTTGTCATTAATTGTTTTATTTTCGAAGTTTCCTCCGGAAATACACGTTTACACAACTGCCCTTTATATATGTACTAGCAGCGGCTACCCGGCGTCGCAGATCCATTATTACTGAATTGTGAGTTGGATTCCCGCTGGATGCCCCATTAAAATCCCTACGTAACAAAAGACCTTGCGTTGATCCAGTCTCCTGAAAATAGAAATTTATGTCTACAATATTAAATTAAAAAATTCCATATTGTTATCATTTAAATTTTGTTTTTAGATATCTTTATGAATTTAAATCAAATTTTCATTATTTTTGCTCGAAAACCAAGCCCTGGTAATATTTAATGTGTATATATATTTGCTTTGTCGTTAATTGGTTTATTTTTATAGTTTCCACCGGACATACATATTTTATTTTTTTTTAGATATTTTCATGAATTTAAATCATATCTTCATTATTTCTGCTCGAAAACCAAGCCCTGATGATATTTAATGTGTATATATATTTGCTTTGTCGTTAATTGGTTTATTTTCATAGTTTCCACCGGACATACATAGTATCAACTGGCCTTTATATATAGGTAGAAGATAGATAGATAAGACGTTGCACTACATTTCGGTCGCGAGCACATTAAACAATCTCATTGTTTGAAGCGTCAAGTTCGTTTTTGTTTTCTTCTAGATATTGTATATCTTTAAATGCGACTTCCCAGCAGATTATGTTCAACTTTTAAATTCTTTCCTTTGTTATTTGATTTTATGCATTGTTTTGGCGTCATATCTTTCCACACTTTTAAAAAGGACGGTTTTCCTTACTACTTATCTTTTAGCTAATTGACACTGGCACCGAAAATATCACACCTAGAAATACAATCAGTGTGGCTAGATAAAACAATTTCTTTATCAAATAAGGGTTGATGATAACAATTTGCAAATACGAATAAGATATAAACTTGAAAAAAAAAATGTCTGTTAATTCAAAATATTTATTTTTGTTTTACCTTAAAAAAAACGTCTACGAAAGCCAAGATTTTTTCTCAATAGATTCAACGAACTGTCATCCTAATATTTATCTTCATTTTCTTTAACGCATATATAGTTTCAGCAGATACATTCTTCAGCCTTCCTCAGTTATGGCTGGAATCTATCTATACATATATATAAGGCAGTTGTGTGAATGTGTATGTCCGGAGGAAACTTCGAATAAAACAATTAACGACAAAGTAAATATATATACAAATTAAATATCAGCATGGTTTGATTTTTGAGCAAAAATGATGAAGGTTTGATTGTTGTATACTCTCTTTCCTGACTGTCTTACTTCTATTCTTCTAGCGTCTCTTCTAGTGTCTGGACTTCGTCTTGGGGACTTCGTGTCTGGTCTTCCATTGGGGATTTCTCTATCAGAAGCCCTGTGTCATTATTAGTTTTTAGATAATAACACAAGACTACGATTTAACTTAGATCATATTTTATTCTGAAATCCCCACCTGACTACCTGCGCAGATTGAGTCGGCCGCATGCATAACACGACTTACCACCGTCGTGGTCTTCGCCGATCTGACTAAAATTCTCTCTTCTAAACCGGAATAGGGTCTTCTCCACCGAATTCTCACGGTATCCACCAGGGATGAGGTCAAGCCTTGTCATTCAATCCTTCAAGGCCGTGGGCTGCAACTTATAACAGCCATTTTGGTTTCTACACTACTTTACACAAGTATTAGGAATCTAATAATTATGTAACATGATTTATATTCGTGAAGATAATTAAAAAAAAATAAATTAGATGATAACAGACTTTTTTGGTGGGGGTTTAATATTTTAAATAGTAGACATTGATTTTTTCTTTTCAGAGTGGCTGGATCAACGCAAGGTCTTTTTTTACATAGGGATTTTGATTGGGCATACTACCAGGATCGAACTCGCGATTCAATAATAATGGATCTGTGGGACTAACCTTTTTTTGCATCCCCTCTACCAGGCGGGTAGCTGCTTTTAGTTGTTATATAAAGGGTAGTCCGAAAGTCTTGTCACGCCCAAATATCTTATTATAATGGAGATTGTGTGTTTTTCTGTCTGTAACCGAAACTATTTTCCTACCCAAGTCACAATTCTCTTAGTTATTGACATCACATTCTCCATGATTTTATTTTTATCTAAACCTCAATTATTAATAAAATTGTCTTACATTATTAATACTATTAACTATGTCTACATACTGACAACATGCAATTATATTATATATACAACAAAATAACGGTTTACAGTGTGAACGGGAAGGCTAATTTGCATATTAATATTAAAAAATCGAATTTAATAAATATGTGCTTAGTATTATTGATTTCTAACTGTTTGGTTTTTTTTAATGATATAAGCAAACATCTCTTCAATGAATCTTAAATGAAATCCATTAACAAGATAAAATAACTGTCATTTTATTCTTTACTTCCTCTTATAACTAAATACTTAATTAGAAAAAATAACAATGAAAGACGAGAGTTATGGAAGAGTAAGTTTCAGTTGTTCCTTTTTTATACTCCCTCTGTTTCAAATCTTTTATAATACTCCGTCTGTTTCAAATCTTTTTATCTGTATTCTTATTTAGTTTCATTAGCCTTTCTAATTTAATACAATATTTTATTACATTAAAACTTAAATACTTGCACCCGGAGGGTGCATATATTTGCTAGTTTTTTTAAAGTCTCATTTCTGTTGTTCGAGTTAACCTCTCTAATCGTGCTGAGATCTCTCTTCATCCGGGTCGTATCTGGTTGTCTAGGCTGTTTCTCTGGTTGCAACTGTTGGTGTCCATTTTGTGTTCTTAATTAAGAACACAAGGACAAATTGCTATTTTTTTAAATGTATATATTTTTATTCATTTACTCTTTTTTTTTCTATTTCTAAATACAGTGAAAATTTTGTTTTTATTATCTGAGATATTTTTGTCTTTTTTTTTTTTAGTAGAGACAGATATTTGCTATTCTGTGGTGTTTCCATAGTGTTCGTTACGCCAAGAGTTTTAAATTGAGATCGTCGCGTGTTTATGAAGTAGTGATTGTTGGAGCTGAGATGAACACGCGATTATCTAAAAGGGAAACTCTAATGCAATAAGAATCCATGGAAAAAGAAAAACTATTCAACATCTGCCTAGGATTTGGACAGAAAGTATCACAGATATATATATATATATATATATATATATATATATATATGTGTGTGTGTGTGTAAAAATGGAAAAGGAATTGAATCCGACAATAGGAGGAAAAATGAGTAAAGAAAAGAAATGTAAATGGATAAAATTAATTTAATCGATATCACATTAATCGATATCACTTACACATGTGTTTCGGTCAGTTTATGTGTGTGGAAATATTTCACACACATAGAAGAATCGACCTTCATCAGAGTGAACATTTATTTTGCGAAATATTTTCACACACATAAACTGACCGAAAAGACATATGTAAGTGATATCGATTAATGTGATATCGATTAAATTCATTTTATCCATTTACATTTCTTTTCTTTACTCATTTTTCCTCATATATATATATATATGTGTGTTTGTGTGTGTGTGTGTGTGTGTGTGTGTGTGTATTTAGGCAACATTCTTTCATTTATACATGTAGAATTAAACAAAAGACACATCTGATTCACAATTTTATTTTTGATCTTTTCGAGTTTTCTGGCCAACTTTTAAATATTTGGGTGGTATTCGTGGATAAGTCCACCAAAGTTCGGGTCCCTAGTACTAATTACCGAAATATTCTAACGGAAAATACACACATTCTCCAAAAATAAAAAAATAAACAAAAACTCCAAATACTAGAAGCTCTATACATAAAACGCTACAAACCATCCTTAAACAAACTAATTTCCAATGCAGTACACACATTTTAAAATGCCTATAACAACTTTCTCATCAATTCTTCTCCTTCCAGCCTCCACATTAATATAATAAAAAAAAACAATCTGGAACACATCATCCTTGATGATGGCATTTCGAAGTGCCGAAAGGTACTCGGGACCTGAACTTTGGTGGACTTATCCACGAATTCCGCCCAAATATTAAAAAAGTTGGCCAGAAATTAGTTGTTATTAGCCTCTTTGTTACTTTTAGGGGTCAAAGAAGGAAATAGATTAAAATGATAGATTCTCCAACAAGGAATTAAGACCTGAATTTAAATTTGTCGTATGTATAAAAGAGTTTTAGAAAAATAAATAAATAGATAAAACACAATTATAAAAAAAAAAAAAAAGAAAGAAAGAAGAAATTGTAATATGGACAATTGTAAATATCTAATTTTTAGCACTTATTTACATTTTAATAGGGTAAAAACGAACGATGAATTTTCTATCATTGTAAATTGTAATGAACAAACTCCATTATAACAGTTAACAACATATAAATGATTTGAAGGCAATTACAATGCGTATAAAAATAAAAACAAAAAGATGTTATTTTTGTCTCATCGATTTCAAAGTATAAAACTTAATCTTCAGAGATGAATATCAGAAATGTACGTGCTTAAGTTTTTTTGTGTGGTTATATTTTCCTTTTTATCTTTTTTTCCTCTTCTTTTTTTCTTTCTCCTCCTTTCTTTTTTCTTTATGTTATGAATGAAATGGGCGAATAACTGTAATTTCTTTATTTTTTTTTATATCTGTTGAGAACGAATGTTTGGACCCCTGCTTGTATATGTATCCAATATTGTCTGTTTATCTTCCGGTGAAACATTGCAACAAAGTAGCCATGTTGAATTCAAAATAAAAACGGTCACATAGAAAACATAGTTAACAACATGTTTTATTAACGGTAACATACATTATGTTGTCTGTATGGTTCATCACGCCATGTTGGTAATCACAGACCTTTTTTTAAGGATCTCTCCTTACCGAGATTTCCCTTACCGAGATTTCCCTTACCGAGATTTCCCTTAATCTCGTTATTTCTAGATCTCAGTACACTAAATAAATCAAGATTGTTTAAAAAATGAAAACAACAAAAAGAGATTATTCTTAAAATAAACGAATATTATAATACACTCAATCTTTGCTTTGTTTATCGTCGAATCTTTAATAAACGAACAATTTAAATTCGATTGAATCAATGTTACAAGAAATTTTCCTCCTACAAATAAAGACACATGGATTTTACAACATAACCATTGAGTGATTTAATGCCGAAGTCTGGTTGTTTTATTCATTATTATTGGGTAATGGTGTTTGTTTTATTCATTATTATTGGTTTTTTTAAAACTTATTTTTTATCTATTTACCCCATAGATGAGACTTTAGCTGGTACTACCACTCCGGGTCAAAGTGGACCTGTGAGTAATGGCAATACAGGGATAATTCACACTTCCAAAAACTCCAAAATGGGAACCTCACCACTAAAGGCAGTTTAACGTCATACCCAAAACAATAAGACCCTCAGAAACCGCATTTTTGTACATATTATAAAAAGGGATGGTAGTTTTCCAGAGCAATATGGTCGGTATAATGATATAGGTTCTAGGGCTTGACTGGACCAAACGATTGATCGGGATATGGCCTTTCCAACTGACCATCTAGCCCAAGTAAGAATCAAAGTGGGGTGTAGCATGTCATGGATTGCTCAGTCACCAGAATTCCGTCCATAAGCATCACGGGTCGCCACCCAAGGCTTACAGGTGGCCCAATTGGAAGAGGTCTTATTCCTCAACAGAGGTACAGTCGGCGTATTATACACTCCCAGCCTACAGACCCAAATAAATAAGGAAGTTTAATACCTAGCTCATTTGAATTGTTACTTTTTTAGGGGTATAAAAAATAAACTAAACGAATTTATTTTTATCACTTTAACGCAACAAGCTGTTAAAATGTAAGTTTTTGTCATATATACAAAAAGCTTTTGAGAAAAAAAAAATCAAAACACTCAAGTTTAAGAATACATTAAAAAGTGATATTTTGAATGTAAACAAAAAGAAAAATATTTCCTAAAATAAACAAACATTGTACTATACGAATTATCAGCGATTTTTAAAATTTGATTAATCATTTTCCTATCTTTTAAAAAAAAAAATTGATAAATCATATTCTCTCTCTCACTCCCATTTTCTCTTTCTCACTCCCGCTCTGGTGTTCCTATTCTTTTTATAGTCCTGTCATGGACCGGGTACTTTTGCTAGTATATATATATATATATATATATATATATATATATGATATATTGAAAAAAACAAAAGATGTTTACAAGTGCATGGGATCATCAGGAGAGAATGTGCAAACCGTTTCTCTCCTGATGATCCCATGCACTTGTAAACATCTTTTGTTTTTCAATATATCAAATTCACACTGTCGGATTAAGTTCCATTTTATTTAACTATATATATATATATATATAATATATATAATATATATATATAATATATAATATACGAGAGAGAGTCAAAAAGTAATGCCATTTTGTTTAGGACACGTATAATTACAACACAGGAACATGTATCATACATCAAAATGAAGCGGGTTCTCTGAGGATCACATCCCTATTTCTTCACAGTCCCCGTTTCTCTCATTAGCAATGTTCCACCTTCAAATGAGAGCATGTTTCCCGGCCCTGTAAAAACGTTTGACTGTTCTTTGAGCCACTTCTTCACTACAGATTTCACTTCCTCGTCGCTGGAATAATATTTGCCTCTCAAACTCACTTTTAATTCATTTCCAAGTACTTTAGGTCTATTGCAAAACCAATGCAACTTTGTAAGCGTTCTATTCATCCTTAGTGTTACTGCAACTAAGAAAGTAAAATTTCCAGCAGTGATTGGCAGAAAAAAAAGGTTATGATTAAATCCTGTATAGTGAATAATGAAAATTCAATTGCTATTGAGTAAAACCTCTATGAAGAAAGCTGGAATTATTTTGAATTTTGTGAATGATACAGCAAGGGTTCAAGGTGACACGATAAATTTGGTTCGCACCTCATCAGGCCACTACTGTATTCCACTTACAAATTTATCATTTGATAAGCGGGGTGAATTGAGAGTGTCTGTGGTGTTACACACTACTTCTGTAAAAACCTTAACACAGGAAGAGAAGAGAAAAAAAGCAATGAAACTACACAGACAATTTTATAACAATTTAGTATCGTTTGTTTGTAAATGTGGTTATATAAATATTACTTAAGAACAAATAGTTTATGGTAAATTTATCAGACAATATCCGCCCGGATATTGTAACATCCATTCGGCGACTTGAAAGCATTGAAACCAGAATATGGAGACAAAAGCTATCTAGATTATTTAAGCAAATATGTCAGAATGAAGAAATGCTGCATGATTACACACACACACACACACACACACACACACACACACACATATATATATATATATATATATATATATAATATATATATATAATTCCAACGAGTAGTTTATATATGCGTATATATATGTATATAAATAGAGTATATATACATATATATTGTATATATATATATATATATATATATATATATACGCTCCCCATTCCCCTGGGGTTGAGCAATTTGGGGGGGATTTCGCTGACAACCGCCAACTAAAGCGTAAACGCAACACTCTCCTATATAAGGGATGGAGAACTCTATGCTGTCCTTTACATACATACAGATGTGTGTATCAAAACAGTTAAAATCCCCTTCGCATTCTGTAGGTGCCAATAGCCAAGCGATTAAGCTGTCCGACTGATGCTGAAACGATCTGATCTTAATACCGATTGTAGGTAGCTTACAAATGTCTAGCCACACTGAAGAGACTTGATAAGTCGAAACGTGTCTGTGGATGACTATATATATATATATATATATATATATATAGATAGATAGATAGATAGATATTTTAGTTTATGTTTATTTGCATTGGAACAATTTTGCTACCATTGGTTTCTTGCTGTGTAGCAGTCATCAAGCAACGAAAGTGTTTTGAAAATGATGCAAATGATATAAATATGGTCAAATATTTATATCATTTGCATAATTTTCAAAACACTTTCGTTGCCTGATGACTGCTACACAACAAGAAACCAATGGTGGCAAAATTGTTCCAATGCAAATAAATAAAAAACTATAACATTTATTTATTTATCTATTAACGCTCTATCACAGATATTGAGCACTCTTCTAATAATACTGTACGTTGGATTACTACCGCTTTTTCAATTATAATAGTGCGAACCATACACACACACACACACACACACACACACACACACATATATATATATATATATATATATAGGAAATTTTTCCGAGAGGAAAATAAAGTGCTCAATTACAAATGTAAGAGCTTTATTTATGAAATATAACTGTTTATACAAAGGTTTTAGTGAGCATCTACCTAAGGTTTCAGGCTTTGCCCTCGTCAGGATACCATTTAATCCCTCGGATGTATCTGCAAGTTCAAATTTTACGGTTATATATTTGTAAACAATTTCACCACATCAGTTAGTCCCATAAGGTTCAGCAGAGCCATTAAAGATGTACGGTGAACTTGAAGTTAAGCCAGTTAAGGATAATATATTCAGGTGACTAGTTTTAAGAGAAAATGGGCCTTGAAAAAGTTAATGGTCTGAAAATACCGCTGCAAATAAAAAACAAGCAATTCATTTCGTATCATACTCAGAAAGCCGTGGATGATTCCTCTTCGCCCCACATCTAACTATGAGTAAAATAATGGGACAGATCATGTAGAAAAAAGTTCAATTTCATAATGCCATTAAGGATAATATATTCGGGTGGCTAGTTTTAAGAGAAAATGGCCATTGAAAAAGTTAATGGTCTGAAAATAGCACTGTAAATAAATAAAAAACAAGCAATTTATTTCGCATCATACTCTTGAGAAAGCTGTGGATGCTTCTCTTCACCCCACATCTAACTATGAGTAAAATAATGGAGAGATCATGTAGAAAAAAGTTCAATTTCATAATCACATTAACGATAATATATTCGGGTGACTAGTTTTAAGAGAAAATGGGTCTTGAAAAAGTTAATGGTCTGAAAATAGCGCTGTAAATAATAAAAAAAAACAAGCAATTTATTTCGCATCATACTCTTGAGAAAGCCGTGGATGCTTCTCTTCGCCCCATATCTAACTATGAGTAAAATAATGGGACAGATCACGTAGAAAGAAAGTTCAATTTCATAATGCCATTACGGATAATATATTCGGGTGGCTAATTTTAAGAGAAATTGGGTCTTGAAAAAGTTAATGATCTGAAAATAGCGCTGTAAATAAAAAGCAAACAATTTATTTCGCATCATAGTCTTGCGAAAGCCGTGGATGCTTCTCTTCGTCCCACATCTAACTATGAGTAAAATAATGGGTGAGATCATGTAGAAAAAAGTTCAATTTCATAATGCCATTAATAATATATTTCGTGTGGCTAGCTTTAAGAGAAAATGGGTCTTGAAAAAGTTAATGGTCTGAAAATAGCGCTGTAAATAAAAAGCAAACAATTTATTTCGCATCAAACTCTTGAGAAAGCTGTGGATGCTTCTCTCCGCCCCACATCTAACTATGAGTAAAATAATGGGACAGATCATGTAGAAAAAAGTTCAATTTCATAATCACATTAAGGATAATATATTCGGGTGGCTCGTTTTAAGAGAAAATGGGTCTTGAAAAAGTTAATGGTCTGAAAATAGCGCTGTAAATAAAAAACAAGCAATTTATTTCTTATCATACTCTTGAGAAAGCCGTGGATAATTCTCTTCGCCCTACATCGAACTATGAGTAAAATAATGGGAGAGATCATGTAGAAACAATGTTCATTTTCATAATGCCATTTGCTTTTTCTAGTCGCCATTAAAATTAATTGGATGAGTTCATCGCACTGTTACCTTTTCGGACGGTCTTCAATTTCAGCCAACTAATCAACTTATGATTCCGAATGGAAAAAAGATTTTTATCGGCCAATTATAGATTTCTCAGATCCAAGCATAAAAAAAGAATATACAATTTAAAATATTCAGATAAAAAGAAATGAACTCAACTTTTAAAGATTTCTCTCATGACCCGTCTCACCCAGTTCAAACATTATATATATATATATATATATATATATATACATATTTACCAACCCCTCCGCACGAGCAGGATGTGACACAAGGCCAATTTCTTAAGCGGAGTTTAACAGGTTTGAATTCAGAGTTTTCCCTCTCCTAGACTGGTTACCTAGCCATGGTTAAAGAGACCAGTCTGCCCTGCTACTTACCCATAGCTGGACGTAGAATGGATTCATAGCTTTCCCAAGGATATTAGCGCCTTGTGAAATACAAACAGCTTCGTCGAGGAATTGAACTCGGGTCGACATGTCCATTCCCTACGACTCTAACCAGTAGACCACACGCCTTCAGTTCAAACATATACATTGTTACATAATAGATAAGCATAGCCAATCATTTTTAGCCAAAAGTGTAGAGTAGCTTGAAAATCATAATGAGTTAATATAATTTGATTGATAAAGTATCACCTGTGAGTGTGTTACAATTTTATGGGCCATCCTTTAGGCTTCAAGCAAGAGCGCCTGTCCAGCGGAAATCCTTGGTAAATAATCCTTTGGTTGTAAGTTCCTTCGTCAATGATTGCAAATGGACGTCTGTTCAGTATCAATGATTAAGTAGTCAACTAGCCACACATTATGGCTGTTGATTGGCGAAGGAATAGACCATGTGACCTCGTCCAGTCTATAAATTTAGGTAGTGAATTGTAGTACGGCTTATATACACAAAATATCCCAACAGTGTGTGTGGTCGCGTCAACATCAACAAGTTTATATGGATACATTGAGGGAAAACTCCGCGGAACAACATACACCTTGTATTCTGAAAAAATAATGTTTCATTCATTCTTCATTTCTATATTGGTAAATACAGCTTTAAACTTGGTACTTTTTTGATACGTCTTATATTCTGAAAAAAAAAGAAAGATATTTTCAACCCAAATGCAACTCATAGTATTTATAATATGGGACGGTGATTTGCATGCATTGTGGTTGTAGGGGTGAGCCAGACCAAGAAACGACCGTGACTAGGATGCGTTTACTAAACAGAGAATAAATGTCTGTGTGAAAAGTATACGTATCCCTAGAATTGGAGGTGTCATTGGCATAAGAACGGTGGTACTTTAGAGCTGAACAATCACGACTGTCTTCTCCATAACATGTTGCATTTTTGAAGTCGGATTGCTGACTACCATTTGCTTTTGTTTTATCTGGGGGGGGGGCATTTGATGCTTGACTTGCAAGTGTGGATTTCAGAAACTTGATACGGACATTAACACAGGGGTGCAAACCATCACTGAGTTGTAAAGCATGTGCACACAAATCGTAATGGAATGATATGATTTTTTTTTCTCGATACTTTTTTGACACAAAATGGCATGACTTCTTGACTAATCCTCGTATTTATGACAACACTGAGAGAGATAGAACCATTTTGCGGACCTTATTATCTTTTTTATTACAAAATATTTTTCTCTCGTTGGAAAGGTCTAGGCCTCCTGAAATAGGCTATAATGCAAAAATCTAAATCTTCTGCTATATATTTTGCTTAGATAATTTTAATCAGTGACTCTGAAAATAAGAGCACACATTGAGCTCTGTAAACTACGACACTTAAAAAAAAAACACTTCTATGTCGTAAGGAAGATTTCCCCTCCAGATTTATGAATTATATATATAATATATAATATAATATATATATACATATATATATATATATATATATATATATATATATATATATATATGTGTGTGTGTGTGTGTGTGTGTGTGTGTGTGTGTGTGGAAGTGAATCTGACAGTATTTTGAAAAATAAATAAATAAAGGAGAGAAAATGTTGAACGGATAAAAATATTTAATGAAATGCTGACACGTGTTTTAGACGAGAAGCTGTTCTTGTACACATTGTATTTTATTCATTATTATCTTAAATATAAAATAAAATAATAATAGAAAATAGAAAAAATTTTTACATATTTTCTATTGTTATTATTTTATCAGAAAATAGAAAGGTTTTCTAATTTTTTCTATTATTATTATTTTATTTCATTTCATATCTAAAATAATAATGAATAGAATACAATGTGTACAAGAATAACTCGGCTGAAACACGTGTCGGCATTTCAATAGGTATCTTTGTCCATTCAACATTTTGTCTCCTTTATTAATGTATTTTCAAGACACACACACACACACGGACACACACACATATTTTTTTCGATGCACACACTTACACACTCTCATACTCACACCGTAAAAGAGAATATTTGACGTCATATTTCAAACCGTCTATTTTTCGGCGTTATTTTTTCAAACTTCAGATTTTAAACAGACTGATAAACAAGGACTATCACTCGCTTTTCTCGTTATTCTGTGATAAAAAAATTCTTATTACCTTCCATATACCAACAAATGCCCTGAAGATGATCTAATTAATAGATCGAAACGCTGCAGCGTCGGCCAATGAACTCACCACTTAACTCATTCAAACCAGTGTTTTTTCAATCTTTCTTAATATACTACATACCGTCGGATTCACTTCCTTTTCTTCACACACACACACACACACACACACACACACACACATATATATATATATATATATATATATATATATATATATATATGATGAGTGGGTGGGCGAGTTTTATGAGACATAGAACTATTCTGACATATGGCTAAAATTAGAAATTAATAAATACATTTCTTATAATCTTATTCCCGATTGTATTTATCAAGAAATATTAATTGTGCAAATAAGAGATTGAATCTGATTCTACTGGGACCTGGCTTTTAATTCAAACGCTTTTCTCAAAATATCTCATCAAAATAACTGTATATTATCTATTTTTAAGTCTGTATATATTTTGAAAGAAATGTACATAGAAAAATGTCCATCTGGCTCAACATAAAACTCTGTTGTAACTCGAGTATCTGTTAACAGAGAAATAAGAGGAAGAAACATAACGAGTATTAAGGATAAAAGAAAAGGTTTACTAAGCAATGATACAAAGTGAACAGAGTAATTAATAAGTTGAATTAATCATTTCGGTGAGATCTGGTTCTTTCTCCCTTCCGATGCTTCGTCAGATATTATTTATTGGAAAACAGACGATTCCATTCTCATTATTTAGATAATATATAACAAACTTCAAACCCACGTAAGGGAGATTGCCACAGAAAAACAAAAATTGAACGTCTCTTTGATAATATATATCACGGAACAGATGGACTTGCTACTACTAACACACTCTTCTACCCGGATTTTAATAGCATGTCAAACCCTCAAAAATACTCCAATTCTTATAGTTCTTCTATAATGCTGCCTTTCAAAAAATCTAAAAACAATTTCTTCAAATAAGAAATTCTTTCCTGACGATGACCTAAGCTCGAAACTAGTTGAGAATAAATAACATATAAGAAATATTCCTGTTTGTCTTATTACTTTTTGTTCATACAATATATATATATATATATATATATATATATATATATATATATATATATATATTTTATATAATGTTTTTTTAAAAGTTGGGCGTTATTACGAAGCATCTAAAAATAATTGAATGAACTCATGTTATGGAGTATTGGATTCACTTATTTATTATTATTTTTTATCATAAATTTTCGGGTTCGTTAGATACCCTTTATTAAATGACTATTGTTCCTGTTCAACGGATCTTTTGTCTCTGTTGTTATTGACAGCGGCAGCGTCTGTAAAAAAAATTATAATAACGAAGTATTCCGATGTCAGCGTTCAGTCGCCTCACGTGAGTTTGTAATTTTAGAATCCATTTAGTTTCTGCTTGTTTTCGAGATTGCGTTGTTGGAAATGCGTGTTCTATTAGAATGCATTTGAGGTGTGTAAGGTTGTGTGGTAGGGTGTTAAAGTGAAGTGCTATTGTACTATGCGGGGATTTGAGATTTATAGTGGATTTGTGGTTATTTAATCTTAGTCTAAAAAGATGTTATATGCTACATGTGTGTAATGTATATATATGTTAGCGCTATCACATGTTAGGTGTGGCGGATGGAATGTTATGTTTGTGTGGGGTATTTTATTTCGGTTTCCGTGTGTATATGGCTGCAAATTTGACATATAGGCTTGTTGCATCTTATATATATATATATATATATATATATATATATATATATATATATATATATATATATATATATATTGAGTTAGGTCATAAATAATTTTTATTTTCACTACGTATTTCAAATTTCCACTGTTTTAAACACAACTGGAAATTAACAGTTCAAAGAGTACGTTCATCAGTTATTCAGTAGTGAAAGAGTGCACATTATAATTTAATCTCTGATTTCACGACTCTAAAGTTGGAGCAATGGAAAGTGCAAATTCCACATGTTATGTTGTGCGAGTTTAAGAACGACAAATATTTCATCTAATCAGAACTTTGTCTCCAGAAATGCAAGAACACTAAAATACTTTCAGAATTTCCAGGAATCTTAGACTTTCGCAACTTATATCTGATAAAACTTCACAAAATATATCATCACAATAACATGCATGCACTTACACATGTATTCTTGCATATATATATATATATATATATATATATATATATATATATATATATATATATGAGTATAAATAAAAGGATATGAAACACGTGTTAGTAAAATAAAATCTTTTTTATCCATTCAGCATTTTCTTTCCTGTGTTTATTTTTCCTTTCAAACGTACCGTCGGATTCGGTTCCATTTTCAACACACACCACACACACACACACACACACACAACACATATATATATATATATATATATATATATATATATATATATATATAAGTTAAGAGAAGGAAATGAATCCGACGGTATGAGTATAGATAAAAGGATATGAAAACAACACAATATGCTGTTAAAGTGAAAAGATTTTATATCATATTCATAGCTAATATTGAACAATATTTCGATTTATAAAAATCATCTTCAGAGCTTGTTTATACTCCAGCCTTATCAATAGCAGAGACGAAATCTGCACAAAATTATATAGACGTTAGTGCCTTAACTTACGAGTTTAAATAATTCCCTCGTATGTTAAATCAATTTTCCTTATTGGAATAAACTGAAACGTCATTAATCCATTCCAGCTACGCCCTAAAATAACCCATAATTTTTGTTACGATTTTTAACTAAGGGTAAGAACCCCACATAGGGCCACTTGTTGGCTCTGGGTGGCGTCCCGTGATGCTTGAGGAAGGACTCCTGCTGGATGAGCAGCCCGTGACATGCAACACTGCACTTAGTCCATTAGTTGGGCTAGAAGATCGGTCAATCGGGGAGCTCCCTCCGATCAATCGGCTGGCTATGTCCAGCTCTAGCGCTCATATGATTGTCTCAACACTATTGCCCCAATGGCAATTCCCAACCCTTTTTATCATATGGATGCTAGAAGAGGTGGCTGAGGATCTTCATGTCCTGGGAATTACGT
Source organism: Doryteuthis pealeii (assembly GCA_023376005.1). Classification (NCBI taxonomy): domain Eukaryota; kingdom Metazoa; phylum Mollusca; class Cephalopoda; order Myopsida; family Loliginidae; genus Doryteuthis; species Doryteuthis pealeii. The sequence goes on from CM042157.1 coordinate 18,540,473, forward strand.
TAAACTCTATCTGATGGTAAGTGAGGTTCCAATTTTGGATATTTGGGGAATGTGGAGCACTTCTTCATTACCGTTCCTCTCCGGTCCGCTCTTACCCGGAGTGGTAATACTTGTTAGGGTACTTGTTAGGGTCCCATCTATGGGTTAAATAGAAAAACATGAGTTTATAAAAAAAATCATCTATTAATAATGAATTTATTAAAAAGTTTGCAGGCATTAAATGACCCACTGAGGTTGATATGCCGTAAACCAAACACAACTTATCTGTTTAATCCCACTGCCGGTTAAGCTTTCAATATTTGTTTCTAAAAAAGGGTCTTATTTATCTAACTTTGTTAAACAATTATACAAAATAATTATCGGGTCTGGAATTGACCCACTCTCTAACAATAGAATTTTTTATATCTAAAATTATTTTTGTTGTGTATGCATGCCATAGTAATATTTCTGTGTCCAGAAAATCTTGTTAAAATATACGTAAGAATTAATTCATCAAAATATTTGTTCCTATCTTTTTTTACCTGGGAAACGCCGGGTAACCCTGCTAGTATAAAATTGATTTTCAACATGAAATAGTTGTTTATTTGAAATTTAAAAAATATTTATCTATTCTGTATCCAGAAAATCTTGTTAAAATATACGTAAGAATTAATTCATCAAAATATTTGTTCCTATCTTTTTTACCTGGGAAACGCCGGGTAACCCTGCTAGTATAGAATTGATTTTCAACATGAAACAGTTGTTTATTTGAAATTCAAAAAAATATTTATCTATTCATTTCTTTGTCTGCAGTAAAAGCATTTTAAATTGATAATTTCAGCCATTTTAATAATCTAAACATTAATTATTGTATTTTGAAATATTTTTAATTTTAATATCATATGTGTCAAAATTGATGGAAGCCTGTGTTGTGCAGTGAATGGAAGAAGTGAAGAAAAGACATGAGGTATAGAGAATATTCTGCTCATGGCTATTACAAAATCGAGACAGACGAAACAATAAGAAATTTATTTAAAAAAACGCCGTAAGATCAAAGTAATGCATAGAGATGGATTCTCTAAATTGACATTGAAAATATCAAAATCATATTCATACAATAATTATAAATTAACAAAAAAAAACTACTTCCGGACAATTCCTTTTAATTATGAAAATGTTCTTCCTACATCTTCAGTCAATGTTTTAAAAATAAATATGTTGGTTAAATTTGTTTTTGTGAATCTTACATCACTCATCCATGAATATAACATGGAAAGATAAATTTTGTTTTACATTTTTTTCTCAGAACTTTCATTCTGGCTAGCAAGTATGGAACACAATAATAATGTGGCCCGCGCTCGTTATTTTTTCAATTATCCGGCCCAACGAGAACAAATTTTGGTGATCCCTGTTCTAGACCTTTTGTGACATTATAATTGAAAATTTGTTCTTTCTTTTGAACTTAACAGTTCATCTTAAGAACCTCCTTTTGTTGCAGATTGACTGTTTGTTTTGCGCGGGAAGTCGAAAAGACAAAGGAAAATTGAACAGGGAAAACAATAGATAGGCGAGACAGAAATCTTAGTATAACAAAAGAGGTGTGACAAAGGACTCATCTGGACAAACGCTAACTTGAACAAAGGGAAAGGACTTCCGGTCAAGGAACAAAAGAATGTGTGGGCGGTCGTTAGTATTTAAGCAGGTCACCAAAGAGACCCCAGGAGAGACCCGAAGAGACAGCGAAGAAAGAGAAGGTGTCTGACCGTCGATACGGTCGGGCGCTGCTAGCGAGCAGTGAGGCTCACCCACCACCTTCCACCACATAAGTAGTCGTAGTGTCATTTTCCCTGCCCGCCACTCACCTACCACACACCGAAGAAAATAAAGAAGAGTCATCTTTTGTATACGCGTATCTGTTGTTATTGAAGTTCAATAGCTGACTACTAGATACATCGTCTAGGGGTCAGGAACGATGTCCGCTGTATACCCGCAACGTATACGAGTCAGAGTAGCGTGAGTTTGAAGAAACCACTATGCAACACTTTGATATTCTGTCTCTTCCGGTCATTTAGTATTACTTCTAATGCATCGGATGATTCTGATATTAGTACTATGTCAGTATCAAATTTATGGGAAACAAAAGAAACTGTTACCACTATAATGATGTGCCTGTGATTATATATATATATATATATATATATATATATGTATATATATATATTCACCAACCCATCCGCACGAGCGTAGTGACTAACGTGCTGGACTGCGATATTGTTATAAGACATTTAGAACTCCAGTCGCGTTATCCGCCCTGTCGGCTGGGGCGTTAGAATGTACCAACTGCACCTCTGCAGAGGGGTAAGATTCCCCCGATAGGGTCAGCTGTTGGCCGTGGGTGGCGACCCCTGATGCTTAAGGAAGGAGTCTTGGTGGATGAGCAGTTCTGTCAGCGAGGTCCCCTCTGATCAATCGGCTGGTCACGTCAAGCCCTAGCACCTATATGATTGTCCCAACCTTATTGCCCTTATGGTAATCCCCAACCCTTTTTATCATATGAGTGCTAGAAGGCGGTAGCTGAGGGTCTGCATATCCTGGGAATGACGTTAAACTCTATCTGATGGTGAGGTTCCAGTTTTGGAGGTTTGGTGAATGTGGAGCACCTCTTCGTCAGCATTGCTCCCAGGTACACTCTGACCCGGAGTGGTAGTACCTGTTAGGGTCCCATCTATGGGTTAAATAGAAAAACGTATTGATAAAATTATTGAGTATCCATTAAAAATGACATTATTTCAAAACTTTATCGGCATTAAATTACCCACTGAGGTTGATTAATCACTTTAGGATTAATACCTTTGGAAAAAGTTTGAAACCATTCACCCATCCAGCTATGGGTTAAACAGTACCACTACTATTCTTCTACAAGGATGTTTTTAGCATTAGATTAACCAGTCTCGTCAAATCTATGCATTCTCTCTGTCAATCTATCGCTATATCACGAAGGTTGATATGCCATTTAAAATTGAAACTAAATCAAAATCTCATCCCCCTATATTGTCCCAACCCTATTGCCCTTATGACAATCCCCAACACGTTTTATCATATGGGTGCTAGAGGGCGGTGGCTGAGGGTCTTCATGTTCTGGGAATGACGTTAAACTGATGGTAAGGTTCCAGTTTTGGAGGTTTCGGGAACGTGGAGCACCCCTTCAACACCATTGCTTCCAGGTCCAATCTAACTCGGAGTGGTAGCTCCTGTTTGAGTCCCATCTATGGGCATTAAATTACCCAGTCTCGTCTAATCTATGCATTCTCTCTGTCAATCTATCGCTATATCACGAAGGTTGATATGTCATTTAAGATTCAAACTAAACCAAAACCTCATCCCCCTGTATGAGTTGAATAATACCATTACTATATTTTTATAAGATTGAATTTGGCATTAAATCACCCATATGGATATGCCATTAAATAAAAAAAGCATTTTTTGGATTTTACGGCATGTCAACCCTT
>CM042157.1:18551460-18573960 GCA_023376005.1 Doryteuthis pealeii
AATCCGATTTGACTAATTAAATAAGTCAGTCTTTCCCAAGTTATCAAGAATATCTTTGGGGATAAAGAATCAGTAGCTTTCTTTCTGCGTCGTTCTATTACGACGTCCCATTATGGCGCCATTACGAGCATCTCCATTTCCGGTTGACATGCGCAGATTCGTCTCTCCCTTACTGGCTTGCGCATTGTTATTTAGCCAGCGATGTTGACGTGAAAAATTCCATTTCTCTTTTCAATTTCCGATTTTGGAACGAATAATTTAATCCAGGTCTCTGCAGTCTGATCGCGGTTGTATTACACGACCAGGATATACTAGCTCATCTCACCAGCCCTGTCGGTGGGGCTTGACAATATCCGACTGCACCTCTGCAGAGAGGTAAGAGCCCCCTTCCAATGGGACCAGCTGTTGGCCGTGGGGGGCTAGACGTGATGCTTAAGGACGAGAACATCAAGCCCTGTCAGCTGGGACTTTAGAATATCCGACTGCACCACTGCAGAGGGGTAAGAAACCCCCCAATGGGACCAGCTGTTGGCCGTGGGTGGCGAGACGTGATGCTTAAGGACGGAATCCTGGTGGAGGGACACTCCATGAATGGAACCCTCCACTTTGACTCTAACTTAGGCTAGACTGGAGGTTGGAGAGGCCCCCTCCGATCAATCGGTAGGTCATGTCAAGCCCTAGCACCTATAGGATTGTCCCAACCCTATTGCCCTTATGACAACCCCCAACCCTTTTTATCATATGGGTGCTAGAAGGCGGTGGCTGAAGGTCTTCATGTCCTGGGAATGACGTTAAACTGATGGTGAGGTTCCAGTTCCGGACATTTGGGGAACGTGGAGCACCCTTCATCACCATTGCTCCCAGGTTTACTCTGCTCGGAGTGGTAGCACCTGTTAGGGTCCCATGTATGGGTTAAATAGAAAAATGTGTTTATAAAAAAATTGAATATCCATTAAGAACGAATCTATTAAAAAATTATCGGTATTAAATGACATACTGAGGTTGATATGCCGTAAAACGAAACAAACCAAACCACCATCCCCCCATATCGGCTGTAATTTCAAGAGATTATATGTTGCAGTACATGACCAGAGTTCAATAATCAAGATGCCGGACCAGTGCACACCGTGCGTTTGCTGTTGAAATTATTTTTTAAGAAGGTTATTAGTCCTAAATTGAACATAACAACGCGACTTGAGTTTGAACTCGTTAACTACAATGTCGCAGTCCAGCGCATTAGCCACTACACTACAGTTAATCCCCTCCCCGAACTTCATCACCAAATGCCGTTTAGAATAGTTACTAAAACACTTGAAGAAGGCTGGAGGGCACAACTGTCGAAACGTTGTATATATAATAATGAAGATGGGGACAATAGTCTTCCATTCTTTCTTTCTTTCTTTCTTTTGGCTCTGTACATTTCTTTCTTTCTTTCTTTCTTTCTTTTGGTTTAGTACACTTCTTAGTTCTTTTAGAACTCATTTTGTTGGTTCGTTGGTTTTTGCGGCATGTCAACCCATGGAATCCTGGACAAAGCTCCAGTTCACTCGGCGCTAATACCTTTGGGAAAGGTATGAATCCAACTACTCTCCCTCCAGCTATTGGTAAATAGTAGGGCAGACTGGGCTCTTTAACCTTGGTTAGGCAACCAGTCTAGGAGAAGGGAAACTCTGAATTCAAACCCGTTAAATCCGCTTAGAGTGGCCACCACCAGAATAGGCTCAGTCCTAATTAGGGATCTTTAAAAAAAGGGGCATTTTATGCCGAAGACGTTTTGTTTTATTCATTCGTAAGAGGTTGGTTGGTTTGTTTGGGTTTTACGGCATGTCAACCCATTGGGTCATTTTTTATTCATTCTTGATCGGTACTCAATTTTCTAAAACTCAATTTTTTAAACACATTTTTTAGAACTCATTTTGTTTGTTGGTTGGTTGGGTTTTACGGCATGTCAACCCCATTGGGTCATTTTATGCCGAAAACTTTTTTGTTTTATTCATTCTTCAAAAAAAAAAAAGAGGATCTCCTAAGGGCAGTGGCTAATAGGGACGGATAACGAGAGAAAGTGAAGGGAATCTGTTCTATCAGCACAGCCCAACTGAACGTGTGCATCCTATAAACCGTGCCATTTTGATCTTGTTTTCTGGCAAGAATAATTTAGCCTTTAAAAGCTCCATTCAAGTCTTTGTTTTTCCTAATAACTTTGGCATCGAACACAGCCAAACATTTCGGGGTCGGATTATCAGCTTATGTCCCTCAATCATGTTACAAAACGATTGTCATGCAACTTCTGGCTGATCAACAATCAATGCAATTTTCTTTCTCTCTCTCTCTCTCTCTCTATCTCTCTCTCTTTCTATCTATCTATCTATCTCTCTTTTTCTTTCTCTCTCTTTTTCACTTTTTCTTTTTCTCTTTCTCTCTTTTTCTCTTTCTCCTCTTTTTCTTTCTCCTCTTTTTCTCATTGTTTCTTTTTTATTATCTCTTTTTGTCTTTCTAAATCTCCCTTTTTCTCTTTCCCAATTTCGCTTTCTCTCAATCTCTCTCTTTCTTTCTCTCTTTCTCTGTATCTATCAATCTCTCTTTCTCTCTTCCAATCTCTCTCTTTCTTTCTCTCTCAATCTCGGTCTTTCTTTCTTTCTCTCTCTCTCTCTCTTTTTCTCTCTCTCTCTCTCTCTCTCTCTATATATATATATATATATATATATGTATATATATATACACATGCACGCACACATACAAAGACACTCAAAAAGACACACACACACACACACACACACACACACACACACACACACACACACACACACATATATATATATATATATATATATATATATATATATATATAAGTTTACCTTTACAATAATGACATCAATAAATACCTTTGAAGAGAAAGAAAAACAATTGGGTTTAACCCTGGTCCAATAAATTTAGAAAACAAAAGTAGGAAATATTTTTTCAGGTTGATTGAAAAACATGTAAGACTAGCAAAAAAAAAATACACAAAATATTCAATGATAAATACACTAAAAGATTAACTCTATCTGTATGGATAAGTCACAACCAGAACTTTAAAAACAAACAAAGTAATGAATTCACCCATTAATTTGTCATTATAGAACAAGCGGATGCGCAAAACAAATGCCTGACTAAATATGTAGTCACCCCTTTCGACTGGGGCTTTAGAATACACCTTTGCAGAAGGGTAAGACCCCCTCCCAACTAGGCCACTTGACCGGGTATGTCGACTCGAGATGCTTAAGGAGGGAGCCCTGGTGTCTGAACAGTCAATGATATGCAACACTCCTCTATGGCCCTTGCTTATACTGGCGGTCGGTCGCAGACGCCCCTTCTGACCAATCGGCTGGTCACGCCAAGCCCTAGCACCTATATTTCCTATTCCCTATCCTATTTCCCTTATGACAAAGCCAACCCTTTTTATCATATATGTGCTAGAAAGTGGTGGCCGAGGTTATTCATGTCCTGGGTATGACGTTAAAATCTATGTGATGATGAGGTTCCAGTTATGGAGGGCTGTGGAATGTGGAGCACTACTTCTTTGCCTTTGCTCCTGTGTCCACTCTGATCCGGATTGGTAGTACCTGTTAGGGTCCCATCTATGGGTTAAATTGAAATTTATTTATAAAAAAAATGAGTTAAAAAAAAGACTGAGTTTAAACATTTTTCTTCCAAACTATCGCTAAGATATAATAAATTTGAACTTTGCCCTATAAACTTAAACCGTAAAGTGATTTCCAATCCACTTAGCAACAAACAACTGCAAACAACCTACTGTCAAAATCAATAAAAATCCCTGAAAAAGACATGACAATAAATTTGACCATTCCTCACAACCTATCGCTTGGCATAAGATAACCCTGGATGGGTTGACACGCCGTTAAAATCAATCAACCAATAAAAAATCTAGTTTCCCTAGCAAAAGTTGTAGGTTATAGAATACCGGAGATCCATAGTTGGAGGGAGAATATTTCGAGTATTCCCAAATGCAAGCAAGATTTGAACTCGTCCCGCCGTGTCCATTTCACATGACGGTAACCATTACATCGTATAGGTAAAAAAAATATCTAGGTGCAGATTATTTGTATCAAGAATAGTTGTTTGATTGAGGCTATAATTTATAACAAAATAATTATTATAATAATTAGTTAGCTGAAACTATATATATATTTACCAACCCCTCTGCACGATCAGGATGTGACACAAGGTCAATTCCTTATCCGGAGTTTAACAGGTTTGAATTCAGAGTTTTCTTTCTCCTAGACCGGTTGCCTAACCAAGCTTAAAGAGCCCAGTCTTCCATACTATTTATCCATAGCTGGAGGGAGAGTAATGATTCATACCTTTTTCAGGGGTATTAGCGCTAAGTGAAATGCAATTACCAAATATAGGATTTGAACTCGGGGTGACGAGTCCATCTCCCATGACTTTAACCATTACACCACGCGCTTCCGTAAGCTTAAACTATATAATTGGTTGAAATATTTGTAACCATATAATGGTGAATTAATTGTTAGCATTAGATAGGAATATTTCAAACCATATAATTATTTAACCAAATAATTATTATTAAATAGAAACTTACTTTAAAATGTATAACTATGTATTCAGACAACTTAAAGCTTTAATTGGATGCCAATTATTATTATCATTAGTTACTTGAAAACACATATGATTATGTATTTCCCAACACCTCCACCCGAGCAGAATGTGACACAAGGTCAATTTCTTAAGCGTAGTTTACCAGGTTTGAATTCAGAATTTTCTTTCTCCTAGACCAGTGGCCGTACCAAGGTTAAAAAGTCCAGTCCATCCTACTATTTACCCACAGCAGGAGGGAGAATAGTTGGATTCATATCTTTCATAAAGATAGTAGTGCTCTATTAAAGGTAACTAGCTTCCCCCAGGATTTGAACTTGTGTCGCTGGGTCCATTTTCTATCAGCGATACCTTACAAAAGACTGACTTTAGCATTGAAGGAACCAACAAGTATTGAGATGTCATAAAACTAACCAACATTCTTCTTTTATATTTCTTTCTTTCAGTATTTCTTTCACTTTGTATTTCTTCACATCTTACTTGTTATTTATTATCTATCTATCTTTCCTTCTTTCTTTCTTTCTTTCTTTCTTTACAGCGACACTTGCATTTCTTTCATTCTTTACAGATTCCTGTACGTCTTTCTTTTCTTCTCTCCTTCTTCTTTTCATTCATTCATGATTTCTTTCTTCAACCACTTTCTATGATTCCTTTCACTACGACGGTCTACCTTTTTCTTTCTTTTTTCTTTCTCTATTTCTTCTCTTTTCTATCATACCTTTCAGTATGACGGTAAACCTTCTTTCTTTCTTTGTTTCTTCCTTTTTTGCTTCCTTTCTTTATTTCTTACTTTGTTTATTGTTTCTTCCTTTCTTTCTTCTTTCCATCCTTTCTTTATTTCTTTCTTCCTTTCTTTCTTTCTTTTTTGCTTTCTTTCTTTATTTCTTTCTTCCTTCTTTCCTTCCTTCCTTTATTCCTTTCTTTCTTTCTTTCTTTCTTTCCTTCTCTCTTTCTTTATTTCTGTCTCCCTTCCTTTCTTCCTTTCCTTCTCCCTTCCTTTCTTGATTTCTCTCTTCCTTTCTTTTTTCCTTTCATTCATTCATTCTTTCTTCCTTATTTTCTTTTCTTTCTTTCTTTCTTTCTTTCTTTCTCTCTTTTTTCCTTTCTTTCTTTATTTCTTTCCTTCTTTCTTTCTTTATTTCTGTCTTCCTTTCTTCCTTTCCTTCTTTCTTTCTTTCTCCCTTCCTTCCTTGCTTCTTTCCTTTCTTGATTTCTCTCTTCCTTTCTTTTTTCCTTTTATTCATTCATTCTTTCTTCCTTATTTTCTTTTCTTTCTTTCTTTCTCTCTTTTTTCCTTCCTTCCTTTCTTTATTTCTTTCTTTCCTTCTTTCTTCCTTCCTTCCTTTCTTTATTTCTTTCTTGCTTTCTCTCTCTCTCTCTCTTTCTTTCTCCCTTCTTTCCTTTCTTTCCTTTCTTTCTTTCTTTCTTTCTTCCTTCCTTCCTTCCTTTCTTTATTTCTTTCTTCCTTCCTTCCTTCCTTTCTATCTTTCTTTCTTTCTTGCTTTCTCTCTCTCTTTATTTCTTCCTTTCTTCCTTTCTTTCTTTCTTTTCTCTTACCTTAACAAATTATCATTATCATTTATCATATTCCTTATTCTCTATGTCATTCAGCTTATCTAACCAACAGATCTGATTCAAACTTTACCGGGAGTCATCAATACACAAAGATTCACTTTACCCAAAGCAACGAATCTGCACATGATGTTAGCTCTTCTGAATAACATCGAAAATCGTTTTCACTCGACCTTCTTGTTACTTAAAGGTTAAGAAATAATAATTGCTTTAAAGATTCTTGTAAAGATTGAGGCAGAAAAGAGATCGTGTCTGGGCAAGAATTTTGAAACGAACAGAAAATTATTCATGAAGTTTAAAATGGGTTTTTGTACGACGTCTTTCCTGACCACCATTAGCAATTTGAAGAAGGAAAAAAATAGCCTTCCAGAACTGATCAAGCAATTGGGAAACATTCGAGAGAAACTAAACACAGCGGTTTACCGAATAAATAATTTCCCATGTGCTTATTCAGACGGTAATGGGGCGAGTGAGCTTGGACACTGTGCGACCATCACGTTCACTATGACTGGGTAACTAACACATCACTCAATAAGTCTCAGACCTAACTAATAAAACTACAACTTGTTTTATTAGTTAGGCCCGGGACTTATTGAGTGATGTGTTAGTAACCCAGTCATACTGAACAACGTTTAGGCAAAATTCAACTTTATTCAACACACGAAATTCAGATTTTACCATTGTTTTGAAAATTTGCAACAGTAGCTTCATTTGAATAACTGTAATTTGTAAACTGATAATCCGATTTGGCTCAAATTTTGACACGTACCATTTGAAGGTTAGTACTTTATAAAAATCATATGGATTTATCATCATTGGTGTTGGAATATTTAGTATATAAGGTGTGCAATAATCCCACACCTGAATTTATAGACTAGCCGATGTTACATGGTTTTGTGGGGTTATTTTCGTATTTTCCTGGGGAGTTGTCTGCCCGTTTAGTGTCGCTGGTTCCCGCTAGGGGCCTCGTGTATTTAAGTTTTGAATTTCTCTTCCTCTTTGCCTGCTGCTCGACCTACGAGACACAATGAGGTAGTCTTATGACTACCCCTTTCTTGTTGGGGCTTCGGCCCTTAACACTGGCCACTCACTGCTAGTAAGTCTCTTATACGATATATGACTATCCTTTAGTCATGTCTCCGTAACTACGTTTTTATGTACATTTAGGTATCTCTTTGATACCTAAATATCTTGTATTTTGCCATTCATGAATGTGTCATTATCTCTACTCTTGTATATATATCTATGTACTTTATGTATCTCGTCATATCCATGTGCTGTATACCTATTAAATGTTTTGTCCCTCAACCTTGTCGGAGTTTGTTTGCGTTCCAACGAGTTATGAATTTGTCATAACCTTTGAATCTTATATTTTATTCCGTCGCCAATCACCAGCCATACTGCTGATACACTACTTAAACACTGATACTGTCCATAGTTCTACTTGCAACTATTGAGGAGGGACTTACAATACTCAGGATTCTTTACCAGAGGAATACCAAAGATCAGGATTCTTTAGCAGAGGATTACCAAGGATCTAATTCCATTGGACAAGCGCTCTTGCTTAAAGCCTATAGGATGGCCCATAAGATTGTAACAAATGGCACCATCCATATGTCAGGCCCGGGACTTATTGAGTGATGTGTTAGTTTCTTCAAGTCTCGTTCGTAGTCTTTTGGTAAAACATGATCTCGCACAGATATGGTTGCCATTACCAAAAAAAAAGGGGGTTTTGCGAATTGCTATGAAAAAAAAAGGGTTGCTGAATTAGATGGAGTAGATCCCAAGGGGAGTAGATCCCAAGGGGAGTAATTTGAAGGAGACTAACACGCCATTTTCTAAATAATAGATGTATGCTTACTTTCCTTACAGACTGCCCATATAGATATGTGTGTATGTGTGTTTATGTATAATATATATATATATGCTTATCTATCTATATATCTATATCTATATCTATATATTTCATACTTTCATATTGTCGTGCGATAAGTCTCCAAAAAGTGGTATATGATTAAGTTCAAAACGAACGAAGAATCTGGGATAGGCCAGCTGGTGTAGTGGTTAGAATCCCCACCTGTCAGCTTGGCAGTCGAGGTTACGAGTCACACACGGAGCAGTCTCCATGTCTATAACCTTGCTGATGAGACCTAATAGGTCGAAATATACATACAGGGATTGACATTTTCTCGATTCGTTTAGCCTTACATTTGAACATATATGCCCGCCTAAATTCATTAATTATTAACTAATTAATTTTCAAAATTAGGTATGACTTCAATTAAGCACATATCCTACAAAGATTGTCGGCTAAAAAGGCCATATAAAAAATAAACACATTGTTTATTTACTTACTTTCATATCTATCTATCTATCTATCTATCTATCTATCTATATATATATATATATATATATATATATATCATTATGTCGCGCAATAAGCACGGATATCCATTACAATCTCTCGCCAAACTTCCCTATCATTCATTGTCCCAGGGAGGTCCTCTGCGCAGCATCCAGCATCTTTGCATAGTTGGTGGGCGGCCCGCACTAGCATGTCCGTGTGTTTGCTTCCACAGGAGAATGTCGCTTATGAGCTCATCCTTGCTTCTCCAGCAGTATCCAGCAAGCCTTGTCCATTTCTCTCGAATGGTCTGTGAGATGGGGGGCAGGTGGCCATACAGCTGTTTAATCGTGGGGTACTGTTTCCACGACTTGTTCAAGACTGCGCGCAGCATTCTTGTGCAGCTCCCATCCAGCTTATTCTCAAGGTGCCTCATTAGGGTTTAAGTGGTGCAGCCATATAGCAGCACTGATATAACCATAACCTGGAAGAATTGTCGCTTTAACTTGTCAGTGAGATCGGATTTCCATATTACTGATAATTTGTTTGTGGCCGACCACGCTTTTCCTATTCGTGTATTTACATCGCTTTCTGGGGATGAGATATTACTACCTAGATATGTGAATTGTTCTACTGGCTTAAGAGGCTTTCCGTTGAGTGTAGATATGTCTCCTTTCCTTTTGAAACATATGATCTCAGTTTTATCAGAGTTCACATATAGGCCAATATTCTTTATATATATATATATATATATATATATATATATATATATATATATATACCGATTCCAACCAGATATTAAAAAGATGGCCAGACAGTTAGAAAGGATCGAACAAAAACTCGTCCGACAAGAATTGTCAGTAGAGTTTAACAATATATATATATATATATATTATATATATATATATATATATATATATGTGTGTGTGTGTGTGTCTGTGTCTGTGTGTATGTGTGTGTGTGTATGATGTGTGTGTGTGTATTAAAGGTATATATATGTGTATATATGTATATACATAAATATAAATGTATATATGCATATATTTTTATACACACATATACAGAGTAATGCCAATGAAAATGTACTTTTATATAGTCCTATTGTATAGTCCGGAGATCTAAACCTCATCGACAGAGCTTATATTCTTTTGGTACTGGTGCCAACGAAATAATATTTTAGTGAAAAGTCAAAGTTAAGTCTTTGGGTAGATCTCTTCGAGAAAATACTACAGAAGAAGATGCTTGCCAATGCCTATTTTTGGACTCCAGTATGGTAAAAATTGCAATTTGATTATTCGGAACACGCGATTCTTACAAAGTAGTTGACAAAAGAAGCCTCAAATTTTTGGAAGAGTGAAGAAGAAAAATAAGAAAAAAAAAAAAAAGATAAAATTGAAAAGTTATTTTTTTTTTTTTTCTTTTAGCTTTTTCTAATTTTAAAATGAACAAATTTTTGTAGGTCGAAGAAAGCCGGAAGCGTAAGTTTACTGACTCTCGAAAAAAAAACCAAAAAAAGAAACAAAAAAACAAAAAAAAAATGTCTTGCCTAAGCGTAATCTCAAATTCCAATAGTAAATCCACTCACTTAAAATGCATTTTAGATATATATATATATATATATATATATATATATATATATATATACGTCTCTTAATTTAAGAGATTGGATATATATATATATAATATATATATATATATATATATATATATATATATATATATATATCCAATCTCTTAAATTAAAAAACGTATATATATATATATATATATATATATATATATATATATATATATATAATATAAAGCAGGGAAATTCTCTTTATATATATACATGTATTTATACATATCTGTATATATGTATACGTATATAAATCCAATCACATTTATATGTATATTCATCTCAAGCGAGTACATTTTCTTCTTCTTCTTCTTCTTCTTCTTCTTCTTCTTCTTCTTCTTCTTCTTCTCTCTGTCTCTGTCTCTCTCTCTCTGTCTGTCTGTCTGTCTGTCTCTCTCTCTCTATATATATATACATATATATATATATATAATGTCAATGGTGTTTGGTATCTATCATTTTCTCTATCGTTGCAAAATTAAATCCAAGATATATATGTGCTTTATCAATGATATCTTTATATAGCAAGGTATATATATATATATATATATATATATATATATATATATATATATATATATATATATATATATTATATATATATTATTTCAGTGCGTTTTTGAGTAACTGTTTATTGGCAACCTGGAATATAAATCTCTGTTGAGATAATAATAATAATAATAATAATAATAATAATATATATATATATATATATATATATATATATATATATATATTATATATATAAATATATATATATATATATATATATATATATATATATATATATATATTCCCGTATACGCATTAACATACACGCAACATCTATACGATTACTCGTACAAATCAATGCTGCTGCAAAAATAGCTAAAGCCGTACAAGCAACAAAGCCTCTTTATCAGGACTAAAGCATCGCAACTAATCCAGAACGCTACAGTGATATCTTACAATACATTGGACTTAGTTGCTTTTTGGGCTAACACTAGATTATAATCGGCCTCTTAATAGGATCTTTTGCTGTATTCACAACTTTACAGCAACGAGGATATATATATGTATATATATATATATCCCAACACATGGGAGGCTTGTGCAGAAGACCGTGGGACCTGGCGCATCCTCGTCAAACAAGGAACGAAAAGGAGTGAAAAAGAGAGGAAAGAAGCCGCCACGGAAAAGAGAGTCAAAAGGAAGGAGAGACAACAGCAACTCCAGCAAGTATCACCGTTTGTTTGCAGTCACTGCACCAGAGATTGACATTCAAAAATTGGTCTGTTCTGCCACACACGCAGTTGCAGATGAAACTTTTTTTTAAGTCGACACTACGCCATCGTCTTTAGTAGACGGTAGGGTGCCAACAATATATATATATATATATATATATATATATATATATGTGTGTGTGTGTGTGTGTCTGTCTGTCTGTGTGGTGTCTGTGTGTGTGTGTGTAAGATAATCCAAATTACTTTTAAGTAAGGCTTGATTCTATTTGTGGTCCTCAAAATCTCACTATACAACCATATGGTATGCTCTTGTAGGTGCAAACACATATATTCAACTTTTGACTCACCCTCGTATATATATATATATATATATATATATATATATATGGGAGAAATATGAGGAGGTTAATCGAACAATATGTGGAGAAAAGTAGACAAACACGAGATGTTATGGAAACTGGATGTTTATTGTCGACGATGCAGCGTTTCGGTCATTTTAACCTTCTTCAGGAAACAAATATAGTTCTTGCTACAATGAAGGGCATTTTCAAAATGGTGAAAACAGTAGGGGCAGGGGTGTTTGGGGGTGGGTAGTGGATTTTCTTCTCTTTAGATGAGGAGTGTTTATATGGTGATGCAGGTGTGGGTCAAGAATGTTTGATGATGTGGGTGTGAGTCAAGATGAATGAGTATGTATATGTGTGTATGTCTGTTTTAATTGTATTTTATATATATATATATGTGTGCTTGGAAACTGGATATGTCATTAGTTTTATATGTGTGAGTTTTTTTTTGTTTTTTATTAACTATCTGTCCATCTATTTGTCTATTTTTTATTCAGTAATATCTATCTTTCTATATACATCTATTTCTGTCCATCTACTGTTTGTCTACTTTTCTCCATATATATATATATATATATATATATATATATATATATATATATGTCTACTTTTGTTTCTACTATTGTTTATCTACTTTTCTCCACTCATATATATATATATATATATATATATATATATATATATATATATATATATAATGTGTGAGTAGTACAGCTTCTGTGCGGTAAAGTGGGAGATGACGTTAGTCGTGGCGCTCCACCTGAAACGCAATAAATAATCTAACTCGTCTCTAGCAAAAAGGGATAGACTCCCTCACAGTCCGGCTGATACCGACAATAGACCACTCCGTCTACTTTACTTTTATATAAATATACCAACGTTTCACTGCAAAAGCTTTTTTTTCTTATTTTCTATTTCATCGTAAAGAAAATTAAATTATCGGCCTTCACCAATGATTAAATTATACAATTCAATGAATAATGAAAAGGTAAAACAATAACAGTCCGCGACAACATTGAGGCCTATTTTGAGAAATTTTTTTTACTGATAATTTAATATATAATTGAATAGAGCTTGTTGAAATCTTTTTTTTTTCACACATAAGATATATTTTCTGTCCAACCATACGTCAAAACATTGTGTTTGTTACGATTTTTGTCGTCAATTTTAGGCTTCAGATGCGAGCATTTTACAGCGGAAATTCCTTGTGTTCCTTAGTGAAGAATCCTTGGTTGTTCCTTAGTGTTAGGTAGAATCCTTTGGTTCCTCGGTGTTCCTTAGTGTTAGGTAGAATCCTTTGGTTGTTCCTCGGTGTTCCTTAGTGTTGGGTAGAATTTGGTTCCTCGGTGTTCCTTAGTGTTAGGTAGAATCCTTTGGTTGTTCCTTGGTGTTTCTTAGTGTTATTTAGAATCCTTTGGTTGTTCCTCGTGTTCCTTAGTGTTTGGTAGAATCCTTTGGTTGTTCGTTGGTTGTTGACCCGTTCGTCCGTGGAGAATACGTGCAAATGAACAGCTTTCAAGATCGGCGATTAAATAGTTAACTAACCACGTATTCGAGCTGTTGTTTGGCTAGCTTTAATCCACGCACCCACACAGAGTCTATAAGTTTAAGTGGTGGACGTCAGCACACCTTATATTACAAAATATTCCAACAGTGTTAAAAAGAAGGGCTTCAGTGTTGTTGTGGACGGTAAATAAAGATTTTAGAATAATTATCAAATCGTGCCGACAGCACGGATCTCTATGTGTCTTCCTCATTACCAATCCCCAGTAGCCATTGCTCCCAGCAGGTCCTCTGCATATCATCCAGTATCCGTGCAGGGCTGACTGATGTGGGATTTTACTGTCCGACCCACACTGGTGTGTCCATGTGTAGGTCCCCATAAGAAAACATCACTTATGAGCTCGTTCTTGCTTCTACAGCAATTTCCAGCATGTTCTGTTTGCCTTACCAGGATTGTTTGTGTCATAGGAGGCAAATGGCTGTACTGCTGTTTTCTTTTTGCGGGATGCTGCTTCAAACATTTGTTCAAGATAGAAGGCAGGATCCTTGTACAGTTCTTAGCTAGGCTTTTCTCAAAGCATTTTGTTAGTCCAAGTGGTGCAGCCATACAGTAGCACTGACACGGCTACAGCTTAGACTAAGTTTCGGTTTAGCGTTTATAGTAACCTTACCATAATATAAAACAATAGACAGATAAACGAATAAACTTTAATTAAGAAATCCATACTGATAGAAATAATTATTCTTATTATTTAGATTTTTTTATTAGATCCTATCCGTCTACTAAGGACGATGGGTAGTGTCCAAAAAAAAAATTAAAAAATTAACTGCAGCTGTGCAAGTGACTCTGCAGGCCAATTCTTGAGTGACAGTCTTTGGTGCACTGAATGCATACAAACTGTGATGCTTTCTGGGCTGCTGGCTTTTCTCTCTCTTTCTGGCTCTCTTTTCTGTCGATGCTACTCTCCTCTCTGCCTTACCCCTCTACGTGCCTTGCTTAACGTTGAGCCGCTAGGCCGCTCTATTTTTTTGCATTATTATTTCGATTAAAATCCTATATTAAAATTTAACTATAATAATGTTGCATACCCTTTTTCACTTCACTTACTTCTTGACGTATTTTCTATTCTGGCCGGCTGATATTCTGATCGTCTTTGGTATTTCTTCTATCATCTAACTTGACTTGGTCTGGAATCTTCTAAGGTCTGTACTTTCTTGGGGACTTCGGGTCTGGTCTTCTATTGGGGATTTCTCTTCATCAGAAGCCCTGTGTCATTGTTAGTTTTTAGATAATAAACACAAGACTTCGATTTACTTTGATCTTCCTTTATTTTTAAATCCCCAAACCAGACATCTGCGCAGGTGAGACTTGCATCCTATGAGCTCGGCTCCTACCTTCTAACTGACTGAGACTTACTTACTATCCTTAAACCGGAAGACAGGATCTTCTATGCCTTCCGGTTCTCACGATTTATCCACGGAAGGCAAGCTGAGAGTGAGGTCAAGCGCCGTCACTCACTCTCAAGGCCATCAGCTGCACTAATCGCCATTATGTTTCTATACTACCTTATATAAGTATTAGGGATCTAATAATTATGTAACAATAAATTCGTACAATAGATATTAAAAACCATGCATTATATAATATAATTGTTTGTGTTATAGGAGGCAATGGCTGTTTTCTTTTTGCGAGGTGCTATTTCAAACATTTGTTCAAGATAGAACGCAGCATCCTTGTACATATCATATTATATATTACTTTTCTTTATTTTCATTTTCACTTTCATTTTTAAAAATTACAAAGATAAAGGACAATCAAGGAAAGTTACTTTTTACCTTTTTAACTCCCGTCCTCCTACCTTTTCCTTTATTACATACTCTCTCTCTCTTTCTCTCTCTCTCTCTCTTCCCCCGCCCTGTCGTCTGGGGCGTTAGAATTCACCGACTGCACCATTCGTTTCTTTCTTGCATTTCTTTTTTATTCCTACCTACCCCTTCCTTCCTCCATTCTTTTCCTTTCTTCCTTTTCCTTCTTCCTTTATTCTTTACTTTCCTTCTTTCCTTCTCTTACCTCTTCTTTTCTTTCTTTACATACTTTTTCCTTCGTTGCTCCATTCTTTCATTTCCTTTCCCCCCTTAATTTCCTTCCTTTCCTTCCGTCTTTTTTATCGTTCTCTCTTGTATTCTTTCTTTTTCTTCCTCCTTCTTCACTTCCTCCATTATTTTCTTTTCTTTCTTTCTTTCTTTCTTTCTTTCTTTCTTTCTTCCTTCCTCCATACTTTTTCTTTTCTGACTTCATTTATCTTCCTTCCACCATTCTTTTCTTTACTTCCCTCCTTCTTTTCCTTTCTTACTTCTTTCCTATTTTTTCTTTCCTCGCTTATTTCCGTCCAATGATTCTGATTGGTTCGAACTTCCGTCTTAATTAAATTTAAACTAATGCAAAAGTCTATTTCTTCTGTCTTGTCGACTCGTTTTTCTTTTCTGCGTAAATTCAATTATTTTCTCTCGTTGTCAAGAAACATTTACGTTCCTCAACATTTCATTTACTTCCCAAATTCCCTTTTAAAAAATCGCTGTCTAATTTATTCTCTTGTTTACTACACAAAACCTCTTAATCATCATCCGCTGTGTTTGTGGTAACATTTAGCACTCAACATCACATTCCTAACAGTTGTATTTCTGTGTATTAGTTTCAAAGTTTAATTCTAAAACCCATTTATCTAAAATATATCTTCTTGTTTGCTGTCGTCAACAGATATTACATTTCTTAAAAAGGATTAAATGGGATGAGTGTGGTTTGGTTTGGTTTGTTTTACGGCATACCAACCTCAGTGAGTCATTTAATGCCGATAAAATAAAGTCATTCTTAAATGAATACTCAATAATTTTATCAATACATTTTTCTATTTAACCCATAGATGGGAGCCTAACAGGTACTACCACTCCGGGTCAGAGTGAACCAGGGAGCAATGGTGATGAAGAAGTGCTCCACATTCCCCAAACCTCCACAACTGGAAACTCACCATCAGATAGAGTTTAACGTCATTTCCAGGACATATAGACCCTCAGCCACCGCCTTCTAGCACCCATATGATAAAAAAGAGCTGGAGCTTGCCATAAGGGCAATAGGGTTGGGGCAATCATATAGGTGCTAGGGCTTAACGTGAACAGCCGATTGATCGGAGGGGGCCTCTCCGACCGCCCGTCTAGCCCAAGATAGGGCCAAAGTGGAGTATTGCAAGTCATGGACTGCTCAGCTACCTGGGCTCTATCCTTAAGCATCACGGGTCGCCAAACATAGCTAACAGGTGGCTCCATTGGGGGGAGTCTTACCCCTCTGCATAGATGCAGTCGGTGCATTCTAACGCCCAGCCGACAGGGTGGCAGGAAAGAGAGAGAGAGAGAGAGAGAGAGGGAGAGAGAGAGAGAGAGAGAGAGAGAGAGAGAGAGAGAGAGAGAGAGTATGTAATAAAGGAAAAGGTGAGAGGACGGGAGTTAAAAAAGTAAAAAGAAACTTTCCTTAAGCATCACGGGTCGCCATCCATGGATAAAAAGTGGCTCCATTGGGGGAGTCTTACCCCTCTGTAGAGGTGCAGTCGGTTCATTCTAATGCCACAGCCGACAGGGCGGAGATGGGAGTGACGAAAGTGATCACACGTTAGTCAGAAAAAGCAAACACCACTACCATCGCCATCAACAACAACCGGTTATTAAACAATATATTTTTGTTGTATATATGAAAGGCAGGATTAACTGCCCGTGGCTGTCAATTAAAAAAGATAATGCTTGGTGTACTGCAAATTCTGGGGAGGGTGGACGTGTTGTATTGTCCTCGCCCGGAAGATGGAACTTCCGGCTGAAGGACAAAGAGAAAGATAAAAATATATATTTAAAAAGAAAGAGAAAGCGGAACAGATAGTTTCCGGTCAAGGAAGCAGGGTGAAGATAAAGAGATATATAACAAAGGTCCGTTATCAGATCAAAAAGATAAAAATGTGTAGGCGTGTTGTCAATACAAAAAGCCAGAGGGTCAAGCCGACAGAATCAGACTCCGACCGGCAGTGGAAAGGACACTTCACGTCTCTCGTCAGCAACCACCCCTCGTGCACTCATTGTAAGCTCCGTGCCTTCACCACCCACACCACAGAAGAAAATAAAGAAGAGTCCTCTTTTGTATACGCGTATCTGTTGTCATTGAAGTCCAGTAGCTGACTACTAACATACATCGCTTTGGGTACAGCGAAAGCCCCAGTACTAATGTACACGATTGAGAGTAGCGAAAAAGCCACTATATAACATATAGAATTTGATGCCAGTATACAACAGACGGTGTGAACTCGAGAACAATAAAAACAACACAAAAATGGTCAAGACGGTGGGCCGACTGGTACATAAAATTTGCTTATGCAAATGATTTTTATTTCGCATAGAGAATGTTGGAGTGAATTAGTATACCGTCGGTTTGAACAATAATTAATAATCACAACTGAACTGGTGCCCAAAGCAGCTGGTATTTATGGCACTCAGGAATATTCCATTCATGCATTTAGGTGATTCCATTCCTTGAGTTCTGATTGACTGTTTGGTTTCTGTGGTGTGATGGTGTTTTATAAATTAACTAACATTATGCAGTAGGCATCCGACAATGCGAGACACGTGGCAAAGCTGGGTAGAGGAAGAATGAGAGGTAAGACTGTTAGTGAGTCTGGTACGATGCGTTGAAAGAGTAAGATGTGGGCTCTTGCTCTCCGCATTTGTGACTTAGGGGAAAAATAAAATTCTCATGAGGAAAAAAAAGTGGCCTTGTATTATTAGTAAAAACTATAAAAGGCACAGGGCAAGATGTGCCCCAGCATCCAAATTTAGGAATTGTCAGCAAACTCAGCCACGGCTCAGCAACCGGATTCAAGCCTCTCCACGTAGCACAGATGAGATATGTATACAACTATTATTTCTACTAGCAACATAAAAAACACCCTCTGGGCGATGTAAAATAATTGTTTAAAAGATATTGCTTGAGGAGGTGGAAGTTAAAAAATTAAATGTCGGAGAGTTTGAACCATAAATAATAAAATCGTCAAATTTATTAAAGTAGTAAAAAAAAAAAAATAAAACAATTTGAAATCGAAACTAAGTTCTATTAACTTTGAATATCTATTAAAATAAAACAAACTATATATAAATATATGATACTAGGGATGTATCTATTAAAACTTGTTTTAAAAAAACAATGAGGACTATCTAATGTTGCATGCTCAAATTTTGAGTGTATTTTATTCTATGTTATGACGATTTCCGGTATAGTGACGTAAGCAGTGACGTAGTTTTTGTTACAAAAACCGGAAGCGAATCTCCATTATTAATAGAGATATAATTCCATTCTGACATAAGAGCCGATAACGCTACAGTACGGCTTTATGATGATTATCATGTAATCAGCAGTTAAACTCTTTTTCTTTTCTTTTCTCATTTATATTTTTTGATATTACATCATTGTTGCCATTGTTAATAATATACTTTTTTGTTTTTATTGTAGGTAAGTACTGCCGCTTCAAACTTTGAAATATTGACGAAGTTGTCTTGTGAAATAGGTAAATATAAATACAATGTTATCGATATGTATTTGAATTTGTGTCATGATATAGCACTTTAATGCTTCAAACCAATGCCCAAACCTGGTATATGGACTTACAAAAAAAAGATACAGATACAAATATATATATATATATATATATATATATATATATATATATATAATACAATTGAAAGTTGGTATATGTGTTACGTATATATGTATATATTTATATACGTGTTACGTATATATATACATATAAGGCTAAACAAATCGAGAAAATCAATCTCTGTATGTACATTTCGGTCTATTAGGCCTCATCAGCAGTGCTATATGTACATACAGAGATTGATTTTTTATATGTACATACAGAGATTGATTTTTCTCGATTTGTTTAGCCTTAAATTTAAGTAGTTAAATCCCGCCTAATTAATCATTAATGAATTAACTTTCAAAAAAAATTAGGTTTGACTTCAATTAAGCACATATTCTCCCAAATATTGTCGGCTGAAAATAGCCATATTTGTTTACGTTTACGTAAGTTCGTGCGAAGTCTCTTAAGAGGAATATGAGTACTACTACTACCTATATATACATATATGTACATATATATGTATATATGTGTATGTACATGTTTGGGTGTGTGGTGAATGTTGTCATCAGGCAACATAGCAACAGGTGTAAGTATTAAAAGAACTTGAATTATCTTTCGAAATTTGATTTAAAAGAAAATTCTTGTAACTTTTAGAAAATATCTCAAGTTTAGCACTCTGATTAAGGATGGATTATATATTGTACTTGTCTCATCTGTCTCCATCTCTCTCTCAGTATATATATATATATATATATATATATATATATATATATATATATATATATATATATATATTTAAATAAATAACAAAAGACTTATAGATCTTGCATTATAGACTATTTCAGGGAGCTTAGACAAAAATGTCTAATTCTCCCGACTCATCAGATGCGAATGATGAATTCTTTATTTTTAAGGCATTTGAAAACAGAGTCTGTTTAAAAAAAATTTTCTGAAGTTTGAAAAAAGGAGACGGTTTTGAAATATGACATCAAATATTCTATTTTAAGGTGTGAGTATGTAGCGCTGTTAGTGTGTGTATTGAAGGAAACATTGTGCATTTTTTAGGTATGTGGTAGTGTGTGTGTGTGTGTGTATAAATTTTTTTCTCTAGCGATAAATGACAGCGGAAGTGAAACCTCAAGGTTGTGGTTTCACTTCCGCTGTCATTTATCGCTAGAGAAAAAAATTGAGCTAGAGAAAAAAATTTATACACACACACACACTACCACATACCTAAAAAATGCACAATGTTTCCTTCAATACACACATATATAATGCAAGATCTATAAGTCTTTTGTTATTTATTTAAATATAAATTTGCTCTGTGACTCTAACAATAAGAGCACACATTGAGCTCTCATACTGCGACAAGTTGTTTTTAAAAAAAACCTATGTCGTAAGGAAGATTTCTTCTCTGGACTTTTGGATTATATATATATATATATATATATATATATATATATATATAATATATATAAAGAAAATTTGAAAAAACAAGTGTTCCGAAAATGGGATGAATTTAATTATCGATGTTTAAAACATTTCGGTTACATTGAACCTTCATCAGGATGTCTCTTGGGGTGAAGAAAATGATGGATGTTTTTATATGTGACAGGAGAGGAAAATCTTTTTAGTTATTTAGTTTTTTTCATCTCCTGTCACATATAAAAAAATCCATTATTTTTTTCACCCCAAGATACATCCTGATGAAGGTTCAATGTAACCGAAATGTTTTAAACATCGATAATTAAATTCATCCCATTTTCGGAACACTTGTTTTTTCAAATTTTCTTTATATTGTCGGATTTAATTTCCATATTTACTCCCATATATATATATATATATATATATATATATATATATAATGATCGTTTCCCCTGAAATTCAATCTCCGGGTGACCGTAAAATACATAAACAAAACTATGTATTTTAAAAAACACCAGTCCCACTACAGCTGTCAGTGGACGAGGGGATAAGATATCAGACTGGCAAACAGCCGGTCTGAGTTCAACCCTAGCCAGTATGTATTCCTTTGAAGAGGAGCAAACAGATATTAAATAATTAATGACACAGACAGACAGACAATCAGACAGACACACAGAGACATACATACATACACACACACGCACGCACACACACACACACATATATGAGTTTGTGCGGTGTGTGTGTGTGTGTGTGTGTGCGTATAAAATATATATGATATCAATACAATTTATAGTATATGCATATTAAATATATAATGCATAATAACATACATTATAATATACACTAGCAAAATAAAAAACACCCTCCGGGCGATGTAAAATAATTAAAAAAGAAAACATATTGCCTGAGGGGTGGGAGTAAAAAATTCAATGTTAGCGAGTTTGTAGCCTAAGTAAGTAAAATCATCAAATTCATTAAAGGATTAAAAAATAAAACAATTTGAAGTGTAAACTTTAAACATGTATTAAAATAAAACAAACTATATATAGATATATAATACCAGTCATGTATTTATTAAAACTTATTTTAAAAAACAATGAGGACTGTCTAATGTTGCATGTTCAAATTTTTCAGTGTATTTATTCTATGTTATGACGATTTTGAGTAATGTGACGTAAGCAGTGACGTAGTTTTTGTTACAGACAAAAACCGGTAGCGAATCTCCATTATTAATAGAAGATATGATATAATATATAACATATATAATATACAACATCTGTGAAAGTACTGAGCGTAAGCTACCCTATACTCCATGAATCCTTATTTTACTATCAAATTGCTTTTATACAGCTATGTTTCTGCTTGTGTAATGCACAGCTAGACTGTTTTCAACAATATATGCTTAAATACACTAAAAACTTTTTTTCCGGAATCTGACCTGCTGAAATGGGGGTGCGTATTAAATGCCGTCAAATACGGTAATTTACTTAATTATTATAAGTTTTCTTTCTGAATCTAACCTGCCGAAATGAAGGTGCGCCTTATATGCCCGTGCGTCTTATATGCCGTCAAATACGGTAGGTGAATCATTATTGTATCATTATTTTGCTGTGAATTATTGTGACTGGGTATCGTTCTTTGTTTATTATTGCTTATTACTCACTTCCATTGAAATCGACATATGAATAAATAAGGGTAAATAGGAAAGATACGAATTACTGTTCAATTCATCTGTCATTGTACCAAAGATTTGATTAAAATTGAATAGTTTCACTTTTGGAAAATTGTTATCATTATTCATGAAATGCCATTCATAGTTTAAAAATAAACTTTCAGAATACGTTTTCAAAATGAATATACTTCATTTAATTCTGCTATCTATATATCTATCTATCTACCTATCTATCTCCTTTAGTTTTTATTCATCTCAGTCTGTTCCTCTGTTCCTCTCTCTCTCTCTCTCTCTCTCTCTCTCTCTATTTATATATATATATATATATATATATATATATATATGTATTCTGCTCTTGAACATCTATATATATATATATATATATATATATATATATATATATATATATATATATATATATAGAAAGGTAGACAAACTGGGATGTTGTACAAGATGGATGTTTATTCTAAGGTAGTGATGTCGACGTTTTAAGGTTTCGGTCTGGTAGAC
>CM042157.1:18576460-18591460 GCA_023376005.1 Doryteuthis pealeii
TGTTTGGTAGTATATTTTTACAAGCAAACTTTTGCTGGGTTTTTTCTTCCCGCGAGGATTTTACCAACTATTGGTATTATATATATATATATATATATATATAATATATATATATATATATATATATATATACTACAGCTTTCCAAGTGAAATACCTAAGCTTGTGTGACGTTTAAATAAAAAACGGACCATATTACCTTTAGGCACCCCTTTTTGATCTCGATTAAGAAAGGACATGTTTTTCATATACACCGTCAATATCCGGTTGTTTGTTAGGGGTTAGGGTTAGCGGTTAGGGGTTAGGGTTAGGGTTAGGGTTCAGGTTTAACGGTTAGTTTTATAATTTAAAAAAAATATCCAAAAATCGTCTGTTAAAACAACCGGATATTGACGGTGTAAATGAAAGACATATTCTTTCTTAATCGAGATAAAAAGGGGTGCCTAAAGGTCATATGGTCCTAAAAAACTAATGATTTGATGAAACAAGTACATATACTAATAACATATATCATACCTTACCTATGAAATAAGTAAATTGTAGAATGAACATCATACTCACCTTCACAGGAATACTGTGACTAGCGTCCAGTCACCAGCCAAAAAAAAAAAAAAGACAGTGTAACCGAATACACTCTGTAGCAACTGACAGAACATTATCAAATATTCAGTATATACGGATAAATATATCCACACTAAAACCCACACCCAATGAAAATCATGGAAATATACTTGACCATGCCAGTTAGTATAATAGCCGAAGCTGCTATTTAAACAATTTACCAAGTCTGGATTCTCAGAAGCAGATTAAAAATTGCAACACATTTGAGTACTCCTTCATTGCCATTACTCACGGACCCACTGTGAACCAGAGTGGTAGTACTTGGTAGGCCTATATATGAGTTAAATAGATAAAAAAGGAGCTTTAAAATGTTTAAAAAGTGAATTACAAATAATTTGAATACCCAGTAATAATGAATAAAACAAACATAACTTTGGCATAAATTAACCCATCAAGGGTTAACATACTGTAAAATACAACCAACCAATGGACATGTCTTTATTTGAAGGAGGAAAATTTAGTATTTATTTGAATGAAAATTATTTGTTCATTAAATATTTAACGATAAGTAAAGTTAAGAATTCGGATATTATGATATTCTTTTATTTCAGGATTAGTTTATTTTACGTAAAATGTTCGAAGGGACATTTAATTAATCAATCTACACAAATCTCTACATAAACCAATTAACATACATCAGTGGTAATTGTAGAATAAACATCATATTTCATAGGCTGTTACTAGCGTCCAGTAACCAGACAAACAGAAAAGATAACATAACTGAATACCTGATGCACTAAATGTTCAGTTTATATAGATGAAAGTATGCGCTTTAAAACCAACAGCCAATCAGGGTCCAGAAAGTGAGTATAACCCAAATACATCAGTGGAATCGTCCAAACTATTATTTACCAAGTCTGGATCAGCGCAACATACTCAGCTTTCTACACAGCTAGTCACTCCTTGAATATTTGCAGTAATATCTAAGAAAGAAATACCAATATATATATTTACCAACCCCTCCGCACGAGCAGGATCTGACACAAGCTCAATTTCTTTAGCGGAGTTCAACAGGTTTTAATTCAGAGTTTTCCTTCTCCTAGACCGGTTACCTAACCAAGGTTAAAGAGCCCTGTCTGCCCTACTATTTACCCATAGCTGGAGGGAGAGTAGGATTCATACGTTTCCCAAAGGTATTAGCGATAAGTGAAATACAATTACCACATCCAGGATTTGAACTCGGGGTGACGAGTCCATTTCCCATGACTTTAACCATTACACCACGCGCCTCCCACTATTACAATATATGCATAGGAAAGACATGGACTGCTGTAGACAGATTGTCCATATGAAAATCTGATCTCTGATATGACAAAGCGAGAATTCGGTTAAATCGAAATTAACGGACCTAAATTCCACCATTCTATGTCTAAAAAATACAAAAAATCACGGAATTAAACGAATTTAATGAAATAGGTGGAGGGAGCGTAGGATTCATACGTTTCCCAGGGGTATTAGCGCTAAGTGAAAATGCAATAGCCTCATCAAGGATTTGAACCCGGGGCGACGAGTCCATTTCCCATGACTTATTCTTAAGCTCAATGCCATTTAATGAAATTTTCAGTGTTCAGATATTAATGAATAAAAGATATAATGCACCAGTTATTCTATTTAAAAACCTTTACATTTTTTTCAAGTCAATTAACTTTGAACTACCTATATTTGAGAATCTGTGTTACGCCTCATTGATACATGGTTCCAAGTTAATATATATATATATACCTGACCTGAAAAAAATGGACATTTTTAAAAGTTAAAATAACTGGTGCATGACATATTTTGTTCATTAATATATCAACAGTGAAAATTTCATTCAATTTAGTTAATTCCCTATTTTCTTTTCTTTCGGCGTGTTGACATACGATAGTGGAATTTTAGTCCGTTAAGTTCGATGTAACCGATAATTCTTCCATGCTGTTGTATGGGTACCATTCTTAGAATCTAAGGAAGTGCCTAGAGCACTTGGAAAATACACAAAAATGCTGCATGCCGTCTTGAACAAAATTTGGAAGTAGCATCCCACAAGAAAGCAGCTGTACGGCTATCTACCTACTACCACTCAAACCATCCAAGTAAGACGATCAAAACATGCTGTATACTGCTTAAGAAAGAAGGGTATATCGAACCCGGGACCTTGTGGTTCCTAGTCGGACACTCTACCGACTGAGCTTAGTAGTAGCAATATATATATTTACCAACCCCTCCGCATGAGCAGGATGCGACACAAGGTCAATTTCTTAAGCGGAGTTCAACAGGTTTCAATTCAGAGTTTTCCTTCTGCTATACCGGTTGCCTAACCAAGGTTAAAGGGCCCAGTCTGCCCTACTATTTACCCATAGCTACAGGGAGAGTAGGATTCATACGTTTCCCAAGGGTATTAGCGCTAAGTGAAATGCAATAACCATATCAGGGATTTGAACCCGGGGCGACGAGTCCATTTCCCATGACTTTAACCATTACACGATGCGCTTCCTACTAGTAGTAGCAATATAAGGGAGTTATTTGAATTCCAAAATATTCTTAAGCTCAATGCCAGCTCAAACGGGTAGGTGTTATGAAACGTTTTCAATATTAAAGCCAGCGTTTATTGCTTGCAGGCTAAAGCGGTCTTTCTGTGAATATTCCCGCCAGAAAAAGGATGTGTATGTTCATTTCCTGCATTTACATTCAGGACATTTTCGTTCTCCATATAAGGCACGGACCTACTGACCATTCATTGATGCTTCCTTTGGTAGGAAATATTAACTTGCCAAATTCATTCAATCTCTCTCTCTCATTCTCTCTCTCTCTCTTTCTATATATATATATATATATATATATATATATATATATATATATATATATATATATACATGTATTTATATATATGTAATACGTATATATACATGTATATTTAGTTATGTAATACATATATATACATGTATATATAGGCATGTAATACAGATATATACTACATACGTATATATATATATGTTGAAAGAATGAATAAAGGAAAGAAAGTATAGAATGGATAATATAGGATATTTTAATCAATATTACTTACACGTGTTTCGGTCAGGAGTTTATCCATGTGTACATTATTCATACTATTATTATTTTTAGATAAAAAAATGAAATGAAATAATAATAATAGAAAAAATGTAGAAATGTTCCGCATACAAAGAAAATTCGACCTTCATCAGAGTAAATCCTTATTTTCAAATGAGGATTTATTCTGATGAAGGTTGAATTTTCTTTATGTGCGGAACATTTCTACATTTTTTCTATTATTATTATACCGTCGGATTCACTTCCAGTTTCATTTTACACACACACTCACACACACACACACACACACACACACATATATATATAATATATATATATATATATATGTTTCAGGTGCTTATATATATATATATTTCATATATATTTCATATGTATAAATACATTTAAATATATATATATATGTGTGTGTGTGTGTGTGTGTGTGTATGTATACAGGTATATTCATTTTAAAATGTCTATCTCTGTCTGTCTGTCTCTCTCTCTCTATCTATATATATATGTGTGTGTGTATGTGTGTGTATTGAGAGAGATGGTATGTGCTATATAAACATATATACATGTACATGTATTATACATGTAGGAAGGTAGTGTGTTTGAGTGGGTATGTTGGTTAAATATATTTGCACATATATGAATAAGCCTATTTGTTTATAATATATATATATATATATATATATATATATATATATAGGGTATCCACAGACACGTGTTTCGACTTATCAAGTCTCCTCAGTGTGGCTAGACATTTTGTAAGCTACCTACAGCCGGAATTGAAATCCGATCGGTTGGGTGTCAGTCCGGCACGTAACCAATTAGGCTGTCTTCACTTACAGAATGGGAAGGGGTTTTTAACTGTTTTAATACACACATCGCTTTGCGTGTATGGCCGTCACAAAGTGCTACATTCCTTAGAAGAGCGTTGCGTTTATATATATACCCTAGGGGATGGGGAGCATATACTACACACACACACACACACACACCACACACATAATATAATATAATATATATATATATGTGTGTGTGTGGTGTGTGTGTGTGTGTGTACAGGCAAATAAATTAATTGAAAAACCTACACGCATTTACATTCATATATAAATGATTGAATTATCACACACATACACACACACATGTATATATATATATATATATTATATATTATATATATGTGTGTGTGTGTGTGTGTGTGTGTGTGTGTTGTGTGTGTAAGTCTAGCGAAGTCATAAAGTCAACGATGCTTGTTAACTGTCAGCTTCTCCCCTATACGGAATCAAATTTTGTTTTTTGTTATCCAAACTCATATATAAATGCTCTGTCAATGATATTCTTTCTCTTTACTCATAAATTAATATAAAGTATATATATATATATATATATATATATATATATATATATATATATATATATTATATATATATTATATATATATATATATATGTGTGTGTGTGTGTGTGTGTGTGTGTGTGTGTGTGTGTGTGTGTGTGTTTACTTCTGAATACTGTTAATAACTCCATTCATATAAATTGCACGTGAACTAACAAGGATATTTCATCTTTCTTATTACACACCTCCTCCTAAAACATATTAAAAAACACTCTCCCGAGTAATATATAAATCAATCAATTATATTAAAAATAATGAATAAGCCTGGTGTCTACCATAAAAAGCAATAAAGCATTCAACAGAGCAAACTGATGTCATGCGTGAGTGTCCACTAAACTGTGCTGTTTGTAATATGGTTAACTCTTTCATAAAAAAAAGACATCGGGGTTTCTCGTCTATTTTTTTTTCGACTAACCATAAACCCTAACTCTAACTCCGCCTTCTTTTTTCCTAGTAGATCAATAGTAGACAAATAAATCATTTATCAGTCAAGAGTGGTTCCCCTTTGTATATGTTAGACTTATAGGAAATAACCGAAACCTCTTACTGTCATTTTCTAATTAACAGAAACCTACTTTGATTTAAGACGTAACTAGTCCTGCAAAATCTAACTTCAAAACGAAAGATACTAACTAATTACATGCGTAGGAAGACGAAAATAACTGTCTTCCTTTGTTTTGTGGGCGTGAAACCCCGATCTTCTTTTTATACGAGGGTAATGCCAAAAGCAAGTTCTCCAAAACGCCGGGGGACGCAGGGAACCTGTTCGTTCGGCTATTGGCAACGCTCTTGTATCCATTCCGCCAAGCATGACTCGGTATAAGTGTTAAGCTATGTTAAGTAGTCTGTTATTATCGGCTCAGAGTAACTTTCCGAACAAAGAAGTGCAACATACAAAAATACAGGCTTTATTGTTTGAGCACATGGAACATACATGACAAGATACAAAACAGATAGGAAGAAAGTCCTTAGGAAGTAAGAAAGAGTTCATGAAGAATATGAGAGTCACTTACTGATAGTTGGGGGAAAATTCCCCCTCATGCACACTTAATGGATAGAGACACCACGCGTCTAGTCCATCTTTTTGTGGATGCTAGACCAAAAGAGAGAGAGAAGGGAGGAGAGAGAGAGAGAGAGAGAGAGAGAGAGAGAGAGAGAGGGGGGGGGGTTTCCGGGCTGAGTTTAAATACACAGCTAGTAGTGTCACATAGTGTCACACCAATACAGACTCTATTGTCTGAGCGCGTGAAACATGACACACGTGACAAGATACAGATAGGATGAAAGTTCTTTGGAAGTAAGAAAGAGTTCATAAAACATATGAAAGTCACTTACTGATAGTTTCGGGACAAATCACCCCCCCCACACACACTTAATGGACAGAGGCACCACGCGTCTAGTCCATCTTTTGTGGATCCAGACCAAGAGAGAGGCAGAGGGCATCCCGGGCTGAGTTTCAATACCCAGCTAATAGTGTCATCTAGTGGCGAAACCTTTGCGGTAAGGGAAAATAACCTTTTGGACACAAGTCCATCCCAACAGGGCCAGCAATCCTACAAATGTAGCCCCCTCCCTAAAACCTATAAATTTAAGAATTTTCCTTGATATAATTTTACAAATAACTAAAAATAATAAGAATCTATATCAAGAGTTTTTTTTTTTGGCGTGCGATCTCCTGGCATATATCTCGTTTCAAAAATAAACATATATGTATTTACGTACGTATGTGTGTACGTGTGTATTGTTCTAAATATGTTTAACATGTATTTTAGATATTCATATATCTATATCTATAATTCTCTGTTCCTGTTTGTATAGTTGTCTTTTATAGGCTCCTTAGTATTTAGACTTTATAAATGTAGCCTTTTCAGTCCCTGAGGAAGTTATAGAAATAAAATCTATTTTGGGGGGGCATCCAGAAGGTACTTGAAAATATTGATTTTTGGAATTATTACCCGTTCGTTTTTTCAAACCTGATTTATAAATAAAAATGAAAGGGAAATAACTTGAAAATTAATGAATTTAAACTTTTAGGTTGTAGCATATGTAATGGTCAATTAGAAATTAATAAATAAAATTATTTGTAATATGAAATGGCCATTTAAATATTTGCAAGTAAAAACTATCTAGTTGTCCCGTATAAAATGGTCAGTTAAAAATTAATAAGTAAAAATCATTAGGTTACAACATAGGAAATGGCCACTTGATAATTGAAAAAAACAAAGATTAAAACAACAATTTCATTTTCATTGCGATATACCGGTCGATCGTGATCGACATATTGAAAAGCTCTGTAATAATACATGTATTGAAATTATTGATATCAGTTATTGGTATACCTTTGGCAATATTGGAAGCAAGAGAAGGCGTTTGTTTGTGTTTCTACTCACCAATAACTAATATTTACATAGATACACTAACACTGAATAAACGGAAAATAAAGACAAGATAAATTCATATGAAACACACAAAAACATACACACACACACACACACATACATATATATATATATATATATATATATGAGGAAGAATGAATAAAGAAAAGAAAGAAATAGAATGGATAATAAAAGATGAATTTAATCAATATCACTTACACATGTGTTTCGGTCAGTTTATCTGTGTGAAAATATTTCGCACACAGAGAAGATTCGACCTTCATCAGAGTGAAATTTTATTTTGTGAAATTTTATCTTTCAAAATAAAATTTCATTCTAATGAAGGTCGAATCTTCTCTGTGTGCAAAATATTTTCACACAGATAGTTCATCTGTGTGAAAATACATGTGTAAGGGATATTGATTAGATTCATATTTTATTATCCATTCTATTTCTTTCTTTTCTTTATTCAGTCTTCCTCATATTATCAGATTCATTTCCAATTTCCATTTTTTACACAACACACACACACACACACACACACACACACACACACATATATAATATATATATATATATATATATATGTATTTGGGCAGCATTCTTTCATTTATACAAATAGAATTAAACAAAACAGATGTCTCCTGTTTAACGAGTTTATTAACGATATTTTAAAATTTTCTGACCAACTTTTAAAAATATTTGGTTGACAACTAATCTTCGGAATCCATCCAAATATAAAACTTTCGCCAGAAAGCTTGAAAAGATCGTTAATAAACTCGTTAAACAGGAGACATCTGTTTTGTATTATATATATATATATATATATATATATATATATATATATATATATATATATATATATATATATATATATATATATTATATATATATATATATATATATATATATATAATATATATATATATATATATATATATATATATATATATATATTATATATATATATATATATATATATATATATAATATATATATATATTATATATATATATAATCAATCATATGGAAACATGATCACTAAAAAAATCTAAATCGAAAATTCTTCCGAGTTGTAGCGTATCAGTGCTAATGTATGGCTGTACTACATTGATTTTAACGAAATGATTGGAAAATTGATTGATAAGAACTCCAAAAGGATGCTGCATGTTATCCCGAACAATTAAAAAAACAGCTGTACAAAAAACAACTGTACGGCGCTTACCTCCTATCACACAATCCATTCGAGCTAGATGAACAGGACACGCTAGATACTTTTGGAAAAGCAAGGACGAACTCATGTGACGTCGTACAGTTGTCATCTACGCACGGACACACCAGAGTGGTCAACCAGCAAAAGCTTACATTGACCGGCTCTGTAAGGACACTGGATGTCGTGATGATGACTTCACATGAGCAATGACCAATCGAGGCGCTTGGGGTGAGTGGTATGGGGATCCGTGCTGTCAGCGCAGTGTGATGATGATGATGCTGCGTCTTATCTCGTAGAAGACGAGAACCAGAAAAAGGGGAATATTAAAATGTCTCAGTTCTCACGTGACAAATAGACACGTGGTATGGGAAGACACGCCCACAAAACAAAGGAAGACAATTATTTTCGTCTTCCTACGCATGTAATTAGTTAGTATCTTTCGTTTTGAAGTTTACCAAGTTAGATTTTGCAGGACTAGTTACGTCTTAAATCAAAATATGTTTCTGTTAATTAGAAATTGACAGTAAGAGGTTTCGGTTATTTCCTATAAGTCTAACATAAACAAAGGGGAACCGCTCTTGACTGATAAATTATTATTTATATTGATCTACTAGGAAAAAAGAATACGGATTAGAGTTAGAGTTAAGGGTTTATGGTTAGGGTTAGGGTTAGGGTTTAGGGTTAGTTTAATGGGAAAATAAATAAATAATTTATCAGTCAAGAGTGCTTCCCCTTTGTTTATGTTAGACTATAGGAAATAACCGAAGTTTCTTTATGACAAATAATT
This sequence comes from Doryteuthis pealeii, assembly GCA_023376005.1. Taxonomy (NCBI): domain Eukaryota; kingdom Metazoa; phylum Mollusca; class Cephalopoda; order Myopsida; family Loliginidae; genus Doryteuthis; species Doryteuthis pealeii. The sequence goes on from CM042157.1 coordinate 18,585,889, forward strand.
GTATCCTGATAAACCTCGCCCCCAAAAAAAATTATTGATATTCTCCATAAATTTGAATCAATGACTTTTGATATTTTTAAATGATATGCAATGTTAAATCAATTTCTAATAATAATAATAATAATAATAATAATAATAATAATAATATATATATATATATATATATATATATATATATATATATATAAGAGATTTTTATAATTTGCGTGAAGCATTGTGTATATATTGGTTAGGAGGTTGATATAGAAGGCTATCACAATGCAGGTGTAAAGAAAAAAATAATACGGTAACAATGGTGTTGTGTGTTATCCTGTATTTAATTCTTGAATTTTAGAGATAATATCTCTTTTTCAAAAGATCACTGGAACTGAAGCAGTCTAGTTATGGCTTCTTTTTAAATGAATTTTTTTTTGAAAATGATGGTATTTTATATAACTGTATTCTCGTGTTGTATGTTTACGTGAATGCGTTTTTTTTTTTACTTGCGCGTATGTTGTCATGCGCGTGTCCATGAAAATGCGTGTTGTTTATGACGTTATGACTGTATCCTAGTGCAGGATTGCACGTGCATATGTATGTGCGTATTAAAGAGCGTATTTGTGTTTGGTGGCCATGGTGATGTATAATATTTCGTGTTGGATGTAATATAAATCAATTTAATCATTTATTATTATATTATTATTATTATTATTAATATTAATATTATAATCAATATTATTATTATATTTATTTGTTTATTTACTTATTTATATCTAATTCAATTTATCTTTTAAAAAAATATTTTATAATATTTTTATATATATATATATATATATATATATATATATATATATATATGAAATGGATTTAACATTGCATATCATTTAAAAGTATCAAAAGACATTGGTCTGAATTTTTTATACAGCCACATTCTGTTTTTATAACATGCGTGTCCATTTATTTATTAGTTCTGTCTGTCTGTCTGTCTGTCTGTCTGTTTGTCTTCCTCTTATTCGGCACGTCTTTCTTAATCTCTATGTTATGGTTGTCCACGGACACACACTTACTGTCATCCACACAAAAGTACTAAAATCAACAACGTAGAACGCACAGACGTATTTACAGAAAATGCAACAAAACGCACACACAAAAAAAGACGAAAAAAAAAAATAAAACAATTATAACAACAACAAAATCTCCATAGTAAATTCCCTTTTTTTCTTCCTCGTGGATTGGGAATAGCTCAACTGGATGTTCCGTCACGTTTGACTCCAAGAAGAACGGTATTTTCTTTTGTTATTCTTTAACCAACACTTCCACTGGCGCATCGGGGAAAGTTGAATCTTCAACAAAATCAGTCGAGCGCCATCTTGTCGGTGATTGGTTAGTTAGTAGTCTGGTTCGCTTTACTTTCGTCCCATTAGATCTAAGCTTGATTTTCAACTTGCAATAATCGGCATAGGCGTCACGGTGGAGGCGATCAGTATTTGCCCGGTTGCAGTCAAATTTCCGGTGTAGCCTTCGCGAGAAAAAGAAAAATCAAGATAAACTTTCAGATGTGTAGCATGTTCTTTTTCTTCTCTTTCTTTTCTTACTATCAAAACGTTTGGTCAATTATCTATCTGAGGTGACCACAGAGAAGGACAAGTCGAGGTACAAGCATATTTATGTATCACTAGCAGAACATGTGGATATACCACAGTCTGATAATTTAATTATTACAACGATTACATTATTATTAATGAAGAATTAAAATTTATTTCTCCAAATTTATCAAATTGCCTAAATTTAAAAAATATTTTAATGCAAAATCCCTTATGAATGAGTAAAGATAGAGAAAATGAGATGTATTCATTTTTTAATTGATAACCAACAATTACAATTCTATGGCAACGTATTTATCTATTTTACTTAATGAAAAATTTGATTACTTTTAGCATTAATTATAATGGATACAGCAAATATAGTGAACAAATTTTGTGTTGAAGAATGAGTATTTAAAAGTTATAAATTATTAAATCAATCGATGCTAAATGTCTAAGAATGGTATAGGACACAATAAAGAATTTGAATCCTTTACTCTTGGTAAGTTTATTCATAATAATACCAAAACCCTACAGACCAGTCTCAAAACAGGAAGAATTGAAGTGGTATTCTCATGTCTTTTAACTGAGCAGTCTTTCAAATTTCATTATAGATTCCCCTAAAAATAACCTGATAATCTCATTAGTCATTGCCACATTACTTTCGAAATTTAGTGACCTGGATTTTAATATAATTTGATATGTTTAATTAAGAGCTATTGAAAAATAGTTCAATATGTTAAAAATATGAAACTGTTACAATCTGTTTGGCCATTTTGTTGGCCTTAAGCAATAGCGCATGTCCAGTGGAATTGGATCCTTGGTAGTACTCTGATAATCAATCCGTTGGTTCTTCTGAAGAGTCCTTAGTTCTTTCATCAATGGTCGTAAGTTCCTCCTCAATGATTGCAATTGAACTGTGGCAATATCAGTGTTTAAGTAGTGAATCGGCCACGCATTATGGTTGTTGATTGGCCGGAGGAGTAAAACACATGACCTTGGATAGTCTATAAATCCAGGTGGAGAATTAAAGCACACCTTATATCACAAATATTCCAACACCCGTATGAAATGGACACAAGATAAGTTCAAATTCTGAACGAAGCGTTTCACATAGCACTAATACCTTTGGGAAAGGTATGAATCTAACTCTCCCCCTTCAGCTATGGGTAAAAGAAGGACTGACTTAGCTCTTGATTATGCAAACAGATTTGGAGCTACCATTACCTCTTTCCAGTGTTCATTTGTACCACACAGGCGACAGTTCAAAATGTGGCGGTATATCTGCCGCACCCTGTATCATTTATATTTGTCTTGCTGAGATGAGGGAACTTACAGTTCTGCAAAATGCATTTGTAAAAAAATAGTGCATATAGTCTGGTAGTATTTACCACACATGCCACTTATGCGGATTGAACACAAGGTCCTATTAATGTGGGACCACCCACGAACCGAAGCTCATGAGATTGGCGGATGCAAAAAATGCGTAGATCCCTTCGGCATTACCACACAAGGAGTGTCTCAGGCACTGGACAATAGACCAGCTCTGTCCCCTTTAAATAAAGAGGGCAGGTGTTGCCTGGAGGGATGGCCCCCATAAGATCACGCCGTTAATTACATTACCGGTCCTGTGACCGAAGCCACCGGACACAAGTCTCTCAAGAAACTAGTCCAGGAAAGTATAAATTTATATAGTCTGGTAATGCCAGGTTATTTTGTTAATGTGTTTATCAGTGCCTTAGTTGATCATATCACTGATACATCTACGGCTTTGAAGAGTTGTAGCTTTAGCTTTTCAGTGAGGTCTGATTTCCATTAAGCTGTTTATAGCAGACCATGCGTTCCCTATGCACATATTAACATCACTTTCTCTGGATGACATATTACTATGTTAGTGGTACTGTATGGCTGCACCACTTGGACCCTAACAAAGCGCCTTGAGAATAAACTAGATGGGAGCTGCACCAGAATGCTGTGTCCAATCTTGAAGAAACTGTGGAAACAAAACACCTCAAGAAAGCAGCTATACGACTATCTGTCTCTTATCACACAAACCATCCAAGTGAGATAAACAAGACATACTGGACACTGCTGCAGAATTAAGGAGGAACTCATAAGCGACGTCCTCCCATGAAAGCCAGCTCTTGGACATATCAGTGCGGGCCGTCCAGCAAAGACCTACATAGACCAGCTTTGTATGGATGTTGGATGCAACGAAGAGGACCTCGCTAGAACAATGAATGATAGGGACGGTTGGCAAGAGATTTTCATGGATATCCGTGCTGCTTACACGACATTATAATGATGATTTTATTATACCCAGGGCTTCATCAATTACTGATGTATAGCCCTATTCTTCTTTTCTTATTTGTCCATTCTTGTTCTTTTTTTACTGGATCGGTTCGTATATTCTCTATCTTGTTATCTGGTTGGTTCTCTCTGTTCTTTTGGTCTGCTTTCTTGGGTCTTCTTCATCTCTGTGTCCTCTGTTATTTTTTAGTAATGAACACAAAGATTTTGATATTTTCAGACTATTTATTTAGTCCAAGTTAACCATCACGCGTGGGAGAAATAGCCACCTTGGAGACACGTCTGCCTCCTCTGAAATACTTGCTAAAACTCCCTGTACATTTGTCTCTTCTTACAACATTTTTGGAGGCATGTGGTCTAATGGTTAGACTCTCCCCGAAGCTATGGGTAAATAGTAAGGCAGACTGGACCCTTTAACCTTGGTTAGGGAAACCAATCTAGGAGAAGGAAGACTCTGAATTCAAACTTGTTAAAATCTGCAAGGGGTGGACACTACTAGAATGGGCTAGAATTAGAGATCTATTTCACTAAAAAAGAAAAGAAAATATATACATATAAAATTGTCTTTATTTTTAAATACGAAACTAACGCTCTTTTAAGTAAAGCGTATCTACAGATATGTAAATGTGCTTGTGTGAATAGCAGAAATTATTTAAATGAGGTTTTCGAAGAGATTGTTATTCCACCGGTAGATTTGGTTGATTGGATCATTTTGAATTATTTTTTTGTCCTTTTAAATAAATCTGCGCTCTTTATCGATTGACGTATTTACTTCTTCTTTTTCATGAATTCTTTAATCAGAAAGAAAGAAAAAACAACAACTCTACAGTTGTTTGTGATTAATCGTAGAGAAAGGTTATCGATTGGAAAGTAATTATATGAACAGATAAAATATTTTTTCGTTCTCTTTTTTTTGTTTTTAGTTCTTTCTGTAAAAAAAGTTACTTTTTCCTTTCAAAGATATAATTCCTTTTCTTCGATTCCTTTTTTTTTTATCTCTTGTTTATATTAACGTTTCTTATATATATATATATATTCTTTATATATATATATATATATATATATATATATATATATATATATATATTCTTTATATATGTATATATATATATATATATATATATATATATGACATTTTTATTTTTTTTTGTTCTCTTCTTTTACATTTAAGTTTTTCTTTTTCTTTCTTTTTCTTTTATTTCTATTTTCATACAATTATCTTTCTTTCATTCACTCCTTTTTTCACATATATTAAATATTCCTTCCATCTATCTCTCTTTCTTTCTCTTCTCTTTCTTTCTCTCTCTCTCTCTCTCTCTCTCTCTCTCTCTCTCTCTCTCACACACACACACACACACATATATATATATATATATATATATATATATATACAGAATAACGGCCTTCGTCATGGTAAAATTTTCTTTCTATACTTAAAGATTTTGTAGTTTTCTATTATTATTATTTTAAGTAGCAAAATAAAAAGTCGCCCTCCGGCCGATGTAAAAATGATTTTTGAAAGATATTGCCTGAGGGTGTGGAAGCTGAAAATTCAATGTCATAGAGTGTGTACCATAATTATGTAAAATCGTCAAATTTATTAAAGGAGTAAAAAAAAAGAAAGAAAGAAAGACAATTTGAAATGGAAACAGTTCCGATAACTTTAAATATTATATTAGAATAAAACAATCTATATATAA
>CM042157.1:18596460-18603960 GCA_023376005.1 Doryteuthis pealeii
TATTTTAGTATATATCTATCTATATGGAAACAAGTCTGCTACCATTGGTTTCATGCTATCCAAACTTAATTGTTTAAACGGAGCAATCATCGGGCAGCGAAAAATTAAACAATTACGTTTGGATAGAATGACTTGTTTCCATACAAATAAATATATACTAAATTATATACTTATTATCTATTTATTTATTTATTAACGCTCTATCACAGATATTGTGCACTCTCATAATAATACTGTACGTTGGCTCATTACTGCCTCTTCAATAAAATAGTGCTTATCCCCTCGTCACGGCCGACTATGTCCCATTCAATAGAGCCTGAGTCATAAAACTACCTTTTGCCTTTGTCTCTTTCCTTTCTTGTGCCTTTTCGTTCTTTTTCGTTCCTAATTTCCATCTCAGTGTACCAGCCCACAAGAAGAAAAAAACAGTTTTTATTGGGAACAAGATAATAGTACCAACGAACATAACTTAGCCTCATAGGCTATATAACAGTAACAGATACATCATTTTAAATATTACCAAGAGAGATTGTAGAGAAACAAAGACGAATAAGACACATCATGTTAATGTCTTCTTTCCACAAGGTGCCTAATCGCCCAGTCATTAAAGCTTTGTAAAATTACCATTTTCTTCATCCGCGAATTACAGGGGCTTTTCTCTTCTTTTAGTAGACGTAATAAAATGTTTGATGTGATCAATAGATCATAAAAACACTGAAGACTGTCCAAACTCAGTGGTATTAAGTAGGGATTAAAATTCCTCAGTCTTATCAGTCATATGGAAATCCGATCTCCCGGACAAGCTAAAGAGACGATTCTTCCAGGCTGTGGTTGTGTCGGTACCGCTGTATGGCTGTACCACCTAGACCTCTGGTAATAATGTTCTCCCAACTGTGCTGCACTCTGCTCACCAACAATCAAAATCTATCTCGAAATGCCTCGTCCACCCGTCGCAAGAGCCAAAATACTACTGCCTTCTTTTTTCGTAGTCGTCGTACGTAATCGTGTGACGCTCCCTCTAGCCGTCGCCGTATGCTTATATGCACGCCCGATCTCGAGAGAATTTGCATACGTGCAATCCCATTCTCGTTGGTTCGAGATCGCCCATCGTTAAATATAGTGCTTACAGCAGCCATATTTCTTTTCCGCGATGACCCTGCAAGCCAGACTCGTCCGTGCACGCTTTGAGTTTCGAGGTATGTTATTTTCATTACATCCACAGGACCCTAACGAAGCGCATTGAGAATAAGCTAGATGGGAGCTGCACAAGAATGCTGCGAACGGTTCTGAATAAGTCGTGGAAGTAGCACTCCACAAAAAAGCAACTGTATGGCCACCTACCCCCTATCTCACAAACCATACGAGTAAGACGGGCTAAACATGCGGGGCACTGCTGGAGAAGCAAGGACGAGCTCGTAAGCGACGTACTACTGTGGAAGCCAGCACATGGGCATGCTAATGTGGGCCACCCAGCCAGGACCTACATTGACCAACAATGTAGGGATGCTGGCTGATGCGCGTAGGAGCTCTCAGAGTCGATGAATGATAGGGAAGGTTGGCGAGAGATCATCATGGATATCCGTGCAAATTGCGCGACATGATGATGATGATAATTCCTCAAGGGCCTGTTTAGCTCAGTCGGTAGAACGTTCGACTTGGAACCACAAGCTTTTGGGTTCGATATCGGTTCTTTCCAACTCAACGTATGAGTAGCACAGGGATCTGTGCGGTTAAGTGAGAAGCTGATGGTAGGTGTTGCTCTCCACCTCAGACGCTGTAATAATCTCCTTGGTCTAGCGCTAGTGAAAAGGGGATAGATTCCCTCGCTGTCTGGCTGATACCGACTTTAGGCCGTCCAGACGACTTTACTTACTTACTTACATACATACATTCATCACTTTCCTCGGTTCTCTTATTTGGAACTAGAGAACACTAAATGAAATTACTTTCAGTGTCTACCGGTAGGTGCTAGGTGGCGTAGCGAGCAGAATTATAAAAGTATAAGCGGCAAAGTCAATCCCTCTTTTATCTTCTAGCCTTGTGATAAGTAAAACGCACCAGTTGCGTTTCCTATTTACGGAGAGGAGGGGGGGCTTTGTGCCCTAGCAATCTCGGGTCACATGGCACACAATAACATGCTTAACATGTAAGTCTTTACAACTTCCTTTTCTATTAGCTATATATCTCGGACTCAAAATATTTATCAAAAACTATTTTCCTATTAGGTCAATTCGGTTATACATCGTTTTTTTCGTATCTCATATCCACCTTGTATTCTCTACGTATTGTGAACATCATACTCACAGAAAGGCTGTGACTAGCATCTAGTCACTAGACAAAAAAGACAGAGTGTAACTGAATACACTCTGTAGCAAGTGACAACTCTTCAGTATATATGGATAAAATATCCATACTGAAACCACCAGCCAATCAGGATCCTGGAAATAGACTTGATCATGCCACATAGTGGAATAGCCAAACCTTCTATTTAAACCACCTATAGCAAGTCTGGATTCTCAGAAGCAGATTCAACTAGCAGCACAGTTGAATACTGATCAGTTAAGTTTTGCCCTGGCAATAAAATATCCTTGTTATCGCTTCGACGTGAATTGTCCTCACATTTATTCCGTACGAGGAAGCGATATATTAAACCAACAATCGTTCTTCAAACAAGATCGTTTCTAAAGATTACCAAATGAGATTAAAGAGACAAATGACAAATAAGAAAATCATGTAAATGTGTCTCCTTTCCTCGAAACGCCTAATCAACCATTCATGAAAGTTTTGAAAATCAACATTTTTTTTCTCCACAAAATTAAAAGAGTTTTTCTCTTCTTTTAGTAGATGTCAGAAAACTTTTTATCAGTTCAGCGGTGTTGCATAGGTCAAAATTCAAGTAGTAGTAGTAGTCGTTAGCAGTAGTAATAGTCGTTAGTTCAGAAACAACATACGCCGGAGAGGCCCCCTCCGATCAATCGGCTGGTCAAGTCAAGCCCTAGCACCTATATGATTTTCCCAACCCTATTGCCCTTATGGCAAGCCCCAACCCCTTTTTATCATATGGGTACTAGAAGGCGGTGGCTGCGGGTCTACATGTTCTGGGAATGACGTTAAACTCTATCTGATGGTGAGGTTCCAGTTTTGGAGGTTTGGGGAATGTGGAGCACCCCTTCATCACCATTGCTCCCTGGTCCACTCTGACCCGGAGTGGTAGTACCTGTTAGGGTCCCATCTATGGGTTAAATAGAAAAATGTATTTATAAAAAAATTGTATTATCCATTAAGAATTGATTTATTAAATTTTATCGGCATTAAATGACCCACTGAGGTTGATATACCGTAAAACAAAACAAACCAAAACTAAACAACAGACGCAACTCGTATAGTCACAAAGGGTCGTTTATTCCTTTCTAGGCTCGTGGGTTTCTTTTTCAGAGGAGAGAGAGAGAGGGAGAGAGAGAGAGAGGGAGAGAGAGAGAGAGGGGAGAGAGAGAGAGAGAGAGAGAGAGAGGGTCAAATTATTCAATTGTAAATCATGTTCATGCGAAAACCATACGGGGGAATCCGGAAAGCCCCCGTCTGTCTTCCACAAAACCCAGCCGAAAAAAACGAAAGATTTTTCTCTACCTCCGTTTCTCGTCCCGGGGGTAGGAGGGTCACATCCGTTTACGGCCAAAAGCCGGAACTTCCGTTTTGATTTTTAAATCTATTTCTTGGGTCATTCGTCGGTCAATTGCTGGCACCCCTTCCAAACTTCAACGTTCTTATTTCTTTCCCCTCTCCCTCTCCAGAAATCCGACTACCGTTTTATTTCCAATCCCCAACCTCCCCGCTGACCACAATAATTACGCTACAAGTGGATCATAAAAACACTGAACACTGCCCATGTTGTATACCCCTTTACTGGGGTGTATAATACACAAAGAGAGAAACAAATAGTTATGAAGGGATGATAGATGATGGTTCTTACTTTTCAATATCTGGTTACTGGTTAGTTTTTTTAGGGTTGCTTTTCCGTATTAGTCATTCCTGTTTGAATTCATCAATTAACAAGACTTGGGTGTTTTATGATAAATACTTTATTTCACTATCCAACCCATATTTATCTACCACGGATCGAGATGGACACCGAGAGCTGACAACACCGTTCACTGTCCTCGAAAATCTAGTCTCATCTGAAACTAATTCTCACGCGTCTGTAATCGGTGCGTTTTCAAGGGGTCAAGTAAAAGTTTACTAACCGCCAATAACTGTCGGGTAACCTTCCATGGACCCAGTCATTCTACATCTAACGGTCCCTAATCAAAATATTCTAACTACAGGCACATACATAATTCAATAGCTGCTTATAAAATTATGTAAAAGCCAAAATTAGTGAGATAAGATCTTTTTAAACGGACGCGTTAAATTGTTGTATACCCCTTTACTTCTATTATTCTTCTGCTCATCTTTGGTATCTTATGTTCTTCTTCTAGCGTCTCTTCTAACGTCTCTTCTGGTTGGTCTTCCTTGATTCATTTCTTCTTCTAGGTCAGTCTTGTTGCCAAGACATTCATCAACCACAAAACCATATTATTTATTTAAACCTTTATTTACTCAACTAAACATATTTCTCTAACTAAACACAACGCGCGTGTGCTCCTGTTAAGGCAGATACATCTTCTCTGCCTGACGTCCAAGCTGAAACTGAAGACCCAGCCAGATCACACGTGACTTCACGTATTTCGCGGGCTTTCTGTAATATTCCATGGAAAGTCCCGCCCGTGATATGAAAAGGGGCAATCCCTTCAGAAATACAGGGGGTTGACAATAATCTATGCATAGATTATGTAACAAAATTTCTCGGAATTTAGGAATGATAGTCAATTAACTCGAGCTATCCACACGGTTTTCTTTCTTTCTTTATTTTGTTGTTGTCTCGAATAGGCATGGACAATGTTTTGTTTTCTACGAGGGTTCGGGTTAGAGACAAGACAAGAATAAGCAATCAGTTTATACCGATCTTCATTGCATGAGAATCAGCGTCAAAGAGAAAGGGTTAATGGCTAGAACTAAGAGAGATAATGTTCTTTAATGGAGAGTTCCTATCAGTTGCATCGTCATGGTGAAATGATACACATAATAAATTAAGTGCTGAGTATATTTATTAAACACCAGTATCCGGTGCAAACGGATACATACAAAAACACAGAAAAATAAGTAACAAAACAATTAACAAGACAACAAGAAATAGAAGAGGGTCAAACCCAGTAAGATCAGTCCGAATATTAATCAGCTTATTAATCAACTATTGAAGCCCTTAATGCTAGACTATTTAAGAGCGAGTCCATCTTGTGAAGAGCTGAAGGGATGCTAGCTTCTCTACAACAATATCGAGGAAGATTACTAGTTGATATAACAGGCAAACTGCAGCTGCGGTGTTTTCTGAATGACCCGCCTAATTCTACGATGAAAATGATGTTCATTAAAATGTTTTTATCGTTCTGTTCTCACTTGTTCATCCCCCTCTCCCTCTGTGTCTGTGTCTCTGTCTCTCTGTCTCTCTCCTGCTTAAAAAATGTTTGGAGCAGCTGGTGTTCGAAGGGAATAATAATTATATTACTTAGATATCAGTGATGATATTATACCAAGACTTTCTTTTTATTATAAAGATCTTGTAGCACGGCACAAATACTTGGCTTATTTTTTTTTGGGGGGGGGGGCGGATAGTGGACATGTCTTCCCACCTCATGTGTCCGTTGTGTTATATCAGTTAGCAATTACTTATAAGAACGAAATAAAGGGTTATGCCCCTTGTTTCGTAGACGTGACTTGGGGTCACCGGAAGTTGAATAAAAGTTGTAAACCCGTCAACACGTGTTCTGGTCTTGCCTCCTCTTTTGCCTGCTCGTAATAAGCATTGCTTGCTACTATCCTAACCTCCGGTAGAAGTACGTTCGTGCATGAAACACGTTGGCCACAGGATAATTCCCTCGCATAGAACTTTCTTTTTTGACTCCGTTCTTGGAACGGAATAGACCTACTTTTTTCAGTCCTCGTTCTTGGGGTGAAATTTTATTTCTGAGCGCAGAAGAGGACAGAGAAAATTTGTCTCCAGCTTCGACTTAGCATATGAAAACAACTGAAGACACATTAATTCTTTTCTAACCATTTTCTTGTACCTCGTCTTACACATTGCTGGGAAAACATTATGTACAGTTTACCTGTTTGGAACATATATATATTTACCAACCCCTCCGCACGAGCAGGATGCGACACAAGGTCAATTTCTTAAGCGGAGTTTAACAGGTTTGAATTCAGAGTTTTCCTTCTCCTAGACCGGTTGCCTAACCAAGGTTAAAGAGCCCAGACTGCCCTACTATTTACCCATAGCTAGAGGGAGAGTAGGATTCATACCTTTCCCAGGGGTATTAGCGCTATTACTTTTACTTTCTTTTTTCTCCCCTACCCAGGCGACGCCATGTAGTCGCTTCTAGTCGTAATATAATACATTTTTATAATCTTTTTATCGAAGGGAATAAAATCAACTTTTCAATGTTTCTGTTTACGTGTATAGTCTTCTACAGTTGAAATAGTTGAGGTAGCTTCAATGAAAAATTACCTTGAAATTTTAGTAGTCCGACTTTTACTACTCCTGTCTACTGATGAGCGATACCTCATGCAGCTCACTTATCGAAAAAATTTGCCCATGCCTGGTTTAGAATCTCAATATAAGACGATGATTTTGTTTTGTGTGTTTCATTTGGATTATTCGGAGTGTTGTCTTAATCTTTATTGTTATCTACACAACGTTTCGGTCGATGTGCCCTTCGACCTTCTTCAGGTATTTCTTGTACGACTCAGAAACCGCCGCAAACTTGGGAACCGCCTCCTCGAACTCGGCAACCTTCTTATCTTAATTGATAGTCTTCAAGTAGCAATCGGGAGCTTTCATGGACATTCGAACCTAATCCTTAAATCAATCCACGGGGTTAGACTGTTCTCATTCTCCTACCCTTGACTGAGCACAAATGTTAAGCTGTGTTAATTCTTCTATGTTATTGTCGCCCTTGACCAGGATTGAACCTGCAGCCTAGAGATAGCTGTCTCTTGGAACTGTATAAACTCAACACCTAAATTCACTACGCCATGTGTCTAATTGGACTTAGGTTCTCGAGTTCGACAAGAAATACCTGAAGAAGACCGGAGGGCACATCAGCCGAAACGAATTTGGAATAATCCAAATCATCCAAATTATCAAAATCCAAATAATCCAAATTATCAAGCCTCATTTTAAAAATTTTGAGAAATTCTGTATTTCAATTCGCTAGTCTCCGTCTAGGTATTTGTAGAATAACACATAGGATCTTACATTGTCGCAAGCTTACTGCAGAATGGTCGGTTCTTTTTAATGTAAGATCCGTATTGAGTTGCAGCTTGCTTGCTGCCTTGTAACGTATTGGTCTCTTTTCACGATATTAAATCGTATACGTAACGTTGTGGGGCCCACCACGTCTTCAA
>CM042157.1:18608960-18616460 GCA_023376005.1 Doryteuthis pealeii
AAGTATATCTAAAAATTCTCCTGCAGTTATGCGCCATTGTGCCGTGCCAGTTTCTTTTTTTTAAATCACACACAATGGTATAATCTGACGCCTTCTTCCCACGTGTTCGTGTGATGAACTTGAAGTGAAAACAACTAAGTTTATATCACACCGAATGCCCTCAGGTGTCTTAAATGGAATGATGATTCTTAAGGCACGTGTGAAACGCCCCCGGGTAACACTGTATGCTGATGAACCAAAGAATTATCACCGGTTTCCTCGTAAAGTGTTCGTTATTCATGTTTTCGCGAAAAGAAGGGGGAAAAAAAGGGGGGAAGGCCCCCTATAGAACCAAAACGCAATACACTGATGAGCTAAAACATTATGACCGTCTTGGTTCGCGAAGGATTCATTTTTCATTTTGGATCTTTTTGTCTGTGCAATTGATCATTTTTCCACCTACCAAACTACCTATATACTTATCTCAGTTTCTTCATATATATATATATATATATATATATATATATATATATTTGTTAATGTATGAGTAGTAGCTTACCGGTGGTATGAGTACGATCGTTGGAAGCGCACAGTATCCAGGGGTTAAGACTGAGAAAAACAAATACAAAGTGCTCAATACAATGTAGAGGCAAAAATTTTTATTTTAACAATGGAAAGGAGTAACCTACTCGAGTTTCATCTATTGATTCTTCAGGGTTACATCAGTTGAATTTATAAGTGAATAATCCCCATAAATTAATCCAAATTTTTAATCCAATAAACAAAAAACGGTTTCACGAATAATCTTTGAAAAATATAAATAAGCGTTCGTCTATTAAGGATAAATCCCATTCCAACGGGCATGTATTATACCAACTGAGATTAATCGAAAAACTCGATTAATTCAACTGATGTAACCCTGAAGAATCAATGAATGAAACGCGAGTAGGTTACTCCTTTCCATTGTAATATATATATATATAATATATATATATATATATATATATATATATATATATATTGTATTGTATTGTATTGTATTGTATTGGCATTTCAGTCTCGGAAGACTATAATGATGTTTTTATATGCCTCTGAAGTTACAGCGCCTCCTGTAATTGTGAAGTCCGATGTTTGAATAACATTTTCGACCAAAGATTTCGCATTTAAAGGCTGTCCCTGAAGATGTTGATGTGCCGGTGTTAAGAGTAAGGAAATGAATCCGACGGTATAAGTATAGGTAAAAGGATATGAAAACACACAATGCTTTTAAAGATATTTATATATATATTATATATATATATATATATATATAATATAATATAATATAAATATATATACATTTATATATATTTTATTCTCTTTATTTTTGTTATTATTATTATTAGTGTTATAATGATTGTTATCATTATCATTGTTTCCACTATTATTATTATTGTTAATATTATTATTATTATTGTATAAATTGTTAATTTAATTACAGCCATTTTAGAAAAACAAACATGTAAACAAAGACTAAAGGTTTTAGAAGCCCTGGATATTAGAATTAAAAATCCTGAACTAAACAAAATAAACTTCGATAATAGCACTAATATTCTAAAACAATTTATACAATAATAATAATATCAATAATAATAATAGTGGAAACAATGATAATAATAACAATAATAAGTAAAGTCGTCGGGGCGGCCTAAAGTCGGTATCAGCCAATCAGCAAGGGCGTCTATCCCCTTTTCACTAGCGCTAGACCAAGGAGATTGTTTTTGCATCTGAGGTGAAGGGCCAAACCTACCATCAGCTCCTTACTTTACCGCATAGATCCCTGTGCTACTCATTACGCTGAGTTGGCGAGGGCCAGAATCGAACTAGGAACCTTGTGGCTTTTAGCCGAACGCTCTACCGACTGAGCTAATATATATAAAATGTTGTTATGCGGCCGACGGGAGAAAATTAGATATTCTATAAAAAAGGAAGTTCTTCTGTGAGAACCTACACCTGGTCACACCAGTGGGGATCTATCTATCTATCTATCTATCTATCTATCTATCTATCTCAGTCTATTCATTTCTTTCTTTCTTTCTTTCTTTTTTTCTTTCTTTCTATCTATCTATCTATTTATCTAATCATTCTATCTATCTATCAGTCTAATCATTTCAATCTACCGATCTGTCTCAGTCTATTCAATTATATCTATCTATCTCACGCTATTCATATCTATCTATCTATCTATCTATCTATCTATCTATCTTGGTGAGTTTATTTCTATCTATCTATTTATCTGTCTCGGTATCTATCTATCTATCTATCTATCTATCTATCTCAAGTCTGTTCATTTCTATCTATCTATCTATCTATCTATCTATCTATCTATCTATCTCACGCTATTCATTTCTGTCTGTCTA
This sequence comes from Doryteuthis pealeii, assembly GCA_023376005.1. Taxonomy (NCBI): domain Eukaryota; kingdom Metazoa; phylum Mollusca; class Cephalopoda; order Myopsida; family Loliginidae; genus Doryteuthis; species Doryteuthis pealeii. The sequence continues at coordinate 18,611,339 of CM042157.1, forward strand.
TCCATCTTTCTATCTATATATCTATCTATCTGTCTGTCTATCTATCGGTCTATCTATCTTGGTATGTTCTTTTCTATCTATCTATCTCTCTATTTATCTATCTATTTGTCTCGGTATGTTCATTTCTATCTATCTATCTATCTATTTATCTATCTGTTTAAAAAATATCTATCTACATATCCATCTATCTTTTTATCTATCTATCTGCCTATCTCAGTCTTTTCATATCTATCTATCTACCTATTTCTGTATCTTCATTTATATCTATCTATCTATCAAATTATCTCAGTCTGTTCATTTCTATCTACCTATCTCACGCTATTCATTTCTGTCTGTCTATCAATCTATCCATGTATCTATCTATCTGTCTATCAATATATCTATCTATCTTGGTATGTTCTTTTCTATCTATCTATCTATCTATCTATCTATCTCAGTATGTTCATTTCTATCTATCTATCTATCTATCTCATTTTTTTTTAAATATCTATCTATCTACCGATCTATCTATCTATTTATCTATTTATCTATCTGCCTATCTCAGTCTTTTCATATCTATCTAACTATCTATCTATCTATCTATTTCTGTATCTTCATTTCTATCTATCTATCTATCTATCTATCTATCTATCTATCTATCTCAGTCTGTTCTGTTCTGTTAGTATAATATCTGAATTTCCTACAGTCGTTACTCTTCCATCATATTTATCTGTCTATCTATCTTTCTATTTATATATATCTATCTATCTGTCTGTCTATCTATCTATCTGTCTATCTATCTTGGTATGTTCTTTTCTATCTTTCTATCTATCTATCTGTCTCGGTATGTTCATTAATATCTATCTATCTATCTATCTATCTATCTATCTCAGTCTTTTCATATCTATCTATCTATTTCTGTATCTTCATTTCTATCTATCTATCTATCTATCTATCTATCTATCTATCTATCTCAGTCTGTTCTGTTCTGTTAGTCTAATATCTGAACTCCCTACAGTCGTTACTCTTCCATCATTTTTAGACAGTTGTTATTCAATTTGTTATTAACTTTGTAGAAAACTTCCAAACGAACTTTTGATGAGTTCACGTGATCGCCATTACCTCGATTATTAATGTCTTTGTGGATAAATAAATCTTCAAAACACTATTAACACATCTTTTTTTCCCCCCATCGTCATATAAATTGGGTGATGGACAGAGATGTATATCTTAGATGTGTCCTCATTTGACACTTCTTCATAAACGCGGCAAAATGTCGCCGATCGGATCATTAGCGGAGCTGATAATGACACGAACACTTCGTCTCCTTACCACGATATCGATTTCTTAGATTCATTAATCATTAAGTTTTTGTGAAGAACAATCGAAATTGAACTGTTTGAATAGTGTTTACCCTGCAGTTAGGCACGTGTGAAATATTATTTTATTATTTAAATTTAATTCTTTTTGATACGTGTTTGACTTCATCAGAAATACACTTAAAAGACAACAGTATGTTTGAATTCACTTAATTTATTGAATTCAAAATAGATAGGTAAATAGAAATGAACTGATTGAGATAGATACATAAAAACGAACAGACTGAGATAGATAGATAGATAGATAGAAATCAACAGAAAGAGATAGATAGATAACTAGAAATAAACAGAAAGAGATAGATAGATAGATAGATAGATAGATAGATAGAAATCAACAGAAAGAGATAGATAGATAGATAGATAGATAGATAGAGAGAAAGAGATAGATAAATAGATAGATAGATAGATAGAAATCAACAGAAAGAAATAGATAAATAGATAGATAGATAGATAGATAGATAGAAATCAACAGAAAGAGATAGATAGATAGATAGATAGATAGATAGATAGATAGAAATCAACAGAAAGAGATCGATAGATAGAGAGATAGATAGATAAATATAAATCAACAGAAAGAGATAGATAGATAGATAGATAGATAGAGATCAACAGAAAGAGATAGATAGATAGATAGAAATCAACAGAAAGAGATAGATAGATAGATAGATAGATAGATAGATAGATAGAAATCAACAGAAAGAGATAGATAGATAGATAGATAGATAGATAGATAGAAACAACAGAAAGAGATAGATAGATAGATAGATAGATAGATAGATAGAAATCAACAGAAATAGATAGATAGATAGATAGATAGAAATCAACAGAAAGAGATATATAGATAGATAGATAGAAATCAACAGAAATAGATAGATAGATAGATAGATAGATAGATAGAAATCAACAGAAGAGATAGATAGATAGATAGATAGAAATCAACAGAAAGAGATAGATAGATAGATAGATAGAAATCAACAGAAAGAGATAGATAGATAGAAATCAACAGAAAGGAATAGTTAGATAGATAGATAGATAGAAATTAACAGAAAGCGATAGATAGATAGATAGATAGATATATCAACAGAAAGAGATAGATAGATAGATAGATAGATATAAATCAACAGAAAGAGATAGATAGATAGATAGATAGATAGATAGATAGATGGATAGATAGAAATCAACAGAAAGAGATAGATAGATAAAAATCAACAGAAAGAGATAGATAGATAGATAGATAGATAGATAGAAATCAACAGAAAGAGATATATATATATATATATATATATAGATAGATAGATAGATATATAGAAATTAACAGGCTGAGATAGATTGATAGAAATGAACAGACTGATATATATTATATATATATATATATATATATATATATATATATATATAGAGAGAGAGAGAGAGAGAGAGATAGATAGATAGATAGATAGATAGATAGATAGAAATCAACAGAAAGAGATAGATAGATAGAAATCAACAGAAAGAGATAGATAGATAGATAGATAGATAGATAGATAGATAGATAGAGAGAAATTAATAGGCTGAGATAGATTGATAGAAATGAACAGACTGATATATATATATATATATATATATATATATATATAGAGAGAGAGAGATAGATATAGATAGATAGATAGAAATCAACAGAAAGAGATAGATAGATAGAAATCAACAGAGATAGATAGATAGATAGATAGAGAGAGAGAAATTAATAGGCTGAGATAGATTGATAGAAATGAACAGACTGATATAATATATATATATATATATATATATATATATATATATATATATATATAATATATATATATATATATATATATAGAGAGAAGAGAGAGAGAGAGAGAGAGAAAGATAGATAGATAGATAGATAGAAATCAACAGAAAGAGATAGATAGATAGATAGAAATCAACAGAAAGAGATAGATAGATAGATAGATAGATAGATAGATAGATAGAAATTAACAGGCTGAGATAGATTGATAGAAATGAACAGACTGAGATGGATCGATTTGTCCCTTTTGTTTGAAGATGCCGAACCACAGTGGACTTTGAGTTGCTGGGTGCAACTAATACTTAGGGTTAGGTTTATAATCTGATGTTTGAGCCTTCCCAACAAAACTGAAATGATGTCTCAGCCCAGAATATTTTGGCATCACATTCAATTTTTACATGGGGTGGAGACAACCACTTAAAACTCATCTTATATTACATTGGCCATCTTACTGCTATGGCGGTTAATTTAATTAAATTTGATTACATTCGAAAACTAATTTCCCAAACGGCTTCTAAAGTTTGATGAAAATTATTTGCCAATTCTACAACGAGGGCTCAAAAAATAACGCCGCATATTAAAAACTACAGCATATATAGGACACACATCAAAACTGTTTGATCGAGAAATTTGTTACGATTTTTGTGGCCTTTTTTAGGCTTCAAGTGAGAGCACTTTACTGTGGAGATACATTGTGTTAAGCAGAGCCCGATCTTTAGCGAAGAAATAATTGGTATAATGTATATTTTCAAAACAATTTCGTTACCTGATGACTGCTACACAGCAAAAAAACAATGGTAGCAAAATTGTTCCAATGCAAATAAATCTTATTATAATGGAGATTGTGTGTTTTTCTGTCTGTAACCGAAACTATATTACTACTCAAGTCACAATTCCCTTAGTTATTTACGTCACATTCTCCATGATTCTATTTCTATTTAAACCTCAATTAATAATAAAACTGTTTGACATTATTATTACTGTTGGCCTTACCTAAATACTAATAACATGCAATTGTATTTATATATACAACAAAATACCAGTTTTCAGTGTAAACGTAAAGCTAATTTGCATATTGATATTAAAAAAACTGATTTTAATAAAAATGTGATTGGTATTATTGATTTCTAATTGTTTGGTTTTATCTTAATGAATATGAGTAAAAATCTCTTCAATAAATCCTAAAAGAAATTCATTAACAAGAAGAAATAACTGTAATTTTATTCTTTACTTCCTATTTTAACTAAATAGTTAAATTAGTAAAATTTAGCATTGAAAAACGGAAGTGATAAAAGAGCAACTTTCAGTTGTTCTATTTTCCGATTATACCCCCTCCGTTTCAAATATTTTTATCTGAATTCTTAATTAGTTTCATTAGCCTTTCTGATTTAATCTAATATTTTATTACATTTAAACTTAAATACTTGCACCCGGAGGGTGCATATATTTGCTAGTATAAACTAAAAACATTTATTTATTTCTCTCACTCTCTCTCTCTTTCTCTCTCTCTCTCTCTCTCTCTCTCTCTCTCTCTCTATATATATATATAATATATATATATATATATGTGTGTGTATATATATATATATACATACAAGTTTTGTTGAACTGTATAGACAATTCCTGTCGGACAAGTTTTTCGTTGATCCGTTCCAATTTTCGGGCCATCTTTCTGGTGTCGGGGTGTAACTGGTATATCAATCCCCCAAAGGTTTCAAAACGAGCGCTTTCGGCAATACAATTTGCCATCCTCAGGTGTGAAACGATGGTATGATTTCGTGTCTCCTTTTTAACGAAAACGAGTAGTAGCAAGGAATTAGAAGTGGGAGGTAATAACCATAGGTAGTAGGAGGTTGTAGGAATGGCAGTGGTTCGAGCGAGCATTGCAGTGGTGATTTTATATGATAGGGGGCACAAGTTGTGAGAAAGGAAGGGTTATAGAGGAAGGAGGATAGGCGGAAAATTATAAGCATTTGAG
>CM042157.1:18621460-18629153 GCA_023376005.1 Doryteuthis pealeii
TTATTTCAAGCTTACATCCATGCAATTTTTATGCATGTATTCAGTGGAATTCTCACAACTACGCCTAGATTGTTATATATATATATATATATATATATATATATATATATATATATATATATATATATATATATGAAAATAGATGGAAATTAATCCGACAGTATGAAATTTAACATTATGAAAAAACATATGATGTTTGTTATGTAATAGCTGACAGTACTGTTTCGACCAAATCGATAAGTTGGTCTTCATCAAAGAGCGACATAGATGGGAAGAGAAGATATCCGTTATTTTGATACCCACTTTATATTTTTATATAAACTTTTACAACAAACTCTTTTGAGTTTTTCTATAAACTATAATGCTTCTGATTTTTAAAAAATTAAAAATAAAATTTATTTAATTTTTTTAAAACAGAATATGCGTTTTTCAAAAACTTCAGCGGTTGAACTCAGCGTTCGTTTCTGTAAACAGTCTTTTTTTAACGGATATCTTCTCTTCCCATCTATGTCGCTCTTTGATGAAGACCAACTTATCGATTTGGTCGAAACAGTACTGTCAGCTATTACATAACAAACATCATATGTTTTTTCATAATGTTAAATTTCATATATATATATATATATATATATATATATATATATATATATAAGGTGTAAATTGACGTTGCTAGGTAACTCTCAGTTTCTCGCCTATATGATTTCCATACTAAGACTTGATTTAAAAATCGTATATACCAGAAACTAACAGTTACCAAGCGACGTTGATTTATACACACACGCGCAACCACATACACAAAACACCTAAAAATGCACAATGCCTTTTTTCGATACACACACTCACACACTCTCATACTCACACCGTAAAAGAGAATATTTGACGTCATATTTCAAACCGTCCCCTTTTTTCAGCGTCTTTTCTTCAGACTTCAAATTTTGAACAGACTGATAAACAAGGACTATCACTTGCTTTTTTCGTTATTCTGTGATAAAAATGTTTTATCACCTTCCATATACCAAAAATGCCCTGAAGATGATCTAATTAATAGATCGAAACACTGCAGCGTCGGCCAATAAACTTACCACTCAACTTATTTAAACCTGTGTTTTTTCAATTTTCTAAATTTTCAAAGAGAGTTTAATAATTTGCTTGAAGCATTGTGTATATATTGGTTAGGAGGTTGATTTAGAAGGCTATCACAATGCCAATAAAGAAGAAGAAAAAAATGAATACGATAATAATGGTGTTGTGTGTTAACCTGCATTTTATTCTTGAATTTTCGAGATAAAATCTCTTTTATTAAGATCCAGTGATCTTTTGAAAAAGAGGTATTATCTCGAAAATTCAAGAATTAAATACAGGTTAACACACAACACAATTGTTACCGTATTATTATTTTTCCTTTACACCTGTATTGTTATAGCTTTCTAAATCAACCCCCTAACCAATTTATATATATATATATATATATATATATATATATATATATATATATGTATTTTTATAATGTTTTATATTTTATTTATTACTTTTTTGAGGAAGCCAGTTGAACAGGAAGCTAGGATATACATTGTATCTCTTTATTAGGCTTAGAATTTTAACTTTGTACTTGCTATGTGACATAACTTTTGGGAATATTCTGGCTATATAACTTCTTCTGTCAGTAAATCCAATTATTTTTGTAAAATCCGTCTGATGAGGCTGGGCCCTTAAGGAATTTAAAAAAATTATAATCCTAAATATCTTTTGGTTTGGTTTGGTTTGTTTTGTTTTACGGCATATCAACCCCAGTGGGTCATTTAATGCCGAAAAAGTTTTGAAATAAATCAATTCTTAATGGATAATACATTTTTTTTATAAATACATTTTTCTATTTAACCCATAGATGGGACCCTAACAGGTACTACTACTCCGGGTCAGAGTGGACCTGGGGGCAATGGTGATGAAGGGGTGCTCCACATTCCCCAAACCTCCAAAACTGGAACCTCACCATCAGATAGAGTTTAACGTCATTCCCAGGACATGTAGATCCGCAGCCACCACCTTCTAGCACCCATATGATAAAAAGGGTTGGGGATTGCCATAAGGGCAATAGGGTTGGGAAAATCATATAGGTGCTAGGGTGACCAGCCAATTGATTGGAGGGGGCCTCTCCGACCGCCCGTCTAGCCCATTAATATCTTTTGAGTTTCTGGTCGAAATAAATTATTACAGAATGACGGTTTGTTAAATTTTTCTTTCTTTGAATGTTAAATATTGCTCTGTATATGATCTAGTTTATTGATTATTATACATTGAGCTCTCTTTAGGGATTCATAAAAATCCTTGTATAAATATATGTTTGTACCTACAAGAACATAAAGTATGGTTATAAAGTGAGATTTTGAAGATCACAAATAGAATTATCCCTTACAACCAGTTATTTGGATTACCTTATATATATATATATATATATATATATATATATATATATATGGCTAAACAAATCGAGAAAAATCAATCTCTGTATGTACATTTCGGCCTATTAGGCCTCATCAGCAGAGCTATAGATCGGAAGACCGCCCTGTGCGTGATTTGAAACCGGACTGCCAAGCTGACAGGCCGATCCCATAACCCCTACACTAAACGGACTTCTTAGATTTTTACGATTTGTTTAGAGTAGGTTAATATTCCTCTTCTAGTGTTTACATGTTTACAACTTATCATATCGTCGTGTAATAAAAGTCACTAGAAGAGGAATACATATATATATATACAGAGATTGATTTTTCTCGATTTGTTTAGCCATACATTTAAATAGGTATTCCCGCCTAATTCATTATTAATTAATTAATTTTCAAAATTAGGTACGACTCCAATTAAGCACTTGTTCTCCAAAAATTGTCGGCCAAAAGCCATTCCAAACAAACCATGTTTACATACATATATATATATATATATATATATATATATATATATATAAACAGTTTTTGTGGTACAACTTAATTTATCTAAAAGCTTAAACAATATCATACTTTATTAAATTTTCATCAGTTAATTAAACAAAAGGCGAAAGAAAATGGAGAAGTCAAGGGACCTTAAGTTCTTCATTTTCTTTCTCTTTTTAAAAAATAATTTATTTAATTAGCTGATCAAAATTTAATAAAGTATGATATTTGGTTTGGTTTGTTTTGTTTTACGGCATACCAACCTCAGTGGGTCATTTAATGCCGATAAAGTTTTGAAATAAATCAATTCTTAATGGATAATACTATTTTTTTATAAATACATTTTTCTATTTAACCCATAGATGAGAGTATGATATTGTTTAAGCTTATATATATATATATATATATATATATATATATATATATATATATATATATGTATATATATATATATATATATGTATATATATATATATATATATATATATATATATAATATATATATATATATATATATATGAAAATAAAATGGAAATTAATCCGACAGTATGAATATGATATAATGAAAAAACAAAGGATGTTTACAACTGCATGGGCTCATCAGGAGAGAATGTGCAAACCGTTTCGGGGCCTTCCTCTCGACGGTTTAAAAAGCAACACCATCCCTTCCTAACTGATATGAGGACCCTCGCAATATCATGCATCGACCGCACGTGGGTCGGTCATCAACAAAATTGGATTGTCTTACAAATAATTTTGATATTTATATACACTTTTCATACAAATTTACACTTTTTTAAATTACTCTACACCAGACTTTTTTTTTAAGTCTTATTTTATTACTATAATGCTTCTGATTAATTTTAAAATTAAAAATGAAGTTCATTTTATTTTTAAATATAATTCATTTTATTTTTAAATAAAATTCATTTTATTTTTAATATAGACAGTGCATTTTTTGATTAATTCCAACGTTTGACGACTAGCAGCGTTCTGTTTTTGCTAACGGTCATTTTTCCCGTCTTATTTTTTTGATGACCGACCCACGTGCGGTCGATGCATGATATTGCGAGGGTCCTCATATCAGTGAGGTAGGGCTGGTGTTGCTTTTTAAACCGCCGAGAGATAGGCCCCGAAACGGTTTGCACATTCTCTCCTGATGAGCCCATACAGTTGTAAACATCTTTTGTTTTTTCATTATATCATTATATATATATATATTATATATATATATATATATATATATATATATACGGGATGTTATTTGAAATTCCTCGTATGTCTTTGTATGTTTCTTTGAAGATATAAAACTTATATGTTTTCAGATAATAAACACCTGAAGAGTCTGAAAAACCAAAATAAAAATAAACAAGCCTCATATAATAAATTCAAACAAATAATACCAACTTTTATATAAATATATCCACATTAAATTGTGTATGTATCTCTGAGTGCGTAGTATGTAAGAACAATACCAAACGTTATATAAATATATCCATATCAAATATGTTTATGTATCTCTGAGTGCGTACTATGTACAGATAAATAATAGCAAATTTTATATAAATATATCCACATTAATAAATACATATCTTTGAGTGCGTATTATGTAAAGATAAATAATAGCAAATTTTATATAAATATATCCACATTAATAAATACATATCTTTGAGTGCGTACTATGTAAAGATAAATAATAGCAAATTTTATATAAATATATCCACATTAATAAATACATATCTTTGAGTGCGTATTATGTAAAGATAAATAATAGCAAACTTTATATGAATATATCCACATTAAATATGTTTATGTATCTCTGAGTGCGTACTATGTAAGAACAATACCAAACTTTATATGAACTAGCAAATATATGCACCCTCCGGGTGCAAGTATTTAAGTTTTAATGTAATGAAATATCGTATTAAATTAGAAAGTCTAATAAGAATGCAGATAAAAAGGTTTGAAACAGAGTGGGGGTATAATAGAAAAATAGAAATGAAACTTACTCTTCCATCACTCCCGTCTTTCATTGCTGAAGTTTACTTATTTAACTATTTAGTTAAATTAGGAAATAAAGAATAAAATGACAGTTATTTTTTCTTGTTAATGGATTTCATTTAAGATTCATTGAAGAGATTTTTGCTTATATTCATTATAATAAAACCAAACAATTAGAAATCAATAATACTAAGCACATATTTAATAAAATCACGTTTTTAATATCAATATGCAAATTAGCCTTCCCATTCACATTGTAAACCGCTATTTTTTGTATATATAAATACAATTGCTTGTTGTTTGTATGTAGATATGGACAGCACTACTAAAAAGGTGAAGCTATTTTATTAATAATTGAGGTTTAAATATAAATAAAATCATGGAGAATGTGATGCAAATAACGAAGGGAATTATGATTTGGATAGTAATATAGTTTCGGTTACAGACAAACACACAATCTCCATTATAATAAGATATATCAACATTAAATATGTTTATGTATCTCTGAGTGCGTAGTATGTAAGAACAATACCAACCTTTATATAAATATATCCACATTAAATATGTATGCCTGTGTATCTGAGTGCGTACTATGTAAAGATAAATAATAGCAAATTTTATATAAATATATCCACATTAATAAATACATATCTTTGAGTGCGTATTATGTAAAGATAAATAATAGCAAACTTTATATGAATATATCCACATTAAATATGTTTATGTATCTGTGAGTGCGTAGTATGTAAGAACAATACCAAACTATATGAATATATCCACATTAAATATGTATGCCTGTGTATCTGAGTGCGTACTATGTAAAGATAAATAATAGCAAACTTATATAAATATATCCACATTAAATATGTTTATGTATCTCTGAGTGCGTAGTATGTAAAGATAAATAATAGCAAATTGTATATAAATATATCCACATTAATAAATACATAATAAATATATATTAAATATGTTTATGTATCTCTGAGTGCGTATTATGTAAAGATAAATAATAGCAAACTTTATATGAATATATCCACATTAAATATGTTTATGTATCTCTGAGTGCGTAGTATGTAAGAACAATACCAAACTATATGAATATATCCACATTAAATATGTATGCCTGTGTATCTGAGTGCGTACTATGTAAAGATAAATAATAGCAAATTTTATATAAATATATCCACATTAAATATGTTTATGTATCTCTGAGTGCGTACTATGTAAAGATAAATAATAGCAAATTTTATATAAATATATCCACATTAATAAATACATAATAAATACATATTAAATATGTTTATGTATCTCTGAGTACGTATTATGTAAAGATAAATAATAGCAAACTTTATATGAATATATCCACATTAAATATGTTTATGTATCTCTGAGTGCGTAGTATGTAAGAACAATACCAAACTATATGAATATATCCACATTAAATATGTATGCCTGTGTATCTGAGTGCGTACTATGTAAAGATAAATAATAGCAAACGTTATATAAATATATCCACATTAAATATGTTTATATATCTCATAGTATGTTTATGTATGAGTGCGTAGTATGTAAAGACAATACCAAACTTTATATGAATATATCCAAATAAAATATGTGTGTCTGTATCTCTGAATGTGTAATATGTAAGTGTTTGTATCTTATTGATCATCAAACGTAGAATATCTCTATCCTTGTCTCTGAAAACCTATAATCTCGATCTAGACTAAAACTAATGTTTTTCAAAGTGTCCTAGTCTTAGGAAATCTTTCGACAGTTTCTGGTCAGGTTATTTATCTTCTTATGATTGTGCAGACGAATCGCTGTCACAGTTTTCTGTAAACCTAAGAGATAAACAAGTTGAGATAATGACAAGAAACGCGCCCGAATGCAAACATATAGATACTGAGTGTTCTGCTTAAAAAGTTGTGGGACATTTGTCGTTAAAATAAAAAATAAAAAAATAAATAAATTGTTATTACCATTGTTTTTATGAATTGTTCTTCTTTCTGTTTCAGAAAAGGAACTAATCCTAAATTTAAATGCAAATGGCTGTACCAAATTCTATTACGTCTACTATTCACATTGTTTTAAATTCTTGTTACAAATTCATATATATATATATATATATATATATATATATATATATATATATATATATATATAATAATGAATAAATATTTAAAGGTTTTACATATCTATTTATTTGTTCACAAAGGAACAGTCACAACCCTGATGATTGCCTCGCATGAAACCAAAATGGTTGTTACTGTTCCTTTTTCACCTAATAAATAGATATGTAAAACCTTTATATATTTTTTATTATATTATATAACAGCTCTATTTTATATTGAACACTCTTCCAATAATACTCCGTTTGACACACCGTTCCAGTAAAAGCTGAAACAGTGACAATCCCACACTATATATATATATATATATATATATATATATATATATATATATATATATATATATATATATATATATATGTGTGTGTGTGTGTGTGTGTGTGAGTGTGTATGTGTACCTCGGGGATAAATCTGAAAAGAAATCCCTTAACTAGAAGAAATAACTGTCTGCTATTCTTTACTTCCTATTTTAACTAAATAATCAAATTTAGCAATGAAAGACGGGAGTGATGGAAAGAGCGAGTTTCAGTTCTATTTTTTTTTTATTATCTGATCTCTGTTTCAAATCTTTTTATTTGCATTCTTATTTAGTTTCATTAATGCTTCTAATTTAATATATTTTATTACATTAAAACT
>CM042157.1:18629163-18649163 GCA_023376005.1 Doryteuthis pealeii
AGCTTGAAAAGATATAAAATATTTTTCATTTTAACAGCATTGTGTGTTTTCATATCCTTTTATCCACACACACACACACACACACACACACACACACCAATACACACACACACACACACACATATATATATATATATATATATATATAAGTAATTGGTAATTTGCTTGAAGAATTGTTAAGTATGTTATGAATATTGATGATTTGAAGGCAATTACAATGCATATATATAAAAAAAGATGTTATTTTTGTCTTATCGATTTCAAAGCAAAACTTTATCTTCAGAGACGGTTATCAGAAAATGTATATATATATATAATATATATATATATATATATATATATATATATAGTCTTATCAGAAATATATATATATAGTTATCAGAAATATATATATAATATAATATATATATATATAGTATCAGAAATATATATATATATATATGTATATATACATATATAGTTATCAATATATATATATATATATATATATAGTTATATAAAAACCGCTGAGATGCATCAAAGGAGGACAATTTGTGATGTTACGCCAGTATCCTTACAGATTTCGGGTTTCTTAACATTATATCTGTTCAACCGGTAGACCTGGCATGTTATTAGACCGCCTCCTTTCCAGATTTGCTCTGTGTAATTTACTAATAGATTATTAATTCTTTTATATTGGCTCAGGGATACGCAACAGCCACGCGGAGACTTGCTCGGTACTTATATACAACAGGAAACTAGGAATTACCTAACAAAAAAAAAAGTATTTATATATATCCAATTGCGACTTTAACTTTTCTGCTGCAGAACCATTAGCAAATCATCCAAAAGTGCTCAATGTATCATAAACATATAGCAATAATGATAGTAGTAATAGTATAGTGGAAAAGACTAATGGGTATGCCATTGTTTCGATCTAAATGATTTCATCAGGACTCTACTTTATACTCCACAAAGTTGATATCATTACTTATTTAATCTCACTTTGATTAGTTTGAGACAATAGTAGACGCATAACTCTTTTCCACTATAACTAATTATATATATATATATATATATATATATATATATATATATATATATATATAATTTTTGGATGTTTGTTTTTTTATTTTTTTAGAAGCATTGTTGAATAAAGTATATATTATTATTTATTAATATTTTTGCTTGAAGGCAATTACAATGCGTATATCGTATAAAATTCGATAATTATAGAAAATAACCATGACAAGTGAATTTGGCAAACGATTATGCGATGCTAGAATATCGTACAGTCTGTTTCAACTTTATTAAGTCTCATCAGCGTTGAAACAAACTGTACGATGTTCTAGCATCGCATAATCTTTTGCCAAATTCACTTGTCATGGTTATTTTCTATAATTATCGAATTTTATACGATATACGCATTGTAATTGCCTTCAAGCAAAAATATGAATAATAATATAATATATATATATATTTTTTAATAATGTCGGATTTGTTTTCCATATTTACTCCCATATATATATATATATATATATATATATATATATATATATCAATGTGTATGGTTGACTTGAAGAGGTAGTAGTAAGACAACGCATAGTATTATTACGAGAGTGCTCAATATCTGTGATAGAGCATTAATAAATAAATAATATATATTTTAGTATATATTTATTTGTATGGAAACAAGTCTGCTACCATTGGTTTCATGCTATCCAAACTTAATTGTTTAAACGGAGCAATCATCAGGCAGCGAAAAATCAAACAATTACGTTTGGGTAGTATGACTTGTTTCCATACAAATAAATATATACTAAATTATATACTTATTATCTATTTATTTATTAACGCTCTATCACAGATATTGTGCACTCTCATAATAATACTGTACGTTGGCTCATTACTGCCTCTTCAATAAAATAATGCTTATCCCCTCGTCACGGCCGACTATGTCCCATTCAATAGAGCCTGAGTCATAAAACTACCTTTTGCCTTTGTCTCTTTCCTTTCTTGTGCCTTTTCGTTCTTTTTCGTTCCTAATTTCCATCTCAGTGTACCAGCCCACAACAAGAAAAAAAAACAGCTTTTATTGGGGACAAGATAATAGTACCAACGAACATAACTTAGCCCCATAGGCTATATAACAGTAACAGATACATCATTTTAAATATTACCAAGAGAGATTGTAGAGAAACAAAGACAAATAAGACACATCGTGTTAATGTCTTCTTTCCACAAGGTGCCTAATCGCCCAGTCATTAAAGCTTTGTAAAATTACCATTTTCTTCATCCGCGAATTACAGGGGCTTTTCTCTTCTTTTAGTAGACGTAATAAAAATGTTTGATGTGATCAATAGATCATAAAAACACTGGAGACCGTCCAAAATCAGTGGTATTAAGTAGGGATTAAAATTCCTCAGTCTTATCAGTCATATGGAAATCCGATCTCCCCGACAAGCTAAAGAGACGATTCTTCCAGGCTGTGGTTGTGTCGGTACTGCTGTATGGCTGTACCACCTGGACCTCTGGTAATAATGTTCTCGCAACTGTGCTGCACTCTGCTCACCAACAATCAAAATCTATCTCAAAATGCCTCGTCCACCCGTCGCAAGAGCCAAAATACTACTGCTAGCTGTTTTCGTAGTCGTCGTACGTAATCGTGTGACGCTCCCTCTAGCCGTCGTCGTATGCTTATATGCACGCCTGATCTAGAGAGAATTTGCCTACGTAAAATCCCATTCTCGTTGGTTCGAGATCGCCCATCGTTAAATATAGTGCTTACAGCAGCCATATTTCTTTTCCGCGATGACCCTGCAAGCTAGACTCGTCCGCACACGCTTTGAGTTTCGAGGTATGTTATTTTCATTACATCCACAGGACCCTAACGAAGCGCATTGAGAATAAGCTAGATGGGAGCTGCACAAGAATGCTGCGAACGGTTCTGAATAAGTCGTGGAAGTAGCACTCCACAAAAAAGCAACTGTATGGCCACCTACCCCCTATCTCACAAACCATACGAGTAAGACGGGCTAAAACATGCGGGGCACTGCTGGAGAAGCCAAGGACGAGCTCGTAAGCGACGTACTACTGTGGAAGCCAGCACATGGGCATGCTAATGTGGGCCACCCAGCCAGGACCTACATTGACCAACAATGTAGGGATGCTGGCTGATGAGCGCGCGTCTCAGAGTCGGGAAGGTTGGCGAGAGATCATCATGGATATCCGTGCAAATTGCGCGACATGATGATGATGATAATTCCTCAAGGGCCTGTTTAGCTCAGTCGGTAGAACGGTTCGACTTGGAACCACAAGCTTTTGGGTTCGATATATCGGTTCTTTCCAACTCAACGTATGAGTAGCACAGGGATCTGTGCGTTAAGTGAGAAGCTGATGGTAGGTGTTGCTTCCACCTCAGACGCTGTAATAATCTCCTTGGTCTAGCGCTAGTGAAAAGGGGATAGATTCCCCTCGCTGTCTGGCTGATACCGACTTTAGGCCGTCCAGACGACTTTACTTACTTACTTACATACATTCATCACTTTCCTCGGTTCTCTTATTTGGAACTAGAGAACACTAAATGAAATTACTTTTAGTGTCTACCGGTAGGTGCTAGGTGGCGTAGCGAGCAGAATTATAAAAGTATAAGCGGCAAAGTCAATCCCTCTTTTATCTTCTAGCCTTGTGATAAGTAAAACGCACCAGTTGCGTTTCCTATTTACGGAGAGGAGGGGGGGGGGGCTTTGTGCCCTAGCAATCTCGGGTCACATGGCACACAATAACATGCTTAACATGTAAGTCTTTACAACTTCCTTTTCTATTATCACGGACTCAAAATCTTTATCAAAAACTATTTTCCTATTAGGTCAATTCGGTTATACATCTCGTTTTTTTCGTATCTCATATCCACCTTGTATTCTCTACGTATTGTGAACATCATACTCACCTTTACAGAAAGGCTGTGACTAGCGTCTAGTCACTAGAAAAAAAAAGACAGAGTGTAACTGAATACACTCTGTAGCAAGTGACAAGTCTTCAGTATATATGGATAAAATATCTATACTGAAACCACCAGCCAATCAGGATCCTGGAAATAGACTTGACCATGCCCTATAGTGAAATAGCCAAACCTTTTATTTAAACCACATAGCAAGTCTGGATTCTCAGAAGCAGATTCAACTTGCAGCACAGATGAATACTGATCAGTTAAGTTTTGCTCAGGCAATAAAATATCCTTGTTATCACTTCGACGTGAATTGTCCTCACATTTATTCCGTACGAGGAAGCAATATATTAAACCTACCATCGTTCTTCAAAAAAGATCGTTTCTAAAGATTACCAAATGAGATTAAAGAGACAAATGACAAATAAGAAAATCATGTAAATGTGTCTCCTTTCCTCGAAACGCCTAATCAGCCATTCATGAAAGTTTTGAAAATTACCATTTTTTTTCTCCACAAAATTAAAAGAGTTCTTCTCTTCTTTTAGTAGATGTCAGAAAACCTTTTATAAGGTCAGTGGTGTGGCATAGGTCAAAATTCAAGTTGTATTAGTAGTCGTTAGTAGTAGTAATAGTCGTTAGTTCAGAAACAACATACGCAACTCGTATAGTCACAAAGTTTATTCCTTTCTAGGGCTCGTGGGTTTCTTTTTCAGAGAGAGAGAGAGAGAGAGAGAGAGAGAGAGAGAGAGAGAGAGAGAGGAGAGAGAGAGAGAGAGAGAGAGGTAAATTATTCAATCGTAAATCATGTTTCGGTACAACTATGCGAAAACCATACAGGGGAAACCGGAACGTCCCCGTCTGCCTCCCACAAAACCTAGCTGAAAAAAACGAAAGATTTTTTCTACCTATATTTCTTGTCCTGGAGGTAGGAGGGTCACATCCGTTTACAGCCAAAAGCCGGAACTTCCGTTTTTATTTTTAAATCTATTTCCTGGGCCATTCGTCGGTCAATTGCTGGCATCCCGCTGAGTGTCTACCCTTCCAACCTTCAACGCTTGTTCTTATTTCTTTCTCTCTCCCTCTCCAGAAATCCGACTACCGTTTTGTTTCCAATCCGCACACTCCCCACTGACCACAATAATTACGCTACAAGTGGATCATAAAAACACTGAACACTGCCCATGTTGTATACCCCTTTACTAGGGTATATAATACACAAAGAGAGAAACAAATAGTTATGAAGGAATGATAGATGATGGTTCTCACTTGTCAATATCTGCTTGCTGGTTACTTCGTCTAACTCGGCCGCCATCTTCTCTTCATTGATCTGTTTTCTCGGGCTGATTCTTTTAGGGTTGCTTTTCCGTATTGGTCATTCCTGTTTGAATTCATCAATTAACAAGACTTGGGTGTTTTATCATAAATACTTTATTTCACTATCCAACCCATATTTATCTGCCACGGATCGAGATGGATCCCGAGAGCTGACAACACCGTTCACTCTCCTCGAAAGTCTAGTCTCATCTGAAACTAATTCTCACGCGTCTGTAATCGGTGCGTTTTCAAGGGGTCAAGTAAAAGTTTACTAACCGCCAATAACTGTCGGGTAACTTTCCATGGACCCAGTCATTCTACATCTAACGCTCCCTAATCAAAATATTCTAACTACAGGCACATACATAATTCAATAGCTGCTTATAAAATTATGTAAAAGCCAAAATTAGTGAGATAAGATCTTTTTAAACGGACGCGTTAAATTGTTGTATACCGCTTTACTTCTATTATTCTTCTGCTCATCTTTGGTATTTTATGTTCTTCTTCTAGCGTCTCCTCTAACGTCTCTTCTGGTTGGTCTTCCTTGATTCATTTCTTCTTCTAGGTCAGTCTTGTTGCCAAGACATTCATCAACCACAAAACCATATTATTTATTTAAACCTTTATTTACTCAACTAAACATATTTCTCTAACTAAACCCAACGCGCGTGTGCAGTGAGCTCCTGTTAAGACAGATACATCTTCTCTGCCTGACGTCCAAGCTGAAACTGAAGACCCAGCCAGATCCCACGTGACTTCACGTATTTCGCGGGCTTTCTGTAATATTCCATGGAAAGTCCCGCCCGTGATATGAAAAGGGGCCATCCCTTCAGAAATACAGGGGGTTGACAATAATCTATGCATAGATTATGTAACAAAATTTCTCGGAATTTAGGAATGATAGTCAATTAACTCGAGCTATCCACACAGTTTTCTTTATTTTGTTGTTGTCTCGAATAGGCATGGACAATGTTTTGTTTTCTACGAGGGTTCGGGTTAGAGACAAGACAAGAATAAGCAATCAGTTTATACCGATCTTCATTGCATGAGAATCAGCGTCAAAGAGACACAGTTAATGGCTAAAACTAAGAGAGATAATGTTCTTTAATGGAGAGTTCCTATCAGTTGCATCGTCTTGGTGAAATGATACACATAAGAAATTAAGTGCTGAGTATATTTATTAAGCACCAGTATCCGGTGCAAACGGATACATACAAAAACACAGAAAAATAAGTAACAAAACAATTAACAAGACAACAAGAAATAGAAGAAGGTCAAACCCAGTAAGATCAGTCCGAATATTAATCAGCTTATTAATCAACTATTGAAGTCCTTAATGCTAGACTATTTATGAGCGAGTCCATCTTGTGAAGAGCTGAAGGGATGCTAGCTTCTCTACAACAATATCGAGGAAGATTACTAGTTGATATAACAGGCAAACTGCAGCTGCGGTGTTTTCTGAATGACCCGCCTAATTCTACGAGGAAAATGATGTTCATTAAAATGTTTTTATCGTTCTGTTCTCACTTGTTCACCCCTCTCCCTCTCTGTCTCTGTCTCTGTCTCTCTGTCTCTCTCCTGCTTAAAAAATGTTTGGAGCAGCTGGTGTTCGAAGGGAATAATAATTATATTACTTAGATATCAGTGATGATATTATACCAAGACTTTCTTTTTATTATAAAAGATCTTGTAGTGCGGCACAAATACTTGGCTTTTTTGGTGAGAGATGGTGGACATGTCTTCCCACCTCTTGTGTCCGTTGTGTTATATCAGTAAGCAATTACTAATAAGAACGAAATAAAGGGTTATGCCCCTTGTTTCGTAGACGTGACTTGGGGTCACAGCGAGTTGAATAAAAGTTGTAAACCCGTCAACACGTGTTCTGGTCTTGCATCCTCTTTTGCCTGCTCGTAATTAGCATTGCCTGCTACTATCCTAACCTCCGGCAGAAGTACGTTCGTGCATGAAACACGTTGGCCACAGGATAATTCACTCGCATAGAACTTTCTTTTTTGACTCCGTTCTTGGAACGGAATATATCTACTTTTTTCAGTCCTCGTTTTTGGGGTGAAATTTAATTTCTAATTCATAATTAAGTTTGGTTTCTAAACATGAAATATATTTCATTATTTACTAGGAAAAGGGATTTTTAAGATTTTCTAAACATGAAATATATTTCATTATTTATTAGGAAAAGGGATTTTTAAGATTTTCTAAACATGAAATATATTTCATTATTTATTAGGAAAAGGGATTTTTAAGATTTTCTTTTGGGAAAAATTATTTTTACCTATTTCTTACCATTGCTATTTTTTTGCTGATTTGCTATTTATTTAGTGTTTTTTGTATTTTTTTTATGTTCTGAAATCAAATATTATATCTACATATCTACAAAGTTTAGCTGAGAAGTTCATAGGCTAACCAAGATATTTTGCTATTTTTTAAAATTAGTTTATCTATTGTTGTCAGAATTTTGTAAATGAAAGCTTGGTTTCTAAACATGGAATATATTTCATTATTTATTAGGAAAAGGGATTTTTAAAATTTTCTTTTGGGAAAAATAATTTGTCTCCAACTTCCACTTAGCATGCGAAAACAACTGAAGACACATTAATTCTTTTCTAACCATTTTCTTGTACCTCGTCTTATACATTGATGGGAAAACATTATGTACACTTTCCCTGTTGGGAACATATATGTTATGTTGTTGCTTGTGTATAATTAAAACATTCGTATATGTATTTTGCATCCGAGTTAGGTGTTTGTATTTCCTGACCGAATGTTCAGAGT
This sequence comes from Doryteuthis pealeii, assembly GCA_023376005.1. NCBI lineage: Eukaryota > Metazoa > Mollusca > Cephalopoda > Myopsida > Loliginidae > Doryteuthis > Doryteuthis pealeii. The sequence goes on from CM042157.1 coordinate 18,637,193, forward strand.
TAGTGTATCCATGGACGCACCAACGCACTCTCAGGTCCTAGTGTTGGTTATAAGGTAATAATCACTATTCTTTGTAGCATAAACATCAGACTCACTATAGAAGCAATATTTCAGTTACCACTCTGCAGTAGGCTTGCGACATTGCAAGATCCGTATTAAGTTACGGCTTGCTTGTGCCTTGTCTGCCAATTCGATGCTAATCTATACATATATAAAGAGCAGTTGTGTATATGTTTTTGTCCGGAGTAAACTTTGAAGATTAAACAATTAACGACAAAGTAAATATATATACACATTAAATATCACCAGGGCTTGGTTTTTGAGCAAAAATAATGAAGATTTGTTTGATATTATCGAATGCATTTAAAAATTAAATGGCATTATAAAATAACGTTAAAATTCTACTCGGCCATTTTCGGTGTTTCAATGTTTTTTTTCTTCTTCTCTTTCTGTTACATAATCTATGCGGTTGCATAAGATTATTGTCAATCTCCTGTATTTCTAAAGGGATGTCCCTTTTCATATCACGGGCGGGACTTTCCATGGAATAGTACAGAAAGCCCGCGAAATACGTGAAGTCACGTGGGACCTAGTTTGGTCCTCAGTTTTCAGTTGGACATCAGGCAGTGAATATGTCCTGCCTTGATTGGAACTCACACTACATACGCGCGATGTGTTAGTCAGATATTTAGTTACATGAAATGTTTAGTTAAGGAAATAAAAGTTTAAGAAAATTAACACGGTCTTATGATTAATGAATGTCTTGGTAACAAGGCTGATATAGAATAAGAAATGAGTTAAGTGCGACCGACCCAAGACGAAGTCCAGATGTTAGAAGAGACCTAGAAGAACTTAAGATATAGAAGAACAGAAGAAGAATAGAGGAAGTAATGAGAAGGGTATTCAACATTTCTTTTTTTTTCTCCCCTACCCAAGCGATACCGTGTAGTCGCTTCTAGTTGGAATATAAAACATTCTTATAATCTTTTTATCGAAGGAAATAAAATCAACTTTTCAATGTTTCTGTTTACGTGTATGGACTTCTTCAGTGGAAATAGTAGAGGTAGCTTCAATGAAAAATTACCTTGACATTTTAGTAGTTCGGCTTTTAGTAGGGACTACTGATTAGCCATACCTCATGCAGTTCACATCTCGAAAAAATTTGCCCATGCCTGGTTTAGAATCTCAATATAAGACGATGATTTTGTTTTGTGTGTTTCATTTGGATTATTCGGAGTGTTGTCTTAATCTTTATTGTTATCTACGCAACGTTTCGGTCGATATGCCCTTCGGCCTTCTTCAGGTATTTCTTGTCGGACTCAGAAACCGCCTCAAACTTGGGAAACACTCCTCGAACTTGGGAACCTTCTCTTAGAACTCGGCAACCTTCTCTTAGAACTCGGCAACCTTCTCTTAGAACTCGGCAACCTTCTTATCTTAATCGGTAGTCTTCAAGTCGCAATCGGGAGCTTTCATGGACATTTGAACCTAATCCTTAATTCAATCCACGCGGTTACACTGTTATCATTCTCCTAGCCTTGACTGTGCACAAATGTTAAGCTGTGTTAATTCTTCTATGTTAAAGTCGCCCTTGACTAGGATTGAACCTGCAGCCTAGAGATAGCTGTCTCTTGGAACTGTATTAACTCAACACCTAAATTCACTACGCCATGTGTCTAATTGGACTTAGGTTTTCGAGTCCGACAAGAAATACCTGAAGAAGACCGGAGGGCACATCAGCCGAAACGAATTTGGAATTATCCAAATAATCCAAATTATCAAAATCCAAATAATCCAAATTATCAAGCCTCATCTTTAAAATTTTGAGAAATTCTGTATTTCAATTCGCTAGTCTCCGTCTAGGTATTTGTAGAATGATGCATAGGATCTTACATTGTCGCAAGCTTACTGCAGAATAGTCGGTTCTTTTTAATGTAAGATCCGTATTGAGTTGCGGCTTGCTTGCTGCCTTGTGTAACGTATTGGTCTCTTTTCACGATATTAAATCGTATACGTAACGTTGTGGGGCCCAGCGCGTCTTCAAAACACATGGTACTATTAGGACTTGTAAATTCGTGTATCATGGGGTTGGCAATGCTCGTTCGTTTACAAGCGCACACAGATCTAGTAGTCCTTTTCGTTGGTCGACCCCAAAATTCTTCCACACTTCTTCGCGTGGTCAGGGAAAGGTATCACCTTACAAGACAAGTGGTTCTTCGTTGCGGTCAATTAACTTTCTATCCCCACGGGGTATCTTTGGGCAGGGAAATCTCATTCATAAAAGGTGTCGTAGTATTTCTTTCACGTAGTAACTGAGATGACGATAAGTTGCTTTTCATCTATTCACTTAATGCAAGTTATTGAGAGAGAGAGAGAGAGAGAGAGAGAGAGAGAGAGAGAGAGAGAGAGAGAGAGAGAGAGAGAGAGAGAGAGAGTCGATTTCTTTAAGTTTTTAGTAACGTTCCTACTGTCAGCACCAATTATCAGGTTTCACACACCAGCGACACCATGTCTCGATTCCAGGACCCCAGTCGCTCGACTATCACTACTTCGGCAAAACTCCCAGCCCCGACTGCTCTGAGCAAGTTCCGTCAACCCGACTGTCAAACCAACTCCACTGCTCCAGACCAACTGCCTTTAAAATCGCAGGTTCCCTCATTATATAGAAATGGGTGTGGAACATTCTAGACTCGTAGAAATTTTTCGAATGCTCTAACTGTTTTACCAAATTGCACGTGTCGATTAAGAGGTCAACGGGTCAACCATCCTTTCTTCTGACAAACCGATTAAAATAAATTTTAATAGCAAAATCCTAGACTCCCTGGCTACGAATCGACTCACAGGTGATAATGAGAATTACATTATCCTCTTGCTTGCCCACTCCCGTAAGGTCTGAGAATCATGCTACATCCTATTAAGGTTTCTCTGTGCCTGGCACAAGGCCACAAATATGGTGTTCCATCATGCTACACTTGTCTGTCACAGAGTATGATATTTATTCTACAGTACTTCAAACATTAAAAACCCGTTTCTGATCACGCACCGCATTACCCCTGTCAAAAAACTACACTGCAGAGAAACCAGACGTTATTTGTCGAGGGAATTTACTGCAATTCCTTTTAACTCTTATGTGCGAATGTCATCAATGAGGTCGCAACTCTAGCATTGCTCAACAAGTTCGTCAGTCCCTTAGTGACAGATCAAAAAGAGGATTGAAGGCTCTCGCGGGGCTGAAAACACTACAAAGAGAAATATTCAAAACTGTCGTTTGAGGCAGACACATGAAGATATGTCTTGTCGATATACATATACATATACATATACAATAATTTTTTCAGAGAGAGAGAGAGAGAGAGAGAGAGAGAGAGAGAGAGAGAGAGAGAGAGAGAGAGAGAGAGAGAGAGAGAGAGAGAGAGAGAGAAATGTGCGAACACCTACGAATTCAGAAACAGAATTTAAGCGTCTACAACACCTGCTTGGGCTTGTTTGGCCGGCAGGCTTTCATAAGAACTGAACCCTCTTGGTGCGCTATGTTTCAGATCCGAATATACTGTTATGTTTATTTAGCCATTGGCATAAGCAGATGCTTGTTTGACAAGAGCGTGGGTTGGTAGGCGCTTGGACAAATTACTCTCCTATAAATACGTTTATGCCGATGGTATAAAAGATGATATACAATAGACATCATATATAAGGTGTGTGTATGTATAAAGCCTCAAAAGGCTTATAAACTTTTATACACTCACAAACCCCCCCACACACACACATATATAGATTATGATTATATACAATAGACGTCATATATAAGGTGTATATACTTAGAGATTTTGTAGTTTTCTCTTATTATTATTTTATTTTATATTTAGAATAATAATAAATAGAATACATGTGTACATGGACAAACTCCTGGCCGAAACACGTGTTATTAAAATAAATCTATTTTTATCCATTCAGCATTTTCTTTCCTTTGTCTATTTTTTTCTTATTTTTTTCTTTCGACATACCGTGGGATTCGCTTCCATTTTCATTTTACGTATAAGGTGTGTGTATTTATAAAGCCTCAACAAGCCTATACACTTGTATACACACACACACACACACACACACACACAGACACATATATATATATATATAATGATTATATACAAAAAACGTCATATATAAGGTGTATGTAGGTATAAAGTCTCAACAGGCCTATAAAGATTTATACACTAACAAACACACACACACATACGCAAACACACACACACACATATTATGATTATATATACTATAGACATCATATATAAGGTGTGTGTATATATAAAGCCTCAAAAGGCCTATAAACTTTTATACACACACAAACACACACACACACACAAACACACACACACACATACACACACACACACACATATATATATATATATTATGATTATATACAATAGACGTCATATATAAGGTGTATATACTTAAAGATTTTGTAGTTTTCTATTATTATTATCTTATTTTATATTTAGAATAATAATAAATAGAATAATTGTGTACATGAACAAACTTCTAACCGAAACACGTGTTATTAAAATAAATCTATTTTTATCCATTCAGCATTTTCTTTCCTTTGTTTATTTTTTTCTTTCAAAACTGTCGGATTCGCTTACATTTTCATTTTACGTATAAGATGTGTGCATGTATAAAGCCTCAAAAGACCTCTACAGTTTTATACACTCACAAACACACACACACACAAACAATTGACTTCAATTAAGCACATATTCTCCCATATATATATATATATATATATATATATATATATATATATATATATATATATATATATACACATCTGGTGTCGAGAAAAACAATTGACTAATGAGTACCCAGGGTAGATCTGACTGAAAGACGAAACTTTCGTCTTCATTTAAAAAAAAAAAGATTCTACATTGGGTGTTGATGGGAAATATTGTGACAAGTTCGTCAAGGTTCATGACCATAATTAGATACTTAGATATATTTGACAGATATAATATAGTAGTGTGATACACTTATATAGTTTAGTTAACAAAAGACTATACGTGGGTGTGCTGCGAAGTTCATATGCTGACGTCATATCAACTGTTGATGACGTTTTTAACAAATGGCACCCAAAACAACAGACGAAAAGAAAAGATAGCAATTTTATTTGGTCATCAAATGCGTTTGAGACGTCATGAGAGAATTTCGTTCCATTTCATTTGAAAATACAATTTTTTGACGGACCTTTATAACATCGCTCCTTAATATTCAACTGATCATAGTTAATATACCCAATATATATAAAAAGCGAATCTCTTGAAGAGGATTATTCATTTATTCATTAACAGATGCATTCAATGAATATTTGTTTTATATTATTTCTATAGTTACATACGGACGGATTTCTTTCAATTTTCCTATGGCATTAATTCATAATAATTGTTTTCAGAGAGAGAGAGAGAGAGAGAGAGAGAGAGAGAGAGAGAGAGAGAGAGAGAGAGAGAGAGAGAGAGACCTGCACAGGTAGGTATATATGTATGCGAGCATAAATATGTATGTGCATACACACACACACACACACACACACACACACACACACACATATATATATATATATATATATATATATATATATATATATATTCAGAAAAGAAAATAATTGTTTACTTTTTATGATTACCTAATAATTGTTTATTTTGTATGATTATCTCTCTCTCTCTCTCCTCTCTCTCTCTCTCTCTCTATATATATATATATATATATATATATATATTATATATAAAAGGAAAAGAAATATAAAATAAATATTTCTATTTGTATGATAACCTTTGTTTTTCCTTTTCTATATATATATATATATATATATATATATATATATATATATATATGTGTGTGTGTGTGTGTAGAGATAGATAGATAGATAAAGAGAGAGAGAGAGAGAGAGAGAGAGAGAGAGAGAGAGAGAGAGAGAGAGAGAGAGAGAGAGAGAGATTGAATTAACATCCCCAGTTGTGGTTTGTAAAAAAATGAATTTTAGGAAATGTATTGGATATGAAATTATACCAAAAAAGTTTGCAAAGCGAAGTAAATTTAAAAGAATAAATACTGCCGTAGAATAAAAAAAACATTAAAATCATTTCGTAAGATTTATAAGAAAGGAAACGTTTGACCTAATTTAAATCGGCCCTATTCTTGAGAAGCTCCGGGCTAGCCGCTTCTGAACCGTAACGTACACATATATTTCACACTATCTAATCACACTCTTTATTCTCACAGAGAAACTAACATATATAACGACGAAGTAATCAAGATATACATAGAGAGGGGGAAAGTGACAGTCAGAATGTGTAGTAAGAGACGGGTCAGTTTTGACTTATTGCAAATTACGACTAATTAGAACCAATTAAAATGTTTTTTTTCAATAATAACTCAATAATAGAAATAAGGATTATTTTGATATGAATTTTGTGTCATTAAATTAATAGGAAAAAAGTCTTTAACAAACAATCGTTGATGTAATCAACTTTAGTAGAATATATATATATATATATATATATATATATATATATATATGTGTGTGTGTGTGTGTGTGTGTGTGTGTGTGTTATGCTAAAGTTGAGTAAATCAATGTTTTTTTGTTACAGGCTTTTATCGCCTGTTGTTTACAGATTCTAACCTCTCTGATGATCGTAAAAAATATACATAGATGTATGTATTCATCAGTTAAAACATAGTAGCTGTCGACGCCCGAGGGATTAAGGAACCGGGCTGAGAAAATGTCTGTCGGGTATCGCTCCTGGTCAGCAGTAGTTGCCTTGTCTAGTCACACTGCTGAGACGTTAAACGTCGAAACACGGTGTCTGTGGATGACTTATATATATATATATATATATATATATATGTATATTAATAAGTCATCCACAGACACGTGTTTCGGGGTTTCACGCCTCTTCAGTGTGGCTAGACACAACTATCCTTGGCTAGGGTCGAACTCAGACTGACCGCATGGTAGGCCGATATCTTATTCCCTCGTCCACTGACAGCTGATGCGGAGACTGGTGTTTTTTTTAAAACTATATTAAGTACATAGGAATGTTTATGTATTTTACGGTCAGTGAGAGATCAAATTTCCGGGGAAATGATCATTACTTATTTGCTTAGTAGTGAGAGATAATTTAAATTACCAATTAGAGAGCTCATCACAAAATTTATGGGAGCATATATTAATAAGTCATCCACAGACACGTGTTTCGGCGTTTCACGCCTCTTCAGTGTTGCTAGACACAACTATCAATGGCTAGAGTCGAACTCAGACTGACCGCATGGTAGTCCGATATCTTATCCCCCTCGTCCACTGACAGCTGATGCTGGAGTTTTTTTAAAACTATATTAATACGCGTATGGTTCAACATACTTTTGAAGAAGAGTACTTTTGAAGAAAAAGGCATGTGTATAGAGCCATACTCCTTGCCACCCTTCTATATAGATTAGAGTCGTTAGTCACTTATGGCCACCCATGCTACCTCCCCGCAAGCCTCATCATCCTCTGTTTTATTTAATTAAAGCCCTTGAACTGGCGAAGATTAGTACCGAAGCCATGCTGATACGCTCCCAGCTACGATACACGTCTCCACGATGAGGAATCATCTCCTGCCTCAGACCACACTGTACGGAAAACTTTCCACTAGCCATTGTGACAAGGACCACCAAGGAAACCAGACAAAAAATACTTGAAAAAATCCCTTTGTGCCGGTCACATCAACCATCGTCGATGGCACCAACTGTATATTTCCTGCTCTGTATGATTATATAATCATTTAGCAATAAATCTTTTTTCTTAATTTTAACGGTGAATTGTCTCGTCCTGTGGCAGTTAACATTCAATGACTTCTTACCCCGTCTCAAAGATGCTCCGACCAAGTTACGCCGATCTCGGTTCTGCGGATCTAAAAAAAAAAAAAGACACACGTGGGCACCAAAAGCACCAAAGAAGCAACAAATTGGACAGTGCACGTGGCCAACTCAGTAATAGGACCACAGTAACAATTGTGTATAACTTTTTTTTCCTTATTAGTGACGGATCCATTACTCAGTCCTAAAACTAAGAAATAATTCAGTATAACTTTCCTGTAATTAAACTAAACAGTAAAAAAAACCTTTAGGAGACAAAAATTAATTCGATCAGCTTTAGTATGATAATAGATATATTATATTGTTATGAAATTCCACGTATGCTTCTTTGTGGCTATATGTGGTGAATGTTTGGAAAAGAATTGTGGTTGTCTTATAACCGTAACGCCTGGTGTTTTATCTCAAACCATGTTGTATCCTTTTTCGAAAACAACCGCAGGGTCACCCTCACCCCCCCCCAAAAAAAAAAGAGTGCACGAGGAAGCACCATAACACGTTACTATCAAACCCGGACCAGACCTTCAGATGCAGTCACTGCGACCGCACCAGCCTTTATCGAAGCCACAAATATACCAACTGTCAGGGTAAATTAAAAGTTCTTAATCTTCGTTCACGAAGCCAGGTCATGCGTTTATATATTGCTGATGTATATACTCCGTGTTGTTAAGAGCGGAGACAAAGTCTTTATGAAAATCATCTTTAGAGCTTGTTTATACTCCGTGTTGTTAAGAGCGGAGACAAAAGTCCTACAGTTATAAAATGTTTTCACTTTAACAGCATTTTGTGGTGTTTTCATATCCTTTTATCTATACTCATGTTGTTGATGTATAGGTGTGTTGTTGTTGGCTGTCAACTCGTGCTCGAGTAGGACCATTTCCTGTTCTTTTCTTTTGTTTTTGTCATACTTGAGTGCCAGTAGCATTTGACACTGTATTCTTGTGTTTTCTCAGATAACTCACCAGGCCAGCTCTGGAGACGCATACTCTTCCACAAACTACATGTTCACACTCCTCCACTTTGAATGTTGCTGGATTGAAAATTACCCTTTCTAATAGCCCTCTCCAATTTTTGGTGTTTAATTCGGTTGGACTCAAATTCCTTCTCAGACTGGCATAGATGTACATACCTACATACATAGTTTTTCATTCAACATTGTTTAAATAGATTGACCGAGGAAGCAAAAGACTATCACAGTCTTCTCATTCACTATGATAAATTCGTTTTTCCTCAAATTAACAAAAGCACTGATGAAGATCTATTGAAGCAGATCGTAACACTGCAGCGTTCGCGAAAGAAACAGCACCCGTTTTATGAAATTGTGTTTTTTTTCAATTTTTCACTATATTACATACTGTCGGATTCACTTCCATTTTCTCTTCATATACCTACATACATGCGTATGCGTTTTTTAGTGTCCATCTATCTATTTCAGTATGTTCATCTATCTATTAATCTCTCTATTTCTGTCTTTTCATCTATCTATCTATCTATCCATCCATCTATCTATCTATTTATTTCTGTTGGATGATGTTATGTCCTAGTCTTTTGCATTTAAAACTATGTTTATTAAATGTAAATAAAAATAACCAGAGAACGGTGGGCGCCAATATGCTATTCAGCTTCCTTCATAACACTACCCCCTCCCAAGCAGGAGAAGCAAGGACGAACACACAAGTGACATTCGCCTGTGGAAACCAGTACATTGACATGCTAACGTGGGCCGCCCAGCAAGGACCTACATACACCAGCTCGGATACTGGATGCTATTCAGAAGACCTAGAAAAGTTTGGCGAGAGACTGTCATGGATATCCGTGCTAATTGCGTGACATGATGATGATGATGATGATGGACCCCTCGCCGAAGACTGTTATTCAGATATTGAACTTTTGAACCATATGACCTTTAGGCACCTCTTTCTGATATTGATTAAGAAAGGACATGTTTTCATTTACACCGTCAATATCCGGTTGTTTTTAGATTTAAAAAATAATAATAAAACTAACCCCTAACCCTAACCCCTAACTCTAACCCCTAACAAACAACTGGATATTGACGGTGTAAATGAAAAACATGTCCTTTCTTAATCGAGATCAAAAAGGGGTGCCTAAAGGTAATATGGTCCGAACGTTTTCGTGCGTGTATGTGTATTTAAATATAATTAAGTATATCTAAAAATTCTCCTGCAGTTATGCGCCATTGTGCCGTGCCAGTTCTTTTTTTTTAATCACACACAATGGTATAATCTGACGCCTTCTTCCCACGTGTTCGTGTGATGAACTTGAAGTGAAAACAACTAAGTTTATATCACACCGAATGCCCTCAGGTGTCTTAAATGGAATGATGATTCTTAAGGCACGTGTGAAACGCCCTCGGGTAACACTATATGCTGATGAACCAAAGAATTATCACCGGTTTCCTCGTCAAGTGTTCGTTATTCATGTTTTCGCGAAAAGAAGGGGGAAAAAGGGGGGGGGAAGGCCCTCTGTAGAACCGAAACGCAATACACTGATGAGCTAAAACATTATGACCGTCTTGGTTCGCGAAGGATTCATTTTTCATTTTGGATCTTTTTTGTCTATGCAATTGATCATTTTTCCACCTACCAACATACCTATATACTTATATCAGTTTCTTCACACACACACACACACACACACACACACACACACACACATATATATATATATATATATATATATATTTGTTAATGTATGAGTAGTAGCTTACCGGTGGGTATGTGTACGATCGTTGGAAGCGCACAAGTATCCAGGGGTTAAGATTGAGAAAAAACAAATACAAAGTGCTCAATACAATGTAGAGCAAAAATTTATTTTAACAATGGAAAGGAGTAACCTACTTGAGTTTCATCGATTGATTCTTCAGGGTTACATCAGTTGAATTTATAATAAGTTAATAATCCCCATAAATTAATCCAAATTTTTAATCCAATAAACAAAAACGGTTCACGATAAATCTTTGAAAATATAAATAAGCGTTCGTCTATTAAGGATAAATCCCATTCCAACGGGCATGTATTATACCAACTGAGATTAATCGAAAACTCGATTAATTTAACTAATGTAACCCTGAAGAATCAATCGATGAAACTCGAGTAGGTTACTCCTTTCCATTGTTAATATATATATATATATATATATATGTATTGTATTGTATTGTATTGGCATTTCAGTCTCGGAAGACTATAATGATGTTTTTATGTACCTCTGAAGTTACAGCGCCTCCTGTAATTGTGAAGTTCGATGTTTGAAAAACATTATCGACCAAAGATTTTGCATTTAAAGGCTGTCCCTGAAGATGTTGATGTGCCGGTGCTTTGTAGCCGCTGCTTTCTTCTAGGCCTCTTAGCTTCATGGTGTTGCGTCAGGGTGAGTTCTGACATGAACATAATATATATATTATATATATATATATATATATATATATATATATATGTGTGTGTGTGTGTGTGTGTGTGTGTGTGTGTGTGTGTATGTGTGTGTGTGTGTGTGGTTAAGAACAGAGGAAAAAGTGTAGATAAAACAACTCACACAAGCAGATAAAGAGGAAGTATTTTGATACTTATTTTATATACTTATCTCAGCTTCTTCATCTCTATCTTTTTATTGCTGTTACTATATATAATATATATATATATATATATATATATATATATATATTAATTCTATTTATTGTTGTTATTATTATTATTAGTGTTACATCATTGTTTCCACTATTATTATTATTGTTAATATTATTATTATTGTATAAATGTTTAATGTAATTGCAGGCATTTTAGAAAAACAAACATGTAAACAAAGACTAAAGGTTTTAGAAGCCCTGGATATTAGAATTAAAAATCCTAAACTAAACAAAATAAACTTCGATAATAGCATTAATATTCTAAGATGCCTGTAACTACACTAACAATTATATATAATAATAACAATAATAATAATATTAACATAATAATATAGTGGAAACAATGATAATAATAACAATAATAATAACACTAATATATATATATATATATATATTATATATATATATATATATATATATATATAT
>CM042157.1:18651663-18657151 GCA_023376005.1 Doryteuthis pealeii
TTCTATCTACCTATCTCACGCTATTCATTTCTGTCTATCTATCTATCTATCTATCTATCTATCTATCTATCTATCTATCTATCTATCTATCTATCTATCTCGGTATGTTCATATCTATCTATCTATCTATCTATTTATCTATCTATCTCAGTTTTTTTAAAAATATCTATCTATCTACATATCTATCTATCTATTTATCTATCTGCCTATCTCAGTCTTTTCATATCCATCTATCTATCTATCTATCTATCTATCTATTTCTGTATCTTCATTTCTATCCATCTATCTATCAATCTATCTCAGTCTGTTCATTTCTATCTACCTATCTCAGTCTTTTCATATCTATCTATCTATCTATCTATCTATCTATTTATGTATCTTCATTTCTATCTATCTATCTATCTATCTATCTATCTCAGTCTGTTCATTTCTATCTACCTATCTCAGTCTGTACTGTTCTGTTAGAATAATATCTGAACTCCCTACAGTCGTTACTCTTCCATCATTTTTAGACAGCTGTTATTCAATTTGTTATTAACTTTGTAGAAAACTTCCAAACGAACTTTTGATGAGTTCACGTGATCGCCATTACCTCGATTATTAATGTCTTTGTGGATAAATAAATCTTCAAAACACTATTAACACATCTTTTTTTTCCCCCATCGTCATATAAATTGGGTGATGGACAGAGATGTATATCTTAGAGGTGTTCTCATTTGACACTTCTTCATAAACGCGGCAAAATGTCGCCGATCGGATCATTAGCGGAGCTGATAATGACACGAACAGTTCGTCTCCTTACCACGATATCGATTTCTTAGATTGATTAATCATTAAGTTTTTGTGAAGAACAATCGAAATTGAACTGTTTGAATAGTGTTTACCCTGCAGTTAGGCACGTGTGAAATATTATTTTATTATTTAAATTTAATTCTTTTTGATACTTGTTTGACTTCATCAGAAATACACTTAAAAGAAAACAGTATGTTTGAATTCACTTAATTTATTGAATTCAAACAGATAGATAAATAGAAATGAACTGATTGAGATAGATACATAAAAACGAACAGACTGAGATAGATAGATAGATAGATAGATAGAAATAAACAGAAAGAGATAGATAGATAGAAATCAACAGAAAGAGATAGATAGATAGATAGGTAGATAGATAGAAATCAACAGAAAGAGATAGATAGATAGATAGATAGATAGATAGATAGATAGATAGATAGATAGAAATCACAGAAAGAGATAGATAGATAGATAGATAGAAATCAACAGAAAAGATAGATAGATAGATAGAGAGATAGATAGAAATCAACAGAAAGAGATAGATAGATAGATAGAAATCAAACAGAAAGAGATAGATAGATAGATAGATAGATAGAGAGAGAGAGAGATAGAGAGAGAGAGAGAGAGAGAGAGAGAGAGAGAGAGAGAGAGAGAGAGAGAGAGAGAGAGAAGAGAGAGAAGAGAGAGAGAGAGAGAAATTAATAGGCTGAGATAGATTGATAGAAATGAACAGAGTGATATATATATATATATATATATTATATATATATATATATATATATATATATATATATAACACAACACATATATATATATATAATATACACACACATATATACATATATATATATATATATATATATATATATATATACAGAGAGAGAGAGAGAAAGATAGATAGATAGATAGATAGAAATCAACAGAAAGAGATAGATAGATAGATAGATACATAGAAATTAACAGGCTGAGATAGATTGATAGAAATGAACAGACTGAGATGGATAGATTTGTCCCTTTTGTTTGAAGATGCCGAACCACAGTGTTGCTGGGTGCAACTAATACTTGGGCTTAGGTTTATAATTGATGTTTGAGCCTTCCCAACAAAGCTGAAATGATGTCTCAGCCCAGAATATTTTGACATCACATTCAATTTTTACATGGGGTAGAGACAACCACTTAAAACTCATCTTATATTACATTGGCCATCTTACTGCTATGGCGGTTAATTTAATTAAATTTGATTACATTCGAAAACTAATTTCCCAAACGGCTTCTAAAGTTTGATGAAAATTATTTGCCAATTCTATAATGAGGGCTCAAAAAATAACGCCGCATATTAAAAACTACAACATATATAGGACACACATCAAAACCGTTTGATCGAGAAATTTGTTACGATTTTTGTGGCCATTTTTAGGCTTCAAGTTAGAGCACTTTACTGTGGCGATACCTTGTGTTAAGCAGAGCGCGATCTTTAGCGAAGAAATAATTGGTATAATATATATTTTATAAACACTTTCGTTACCTGATGACTGCTACACAGCAAAAAAACAATGGTAGCAAAATTGTTCCAATGCAAATAAATATAAACTAAAACATTTATTTTATTATTTCTCTCACTCTTATTCTCTCTCTCTCTCTCTCTCTCTCTCTATATAATATATATAATATATATATATATATATATATAGTCCATTGAGTGAGAAAATGTTTTTTTCTTTTAATGACCTCTCTCAAAAGTTATTATTTTTTCTTTTGGAGAGGTCCTTCGGATATATTTTTCAATTCTATTCATTCCATTCATTTTTGCATTAATTCTTAACTATATATATATATATATATATATATATATATATATATATATATATAATATATATATATATATATAATATAATATATAATCTTTATTATTGCATTTAAGGCGCGTGTACATCGTGATTAATTCGGACTACTACACAAGGGTATTGGCGTGAGGTGAAATGCAAATAGCCTCGCTCAGGATTGGATCTCGTCACCGAGTTCATTTCAATCGACGATAACCATTATAAAACGTGCGCTTATATATATATATATATATATATATATATATATAGATAGATAGATAGATAGATAGTTGTACCCAACTTGTTGGTAAATCCTCGCGGTGAGAAAAAACCAGCAATAGTTTGATTGTAAAAAATATACTACCAAACATTACCAGGAGAAAAAAATTTTGGAAAAAAAGAAAAGACCAAGATAATCGCACAAACCAAAAATAATCTATTGGTACAATATTTGGCCAAAAGAAAACAATTTATATATATATATATATAAGATATATATATATTTATAAAACTCCAGCCAGGAAACTAAAGCTAATAAGTAAAAAGTGCTCAATACTAAGTAGAGCAAATAATAATAATTCTTGCTTCTTTATATATATATATATTATATATATATATATATATATATAAAGAAGAAAGAGTTATTATTATTTGCTGTACTTAGGTATTGAGCACTTTTTACTTATTAGTAGAGGCGCGTGGACTAATGGTTAGAGTCGCAGGAAATGGACTCGTCAACCCAAGTTCAATTTCTGGACGAAGCTGTTGGCATTTCACATAGCGCTAATACCCTTGGTAAAGGTATGAATCCAATTCTCCCTCCAGCTATGGGTAAATAGCAGGGCAGACTGGACCCTTTAACCATGGCTAGGTAACCAGTCTAGAAGGGAAACTCTTAATTCAAACCTGTTAAACTCTGCTTAAGAAATTGACCTTGTGTCGCATCCTGTTCGAGCGGAGGGGTTGGTAAATACATACATATATATATATATGTGTGTGTGTGTGTGTGTGTGTGTGTGTGTGTGTGTTATGATCACGAGAAGTCCGTTACTTAAATCAGGTATGTATGGTCATCAGAATTTTAAAGGATAGTGAAACAAGTGATAAACTTCTCTACAATTGAATATTAGCGATGAATTACTTGTTTGTTTTTTTTATTAGACTTTAATCGCCTGTTTTCTATGCATCATTCATGAAACCGGATATGTAGGCCATTATGAAATGATCCGATTGTAAAGAGGGGTAACGGGTGTTTCTAAGCTTCGGTTCGGCCTTATTTTGTGGATTTGATTTTTTTAACTTCAACAAGCAACGTTAGATTTCTGAGTTTAGTTAAACAAAGATGCAGTGTTAAAATTGCCTTGAAAAACCGGTTTTTATTTTCAAAGCGGTTTCTATTCATGAAGAATGAACTCTGTTTACATCGCTTGTTCTTTTGTCTCCTTTATCTATCTATCTATCTATCTATCTATCTATCTATCTATCTATCAAAGTCTAATCGGGTCTATCTATCTAAGTCTAGTCGTACGTATGTATATATGTATCTATCCTTGTCTATGAATCTATCACTACATAGATATATATCTATCTACCCAATATATCAAAGTCTAATCACATCTAACTCTCTCTCTCTCCACACACACACGCACAGACACAGACACATACACATACATACACGCACACAACACACACACACACACACACACACACACAACACACACACACCACACAATATATATATATATATATATATTATATATATATATATAATATCCATATAATATCTGTATACACAGGTATGACAATAATAAGATTAAGGTTGTGGACTAATTCACTTCTTTCTTATAAAGAGCGTGGGTTTCAAGTGGCACCTAAGCAACCAGTTGTATAATTTGAAAGCTCTCCTCCCCCTCTCTCTCTCCCCCCCTTCTCTTCCCCCTCTCTCCCCTCTCTTTTATATATATATATATATATATATATATATATAAAGATAAATCTAATGAGTCAGACGAACCTACTATTAGTTTCGCTTAATGCTCTTCTGGACTAAGATCTTAGCCCTGAAGAGCATTAAGCGAAATAATAGTGGTTCGTCTGACTCATTAGATTTATCTTTATTATTTGCTCTACTTAGGTATTGAGCACTTTTTACTTATTAACTATTCTCCTAGCAGTTATATGAATATATATATATATCTTATATACACATATATATACATATAAATTGTTTTTTCTTTTGGCCAAATACTGTACCAATAGATTATTTTTTGTTGGTACGACTATCTTGGTCTTTTCTTTTTTTTCAAAAATTGTTTTCTTCCCGGTTGCTGTTTGGTAGTATATTTTTACAATCAAACTATTTGCTGGGTTTTTTTTCACCGCAAGGATTTACCAACACGCTTGGTATATTAAATTATATATATATATATATATATATTATATATATATATATTATATTCAGAAAATATGTATGTGTCAGTGTTCAAGGCACATCTTATTCCATATATACATTACACAGGTTAGTACATTTGGGACACAAGTCTTTTTTAATAACTTTTAAAACAATTTTGACATTTCGCAAATACAATTGTATAAGCCGAATAGTAGTAGAATATTCCGCACACAGAGAAGATTCGACCTTCATCAGAATGAAATTTTATTTTTGAATAAAAAAATAAAATAAAATTTCACTCTGATGAAGGTCGAATCTTCTCTGTGTGCGGAATATTTTCACACAGATGAACTGACCGAAACCACATGTGTAAGTGATATTGATTAAATTCATCTTTTATTATCCATTCTGTTCTTTCTTTTCTCATTTAATTCTTCTTCCTACATTTTGTCGATTTATTTTCCATTTCGCATTTTAATTA
>CM042157.1:18657251-18689751 GCA_023376005.1 Doryteuthis pealeii
AAGAGAGAGATCAAGTTAAAAGAAGAATAAGATATGAACCATCTATATTCAAAATTTTTATGGAAGGAACTTTATTATTGAAACTTTAACGTCAGTCTGTAATTACTCTGTTTTAGTTTCCTCTTCGAAAAAAAAGAATTATTTGATTATCTAGATAATATATTAGTTGGATTTTAGTAGGTGTTATTTACAAACTCCGGTGTCTACATCAAATCTTCATATCTATAAACACAATTTGATTACACACACACCACACACACACACACACACACACATATTATAAATATTATTATTATATAATATATTATAATATATATATCAACAAAAATTAGATGTATAATCTCAACACGTGATATAAATATATAATCTAACCACACACACACACCGCTCGCGCATATATTATATAACCTCAACACAATTATATATATATATATATATATATATATATATATATATATATATAATCTCAACACAAATTGTATAATAATATTATATAGTATACAATTATATTATTAATGTATTGATGTATATGTATGTGTTGATATATATATATATACTAGCAAATATGCACCCTCCGGGTGCAAGTAATTTTAGTTAAATTTATAATAAAATATGATATTAAATTAGAAAGGCTAATGAAACTGAAATAAGAATGTAGATAAAAGATTTTGAACAGAGGGGTATGATTGAAAAATAGAACAACTTTGAAACTAACTCTTCATCATTTTCCGTTACTCCTGTCTTTCATTGGTAATTTTCCTATTTAACTGTTTAGTTAAAATAGGAAGTAAGAATAATATTACAGTTATTTTCTCTTGTTAAGGATCTTTTTAAGATTTATTGAAGAAGATTTTTGATCATATTCAATAAAGATAAAACCAAACAATTAGAAATCATAATACTAAGCATATATTTATTAAAATCAATTTTTAAAAGATCAATATGCAAATTAGCTTTCCCATTCATACTGTAAAATCTTATTTTGTTGTATATATAAATACAATTGCATGTTTTAGCATGTTGATATGGTCAACAGTGTAAGTAATGTAAACAATTTTATTATAATTGAGGTTTAAATAAAAATAAAATCATGGAGAATATGATGTAAATAACTAAGGAATTGTGACTTGTATAGTAATATAGTTTCGGTTACAGACAGACAAACCCACAATCTCCATTATAATAAGATATCAACACACAATTGTATATATATATATATTCTTTTTTCTTTTGTTTTACTTTTTTAATGTTTCTCCTAAGTGTATTATATTTTCCCTTTTCCTTATAAACATAAGTTTGCTTTGAATCCCCAAAGTCATCGTACTGTCTGAAGATTGCAAACAAATGAAACTTTCTTACAGCTTGATGTTTATTGCAAAAACCTTTTATCATTTTTAAACCGGATAGATTAAGACTACTAAATATTGCGTATTACAAACTTTGAATAATGTTATTGTTTATTGGCCAATTTTTTTCCGAAATTATATACAAGTGTGTCAAAAAAGTATCAAGATTTTTGTACCTTAATGACACACTTATATATATATATATATATATATATATATATATATATATATATTATATATATATCTTATTATAATGGAATTGTGTGTTTTTCTGTTCCTGTAACCGGAAAATTATTACTACTCATGTCACAATTCCCTTTGTTATTGACATCACAATCTCAATGATTTTATTTTTATTTAAATCTCAATTATTAATAAAATTGTTTTACATTATTAATGCTGTGACCATATCCACATATTAATTACATGCGATTATATTTAATATATACAACAATAGCGGTTTACAGTTTGAACGGGAAGGCTAATTTGCATATTGATATTTAAAATGTGATTTTAATAAATATGTGTTTAGTACTTTGATTTCTAATTGGTTTGGTTTTATTTTATGAATATAAGCAAAAACTATTTTATCTGCATTCTTATTTAGTTTCATTAGTCTTTCTAATTCAATACAATATTTTATTACATTAAAACTTAAATACTTGCACCCGGAGGGTGCATATATTGCTAGTATATATATATATATATTTTATAATATATATATATATTATAGCTATTTTCAGCCCGACAATATTTGGGAGAATATGGGCTTTAATTGAAGTCAAGACTAATTTTTTTGAAAGTTAATTCATTTATGATTAAATCGCCTAATTAATCATTAATGATTAACTTTCAAAAAATTAGGTCTGACTTCAATTAAGCACATATTCTTCCCAAATATATATATATATATATATATATATATATATAATATATATTGTGACTGCTACTTCATACAGATGAATACCGTTTCTCAAACCCGCAAAAATGATAAAGCAATACCACTCCCAAAAAAGAAAAAAAAACGCCAGAGGGAACATATGTGATTCCTAAGGATGTATTCACCCTTTCAAGCCCTGTTGCATATGTGAGAAATCAACTGTCTTTGGTACTGGCATTAACCACGTGCATTCTTATAGGGCTTCTCATACCTGCTGCAGATTCCGCATCCATTGTTACGGATTGTCACGAATTGCCCGTTGGCTGAGTAAAATCAACCCGCAATTGTTTCCTGTCATGGGATCTCATTTGATTAGCATATCCGACTTTGGCAAACAGACCCTACTTCAGATGCTGTCAGATATGTTCATTTGAAAAAGTGTTGAGGTCAGTTCCTCTTTCCGAAGATGGAGTACAAATACGAGGGTTATTCAATAAAAGTAAGTAAGTCATCGGGGCGGCCTAAAGTCGGTATCAGCCAGTCAACGAGGGAGTCTATCCCCTTTTCAATAGCACTAGACCAAAGAGATTGTTTTGGGGTCTGAGGTGGAGCGCCACACCTACCATCAGCTCCTTACTTTACCGCACATATCCCTGTGTTACTCATACGCTGAGTCGGCGAGGACCGGTATCGAACTAGGAACCTTGTGGTTTCTAGCCGAACGCTCTACCGAGTGAGCTAACCCGGCCACGAGATATATTTTTAAGAAAAAAAATTCCAGAATTTTTAATCCATTATTATAAACACCTTACGGCATGTCAATCCTTGTTGGGTTATTTTATGCACCTATTCCAGATGCATCTACGAGGTATGTCAGAAAAGTTTCTGGGACTGGTGTCACAAGGAGCATATGAGGGGCATCGTCCACTGCGAGTTTTTGCCACAGGACCAGACGATCAACCAGCATCTCTACAAAGAAATACTGTGGCATTTGCTTCGTTTATTGCACGAGAAGAGGTGCGAGATGTGGCGGGACACACACGTGGGTGCTTCACCGTGACAACTCACCTGTCCACTCTGCCCTGAGTATCCGAGAGTTCCTGGCGCAGTTCCTGTGCTGGAGCAACATCCATACTTGCCCGACCTGGCTCCATGTGATTTTTCCTCTTCCACAAGCTCAAGGGGGTCATCAGGGGAACCAGTTTTGAGGATGTGTACGACATCAAAAAGGCCGTGATGACAGAGCCACGGAGAATCTCGGAAGAATCATTCCAGAAGTGCATGCAAGCGTGGCAGAGAAGGATGGGAAGGTGCCTTAGACTCCAAGGAGATTACTTTGAAGGGATAACGTGTACTTTGTAGTTTGGATCCGAAATAATTTTTGAGACACCAGTCCTAGAACTTTTCTGGCATACCGCGTAAAAATAATTCGTTTATACTTATCTCTAGTTTTGTTCTACTTGGAGAAGCTCGAATCCAACAGCTGTTAAGTTCGCTAGCAATTCTTTGATGTTTTGAGTCTGGAACCAACTTGGATGCTGGAGAATATCTCGCCTTGTGCCATTTATAGTTTTTAGTAATAACACAAGGTGAAACTTTTTTTTCTCATGAGATATTTTTATTTTCCCCCAAGTCAAACACGTCTCACTCAGTCACCGCCTCGTTCCAAACTCCCTGCACACTCTCATCTTTCTCAGCTACTCTTCCACACTTCGCCACGTGACACTTCGCCGCGTGACACTTCTAGATCAATAAAAAACGTCATGTCACGTTGTGCTTACTTATCCTAAATAATTCCATGCTAAACTAAATTTTGAGGGACATCTTGCCTTGTGCCATGTATAGTTTTTAGTAATAACACAATGTGAAACTTTTTTTTTTCTTATGAAATATTTTTTATTTTCCCCCAAGTCGAACTTTCATGGTGGTAGACTTACGTCTGACTCCACCACCGCCTTGTTCCAAACTCTCGCACACTCTCACCACTCACTCCTACTCTTCGACACTTCGCCATGTGACACCTCTCGACCAATATAAAAAAACACGCCATGGATCTTGAATTGAAAAAGTTTTTGTTAAGTGCGGGTTTGTCTGGGTTTTCGAGTTTTTCGAGTCTTGTTTTACAGTTTACGCTATATGAGATTTTTTGTGTTCAACTAAAATTCTAATATTTATCGAGATTTTGTGATCTTGTAAGATCTAACGTTAGTAAGATTATCACATATTTCACTGTTTAGGTCCCATTTAATGTTTCAAATAGATCTGTTAAAAATTAAATTCGTCATTCAAAAGGACCGTGTGCAAAAAAAAAAAAGAAAAAAAAAAAAGCAACAACAAAACAAGAAAAAAACTTTTATGAACAGCTACAGGTAAAAATATTCAAATGTACAATTACCTCATTCTCTAACATTAGGCATAATAGTTCTAGAATGGTTGCTAATCGTTAAAATCAATAATCAAGTCTCTTTCTCTTTCTTTCTTTCTCTCTACCTCTCTTTCTTTCTTTCTCTCTCACCCCCTCTCTCTCTCTCTGTGCCTGTCTGTCTGACTGTTTGAATCTCTTTATATCTATATATATATATATATATATATATATATATATATATATATATATAAAGTTTGTTTTTATAGTATTTGAAGCATTGTGTGTATGTGTATATAAAGATTTAAAAAGCAATTTACAATACAATATGTGTTGGAATTATATTTTTTTAACTTTTTTTTTTTTTTCAAACTAAATATTTTCGGAAGTAAAATTCCATCCTCAGAGTTATTGAAAGTACTAGGTGTTTTGTATAGTACTTATCCCACGGCGATATTGTAATCATCTGTTGTTTAAGAAGTTGAGGAACGCTGTATATTTGAAAAAAAATTTCCGTGATGTTAAATCGGCTACTTCCGTGATGTTAAACCGGCTCGGCTGCTCCCGCGCGTGGAAATTGTTCGAAATTCTTTTAATTTTTTACTATAAATATAGCCTTGCTCGGCATAGTGAAATAAAGTTGTTGTTTTTTATAGTATCTTTGAAGCATTGTGTGTATGTGTAATATACAGATTTTTGAAGGCAATTTACAATGCAATATGTGTTGAATTATATTTATTTAACTTTTTTTTTTTTTTCAAAGCTAGATAATTTCGGAAGTAAATTCCATGGAATTTTACTTCCGAAATATCTAGCTTTGAAAAAAAAAAAGAAGTTAAATAAATATAATTTCAACACATATTGCATTATAACTTGCCTTCAAAATTCTTTATATACACACACACACACACACACACACACATATATATATATATATATATATATATAATATATATATTGTCATCCACAGACACGTGTTTCGACATATAAGTCTCTTCAGTGTGGCTAGATATTTTGTGAGCTACCTACAACCGAAATAGAAATCTGATCGATTCAGCATCAGTCGGTCAGTTTAACCGCTCGGTTATCGTCACCCACATAATGCGAATGGGATTTTAACTGTTTTTAATACACATATCTGTATGTATGTAAAGGCCGCCATAGAGTGCTCCATCCCTTTTATAGGAGGATGAGTCAAAACGTAATTTCTTTATTTCATGTGAAGTTTAAAAAAAAATAAAACTAAAGCCTACATTGAGACCCTAACGTGGCTCAGGCAAGAATCCGACGAGTAAGATTAAACTTGCCAATCGGCAATGTCCTCCTTCTGCATGACTATGCTCGACCATACACAAGTATCAAGACAAGGAAGAAAATCGCCTCATTTGGGCTGACAACTTTACCACATCCTCCATACTCATCTGATTTAGCGCGTTTAGACTATCATCTCTTCGGCCTCATGAAAGAGGGTTTGGGAAGTAAACATTATTTCAGTGATGATGAAGTAAAATCTGTTGTGAGAAGTGGCTCAAAGAACAGTCAACATAATTTTACGGGGCAGGGATACATGCTTTCATTCAAAGGTGGAACATTGCTATTGAGAGAAACGGTGACTATGCGGAAAAGCAGGTATGTGATCCACAGAGGAACAGCTTAATTTTGATGTATGATACATGTTCCTGTGTTGGTAATTATACCTGTCCTAAACAAAATGGCATTACTATTTGGACTCACCCACGTACATAAAGAAGGATTTAGATCAAACAAGAGACAGAAAATTGAATCTATGTATTTACCGAACCCATGTCACGGAAAAGATGTTACGTCTTATTAATTTTTTAAGCGGACTTTAACAGGTTCGATTCCAGTGTTCTCTTTTTCCTAAACCGGTTGCCCTGTCAAGGGTTAAGAGCCCAGTTTTCCCTACTATCTAATAATTACTAATAGCTGGAGGGAGAATAGTTGGATTCATATTTTTGTCAAGTATTTAGAATACATCGCATGAAATACGACCGTAGCCATACCAACATCCTATACATGTACTCGAGATATAATATAATAATAATTATACCAGTGATTTCAAACAATATTATACAGCCTTCATCCTCATTTGTGTCATGTTGCTTGCGAACATGAACGGGTTAATAAGACAAAACACAAATCTGTATTCTTTTGTCATCTATCTCTACATATATAAAGGGCAGTTGTGTGAATCTGTATGTCCGGAGGAAACTTCGAAAATAAAAAAATTAATGACAAAGTTATATATATATATATACATTAAATATCACATTAAATTTGAGCAAAAATAATTGAGATTTGATTTATATTCGTGAAGATAATTAAAAAATAAAATCTAAATGATAACAGCATGGTTCTTTTTTCATTTAATATTTTAGATAGTAGACATTAACATTTCTTTTCAGAGGAGCTGGATCAATGCAAGGTTTATTTTTTTATACATAGGGATTTAAATGGGGAATCCCATGAGGATTCAATCCGATTCAGTATGATGGATCCAGTGGGAATAACTTAAAGGAAATAAGAGAGGAGAGAGAGAGAGAGAGGAGAGAGAGAGAGAGAGAGAGGGGGGGCATCGACATATCACAGACAGAGACTGAGACAGAAAGAAGAAAGACAGAGACAGAGACAGAAAGAGAGAGAGAGAGAGAGAGAGAGAGAGAGAGAGAGAGAGGAGAGACCATACAGAGACTGAGATAGAGACAGAGACAGATACAAAAGAAGAGAGAGAGAGAGAGAGAGAGAGAGAGAGAGAGAGACATACAGACATAACAGACAGAGACAGAGACAGAGACAGAAGACAGAGAGAGAGAAAGAGAGAAGAGAGAGAGGAGAGGGAGAGAGAGAGAGAGAGAGAGAGAGAGAGAGAGAGAAGAGAGAGGAGAGAGAGAGAGAGAGAGACAATACAGACATACATAACAGACAGAGACTGAGACACAGAGACAGAGACGACAGACAGAAGACAGAGACTGAGACAGAGAAGAACAGAAAGACCAGAGAGAGAGAGAGAGAGACAGACAGACAGACATACTACAGACAGACAGACAGAGAGAGATCCAAAATTTTATAGAAGAGACAGAGATTTTCTAAGAAATTTGGAGAATATGGTAATGGGATTTTTTTTTTGTTCAAAAACTAATGAAATGGGTTTATTGTGCCGAAAATAAATCAGTTTCATTAACCAAATGGAGTTTTTGACCTGATTCTATGCGTCCATTACAAGATAATGGGTTGATTTCGCTTTGGATCTCCGTTAAATTACCCTAATTTGTATTTTATTTGAATTCTTATTTTCACTTAAATTCGTAAACTAAAAAAAAAAACCCAAAAACACTATTTTCTTTCGCTTTTCGGAGTCTCTAAAATCCACGGGATTCTTTATATAGCTCAATCATAAGAAAAAAACTGTTCTTTCAACGTCTTAGATTCAATCAGTATCTCCAATCTCGTCATAATAAAATTAAAGCTGCTGATACAGGCAATGTCGCATATTTTCGGCGCCCAAAATATCGGACGTCTATCGCCGAAATTGCTTTTCACGAAAGAGACGGTATCTTAAAGGAATAGACATATCTTAAGGGGTAAAAACTAATGTCTTAGAAAGATAAGTTATAAATAATCCTCTTCATTATTGAATATTAAATATTTGCTAAGTCTGTGTTCTAAAAGTTTGCCATGTCTATCTTGTTAGTTGGTTGGAATTTACGGCATGTCAACCCTTGTTGAGTTATTTTATATAAAAGACGTTTTGTTTTATTAATTCTAGATGGGTACTCAATTTTTTAAACTCGATATTTTAAACAGATTTTTA
Organism: Doryteuthis pealeii; assembly: GCA_023376005.1. NCBI lineage: Eukaryota > Metazoa > Mollusca > Cephalopoda > Myopsida > Loliginidae > Doryteuthis > Doryteuthis pealeii. The sequence continues at coordinate 18,665,672 of CM042157.1, forward strand.
AAATAATTTTTTCTATTTAACCCATAGATGGGACCATAACAGGTCCTAACACTCCGTGTCAGAGTGGACCTGGTAGTAATAGCGATTAAGGGAAACACCACACTTCAAAGAGCTCCAGAATAGGAACTTCATCTCTCTATGCAGTTTAACGTCATATCCAGGAGATTAAGACCCTAAATCCCCACATTTTAGCACGATAAAATTGGGGTAGAGATTTGCCATAAGGGCAATAGGAAAAAATAACGTTCCATTCATTGTTGGTTTCTAACTTGGTAAATACAGCTTCAATCTCGATACTTTTATGACACACATTATATATACTAGATAATATATGCACTCTCAGGGTGCAAGTATTTATTTTAATATAATAAATATCATGTTTATTGAAAGTCTAGATGAACTGAATAAGAATGCAAATTAAAAAGATTTGAACGAGGGGGTATGATCTGAAAAATAGAAAACTCTTGAACTAACTCTTCCATCATTTTCCCTTACTCCCGTCTTTCAATTGGTACATTTTCATAAATACTTATTCTGTTTAAAATAGGAAAGCTAAAGAATCATATTACAGTTATTTAATCTTGTTAATGGATTTCTAAAAGAATTTATTGAAGAGATTTTTGGTCATATTCATTCAAGATAACCAAACAATTAGAAATTAAATACAATAAGCATATTTATAAAATAAATTTTTCAGATTCAATATGCAAAATTAGCCTTCCCTTCACACTGTAAACCACATTTTGTTGTTTATATTAATAAATACAATTGCATGTTAATAGTGTGTACGATTGGTCAACAGTCTTAAATGATATAAAATAATTTTATTATTTGAATGTTTAAATTAAAAAATAAAAATCATGGAGAATGTTGGTATAATAACAAAGGAATTGTGACTTGATTAGAATATAGTTTCGGTTACAGACAGAACAAACCCACAATCTCCATTATAATTAAATATATATATATATATTATAATATATATATATTTAATAGTATACACACACCCACTTTCCTGTCTAAATATATATTATGTGTTGTTACCACAGCTTATAGAAATTGCATGAATATCATTGATTATCGGGAAGTAAGAGACTCTATAACGAGGCCAAAAATACCTTTTGAAAGATTTTAAATTGTTCTCACTTCCAATTAATATTCGTTGTTAACATTCATAAGGTTAATGAATTTTAAATTATGCTATTAATTTTAGTGAATCAATTAGAATACTCACTTAAATTTTTTAAAGATTTCTTTTAGATTGTGTTTGTCATGTTATAATTTTAGCACTTAGTTATTCAGTGCAGAAGAGATAGAAATTTATAACTCAAAGACAGTGAATATTCATCAAATGCAATGGGAATAAATAATTAACTTTCGAATTTAAATTGATATTTTTGAAGCTACTATATATATTAATATTATATATATACTATACACTAGCAATATATCGCACCCTCCGGTGCAAGTATTTAAAGTTTTAATGAAATAAACATTATGTTTAAGTTAGAAAGGCTTAATGAAACTAATATAAGAATGCAAGATCAAAATGATTGAAACAGAGGGAGTATAATCGAAAAAATAGAACAATGAAAATTTACTCTTCATCACTCCGTCTTTTCATTTATTTTTTTCTATTTATTAAGTAATTTAGTTAAAATAGGAAGTAAGAATACAAATTACAGTTATTTTTCTTATTAATGGATTTCAATTTAAAGATTCATTGAAGAGATTTTTGCTTATATTGATAAATAAAACCGCAACAGTTAGAAATAATAAAACTAAGCATCATATTATTAAAATCACATTTTTAATATCAATATGTCAATTAGCTTCCGTTCACACTGTTAAAACCGTATTTTGTTGTAAGTATATGATATAATTGCATGTTGTAATATGTAGATATGGTAACTGGCTTTCGGCCTCTGGACATTGCCCTATAATTAACGCATCGATCCAGGGGGGCCATCCCAGGCAACAACCTTGCCCCTTGATTTAAAGGGCGGGCTGGGTTTTATTGCCGCAGCGCCTGAGGCGCCCCCTTTGAGGGGAATGCCGACGTATCGACGCACATTTTTTTCAAACCCGCCACCCCCATGAGTCTCGGCTTGGTGCGGTGTCCACATAAATAGGCCTTGTGCCTGACCCGTACAAGTGGATATGTAGATATGGTTAACAGTATTATAATGTAAAACAATTTTATTAATAATTGAGGTTTTAAATAAAAATAAAAATCATTGAGAATGTGAATGTCAATAACTAAGGGACATTGTGATTCGAGTAGTAATATAGTTTCGGTTACGACAGAAAACAACACAATCTCCATTATAATAAGAATAATATATATATATATATATATATATATATATATATCCTATAATATATATAATTGATAGGATACAAACGAGGAATACTTTATTTTGTTGTTGCAAGGTTAACATTCTTGTACATTAATTTTGCTGATGTAATGTCTTCGAAGGAATGAACATGCAAGCCGAGTTCGAAATCCTTGACGATGTTCGTTTGCATTTAACATTGTTTCTACGAACAGCCCCCCCCCTTTACATCACGAGCGGGGCGGCCCTACAGTCGGTACAGCGCCATCAGCGAGAGTCTATCCCTTTTCAATGCGCTAGACCAAGGACGAATTGTTTTTAGCATCTGAGGTGGAGCGCCACACTACCATCAGCTCCTTACTTTACCGCCAGATCCTGTGCTACTCATAAGCCTGAGTTGGCGGACCGGTATCGAACTAGGAACCTTGTGGTTTCTAGCCGAACGCTCTACCGACTGATTGATAAGCTTGGCTCAGATGTGGCACAAGGCCAGAAGTATGGGTATCCAATGAGAATTGAACTCATTATCAATGGTCTGCGAATCTAACTTGCTAACCATTAGACTACGTGAGATACCTTTAGTTATTTACTAAGCTTAGCTTAGATGTGGCACAAGGCCAGAAGCATGGGGTGCCCAGTGAGAATCGAACACACTAACAATGGTATGCTAATCTAGCTTGCTAACCATTACACCACGGATATAATTATTTACTAAGCTCAGCTTAGATATGGCACAAGGCCAGAAGTATAGGGAACCCAGTGAGGATCGAACTCACTAACAATGGTCTGCGAATCTAGCTTGCTAACTATTACACCACGGATAAAGTTATTTACTAAGCATAGCTTAGATATGGCACAAGACCAGGAGCATGGAACACCCAGTGAGAATCGAACTCACCAACAATGGTCTTCGAAGTTAGCTTGCTATCCATTAGGTTACGTGATTATTTTGGATATAGTTATTTACTAAGCTTAGCTTGGATGTAACACAATGCCAAGAGTTGGGGGCACCCAGTGCGAATCGAACTCACTAACAAGTTTGCTAATCTAGCTTGCTAAGCATTATACCACACGAGGTGCCCCAACTTTTGATATATAGTTATTTACTAAGCTTAACTTAGATATGGCACAAGACCAGAAGCATGGGGCGCCCAGTGAGAATCGAACACACTAACAATGGTTTGCTAACCATTACACCACGGATATAGTTATTTACAAAGCTTAGTTTAGATATGACACAAGACCAGAAGCATGGGACACCCAGTGAGAATCGAACTCACTAACAATGGTCTGCGAATCTAGCTTGCTAACTATTACACCACGGATATAGTTATTTACTAAGCTTAGTTTAGATATCGCACAAGACCAGAAGCATGGGGCGCCCAGTGAGAATCGAACACACTAACGATGGTCTGCGAATCTAGCTTGCTACCCATTACACCACGTAAGGTGCTCATATAGATAGTATATATCCGAATCGGTTTCAAATGATTTGATTCTATCAGAAAAAGCACTTTCACCGGCTTCTTGTGTGTCACCTAAGTCTGGTCCTCTCACCCTGCGTATACGAGGTACTTCAACTATATTATATAAATCTGTGATAATTGAAAATTGGAAACCGGCAGAGAAAGCAGACTTTTCATTACGGTAAAGCATAATACTTATCCGAAAATAGATCGAAGGTAATTACTATATTTGCTGTTGAGATGAGGTAGACAAAAGAAAGCGTAACAATAGAAACCACTTCATACTTTTAAGAAGGTGTCACATTTTGATCTGAGTGATGTTGAGTTGATGAAGAAGAAAAGAGTAACAAAGAGTTAGAATAGAAGATGAATTAAAATCAAAGAGCCAGGATAAGTAGCAGTAAAAAAAGGGAAACAAAAAGATCATACCACACACACACACACACACACACAACACACACAATATATATATATATATATATAATATATATATATATAATATATATATATTATCCAATAGCCACTTTAACTTTTCCGTCGCAGTGGCATCAGTAAATAATTCAAAAGTGCTGAATATATTAAAAATACAAAGCAGTAATAATACTACTAATATTATTATTAGAGGAAAAATAAAGGGTCTACCATGGTTTCAATCAAATTGAAATGATTTCTTCAGGGCCCTACCCTACGTTAACTAAGTCTTAGTTAACGTAGGATAGGGCCCTGAAGAAATCATTTCAATTTGATTGAAATCATGGAAGACCCTTTATTTTCCTATAATAATAATATTATTAGTATTATATATAATATATATATATATTATATATATTATATATATATATATGTAGAATTAAACAAAAGACACATCTCCTGTTTAACAATTTTATTTTTGATCTTTTCGAGTTTTCTGGCCAACTTTTTAATATTTGGGTGGAATTCGTGGATAAGTCCACCAAAGTTCATGTCCCGAGTACTTTCGGCTCTTCGAAGTGCCATCATCAGGGGTGATGTGTTCCAGTTTAAAAAAAATTATATTAATGTGGAATCTGGAAGGAGAAGAATTAATAAGAAAGGTGTTATGGGCATTTTAAAATGTGTGTACTGCATTGGAAATTGATTTTGTTTAAGGATGGTTTGTATTGTTTTATGCATAAAGCTTCTAGTATTTAATATAAAACAATACAAACAAAGAAAGAAAAGAAAGAAAAGAAAAGAAAAGAAAAGAAAAGAAAAGAAAGAAAAAATAATGAATGAATGAATGAAAGAAAGAAAGAAAGAAAGAAAAGAAAAGAAAAGAAAAAAGAAAGAAAGAAAAGAAAAGGAAGAAAGAAAGAAAGAAAAAGAAAGAAAGAAAAAATGAATGAATGAATGAATGAAGAAGAAAAAGAAAGAAAGAAAGAAGAAAGAAAAGAAAAGAAGAAAAAGAATGAATCAAAGAAAGAAAAAGAAAGAAAGAAAAAAGAATGAAAAAAAGAAAGAAAGAAAGAAAGAAGAAAGAACAAAGAAAGAAAGAAAGAAAGAATGGAAAGAAAGAAGAAAGAAAGAAAGAAAGAAAAGAATGGAAGACAAAAAAGATGGAAGAAAGAAAGAAGAAAGAAGAATGAAACAAAGAAAGAATGGAAGAAAGAAAGAAAGAAAGAATGAAAAACAAAGAAACAAAGAAAGAATGGAAGAAAGAAAGAAAGAAAAAGAAAGAAAGAATGAAACAAAGAAAGAATGGAAGAAGAAAGAAAAAGAAAGAAAGAAAATTGAAACAAAGAAAACAAAAAAGAATGAAGAAAAGAAGATAGAAGAAAGAAAAGAATGAAACAAAGAAAGAATGGAAAGAAAGAAAGAAAGAATGGAAGAAAGAAAGAAAGAAAAGAAAGAATGAATGAAAGAAAAAGAAAGAATGGAAGAAAAGAAAGAAAGAAAGAATGAAACAAAGAAACAAAGAAAAGAATGAAAGAAGAAAGAAAGAAAGAAAGAAAGAATGAAAAAGAAGAAAGAATGGAAGAAAGAAAAGAAAGAAAGAAAGAATGAAGAAAGAACAAAAAAGAATGGAAAAAGAAAGAAAAAGAAAGAAAGAAAAGAAAAGAAAGAAAGAGAAGAATGAAACAAAGAAAGAATGGAAAGAAAGAAAGAAAGAAAGAAAGAATGAAACAAAGAGAAGAATGGAAGAAAGAAAAAGAAAGAAAGAAAGAATGAAACAAAGAAAGAATGGGAAGAAAGAGAAAGAAGAAAGAATGAAAAAGAAACAAAGAAAGAATGGAAGAAAGAAGAAAGAAAGAAAGAAAGAATGAACAAAGAAAGAATGGAAGAAAGAAAGATAGAAAAAGAAAGAATGAAACAAAGAAAAAGAAGGAAAGAAAGAAAAGAAAGAAAGAAGAAAAAGAAACAAAGAAAGAATGGAAGAAAGAAAGAAGAAAGAAAGAAAGAATGAAACAAGAAACAAAGAAAGATAAGAAAGAAGAGAAAGAAAGAAAGAAGAAGAAACAAAGAAAGAATGGAAGAAGAAAGAAAGAAAGAAAGAATGAATGGAAAGAAGAAAGAAAGAAAGAAAGAAAGAAAGAATGAAACAAAGAAAGAATGGAAGAAAAAAGGAAGAAAGAATGAAAGAAGAAAGAAAGAAAAGAAAAACAAAGAAACAAAGAAAGAAAGAAAGAAACAAAGAAAAAAGAAAGAGAAAGAAGAAAGAAATAAGAAACAAAGAAAGAAAGAAAGATGAAACAAAGAACAAAGAAAAAATGAAACAAAAAAGAAAGAAAGAAAGATAGAAAGAAAGAAAGAAAAGAAAGAAAAAAAGAATGAATGAATGAATGAATGAAAGAAAGAAAGAAAGAAAGAAAGAAAAGGAAATTACTTACTGGTTCCATTAAATACTTCTTGGTTTATTTGGTAATGTTATTTACTTTGAGCTTGTACTATTGTAAAGCGTCAATAGTCTACTGTTTGTTTTTGCTACTTTTTCTTCTTTTTTCTTTTAAATGAGAAGACGAAAAGAAGAATAATGTTTTCCTGTCGCAAGAAAGAATTAACAAAGAGCTTGTTTAAAAAAAATATATATGTAACAATAGCAATCTTATGTGCAAAAACGCTGCAAAGGCGTACAGAAAAAAAGACAGTGTCTTGTTACTTGAAACCTAGTTATAGAACCGTGCCAGACGCAATGTTATATTCATCCAAATATTGAGATCGATGTGTTCAAGCTGCGCAACCATTAATTTAAAAATCTTTTCTTTTGTTTCAAGAATCTAGAAACACCATCTCTCACAACGCATCGCAAATCAGTGTTCCGATGACACCAGATTGTCTTCTGGAAATGGGAACAAAGTGCCAAACATCACGAGGAATCCATTTTCCTACAACGCCATGCGGGCCACCTATGTATTTTTTTTTTGAATATACGTAGTCTCCAACATATCTATGTTAAGTTTTTAAGGGTCATATTTTGGCCTTAAAGCATGGGCGCTTATCCAGTGGAATTTGACCCTTGATAAAGAGTCCCTCCATAATGAATCCTTTGGTTACTCTGGTAAAGAGTCCACAGTTACTGGTATAGAGTCCTTCGATAATGAATCCTTTGGTTACCCTGGTAAAGAGTTCTCAGTTCCTGGTATAAAGTCTTTCGATAATGAATCCTTTGGTTACTCTGGTAAAGAGTCCACAGTTACTGGTATAGAGTCCTTCGATAATGAATCCTTTGGTTACCCTGGTAAAGAGTTCTCAGTTCCTGGTATAAAGTCTTTCGATAATGAATCCTTTGGTTACCCTGGTAAATGAGTTCTCAGTTCCTGGTACAGAGTCCTTCGATAATGAATCCTTTGGTTACTCTGGTAAAGTGCTCTCAGTTCCTGGTATAAGAGTCCTTCTATAATGAATCCGTTAGTTACTCTGGTAAAGTATTCTCAGTTCCTGGTATAAGAGTCCTTCGATAATGAATCCTTTGGTTACTCTGGTAAAGAGTTCTCAGTTACTGGTAAAGAGTCCCTCGATAAAGAATCCTTTGGTTACTCTGGTAAAGTGTTCTCAGTTCCTGGTATAGATTCCTTTGGTTGAATCTGGTAAACGTATAAGTCCGTCCTCAAAGAGTGCAGTTAGAATTATGTCCAATGTAGGGGGGTTGAAGTAATCTATCAGCCACGCAGTATTGCTAGTGATTGGCCGCATGAATAACTCACGTGACCTTGGCTAGTCTATAAATCGAGGTGAAGAATTAAAGCACACCTTATATCCACAATAAACTCCAACAATCTAAAAATCACCGAAACATTTATTGTTTATTGTTAATTATGATTACATCATTTTAAATTTTGAAACATATATCTATTTTTCTAGGAAGCGCGTCGTGTAACGGTTATAGTCATGGGAAATAGACTCGTCGCCCCGGGTTCAATCCCTGGATGTGATAATTGCATTTCACTTAGCGCTAATACCCTTTGGAAAGGTATGAATCCTACTCTTTCTCCAGCTATGGATAAATAGCAGGGCTGACTGGGAACTTTAACCTTGGTTAGGCAACCGGTCTAGGAGAATGAAAACTCTGAATTCAAACCTGTTGAACTCTGCTTAAGAAATTGACCTTGTGTCACATCCTGCTCGTGCGGAGGGGTTGGTATATATATATATATATATATATATATATATATATATATATATATATATATATACCTAATCGTCATTTCGGTCGATGCATCTTTGTAGACGTTGTGACATTTTTATGGGCCATCCTTTAGGGTTTAAGCAAGAGCGCTTGTCCAGCGGAAATCCTTCACAAAGAATCATTTGGTTCTCCTTAGTATTGTAAGTTCCTCCTCATTTGGTTGCAAATGAACTATGGAAAGTATCAGTGTTTAAGTAGTGAATCAGTCGCACATTATGACTGTTGATTGGCGGAGGAAGAGACCACGTGACCCCACCCAGTCTATAAATTTATATGGTGTATTGAAGTACACCTTATATCCCAAAATAATCCAACAGTTTTGTATGTTGTTTTGTTGTTGCAAACTTCCTACACTACTTGCGGACGTTTTTGCCACCCTTGCACGACACGCCATACACTTCCTTTAATTGGTGATGAATTTTAATCGGCTTTAATGCCTTTTCCGTTAAAAAAACTGAATAACTGCGCAAACTTCACATTTGGTGGTAGCGTCAATCGGGAGCTCCATCAGAAACGACAGACAAGCCAAGACTGAGTGTGAACAGCATTTTCTACATTGCGTTTAAAAGTGTCACGGTCCTTCTTTGATGCCTGAAGTATCCTTTGAGAAGACCTCGAAAAACAAAAAAAACAAACAAATTGACCTCATATTGTGGAGAAAAGAGCTGATATATATATATTATATATATATATATATATATATATATATATATATATAAAGATAAATCTAATGAGTCAGACGAACCTACTATTAGTTTCGCTTAATGTTCTTCAGATCTTAGCCCTGAAGAGCATTAAGTGAAACTAATAGTAGGTTCGTCTGACTCATTAGATGTATCTTTATTATTTGCTCTACTTAGGTATTGAGCACTTTTTACTTATTAGCTATTCTCCTAGCGGTTATATGAATATATATATATATATATATCTTATATACATATATATACATATAAATTGTTTTTTCTTTTGGCCAAATACTGTACCAATAGACTATTTTTTGTTGGTACGAATATCTTGGTCCTTTCTTTTTTTCAAAAATTTTTTCTCTCCCTGGTTGATGTTTGGTAGTATATTTTTACAATCAAACTATTTGTTGGTTTTTTTTCTCACCGCAAGGATTTACCAACACGCTTGATATATATATATATATATATATATATATATATATGAAAGGTAAAATGAATATGAATCCGACAATATGTGTAGAAAGTTTGTAGAAGTTTTGCTGACAGAAATCTGTTTCGATCATATGAAGTGGTCTTTATCAAAGCAACATTGTAAACGGAAAGACGAAATAAATATATCATTAATCACGAGGCACAGAACGCTCTCGATCAGGACAGGAATTTTCAAAAACTTTTTAAAAATGCGTATTTTATGTTAAAAATAAAATAAATTTTATTTTAAAAAATTATAAGCATTTTTATCAGTAAAAAAAGCTACATATATATACATTATATACATATATATATATATATAACATATAAATTATTTTTTCTTTTGGCCAAATACTGTACCAATAGATTATTTTTTGACGACTATCTTGGTCTTTTCTTTTTTTCAAAAATTTTTTTCTCCCCGGTTAATGTTTGGTAGTATATTTTACAATATAACTATTTGCTGGGTTTTTTCTCACCGCAAGGATTTAAACACAGGTATTATATATATATATATATTATATATATATATATATATATATATATATATATTAAAAACTTAATGTATAAATTAAAGGGTTTGTTAAATTACAAAATTTAAAAATGGAAAAAAAATAATTTTCCATTTTTAATTAAATAATATATATATATTTTGAGTTTGAGTTTGAGTTTTGTTTAACGGCATATCAACCCCTGTGGGTCATTTAATGCCAAAAAGGTTATTTTGGATTTCAGACTTTAAGGTAGTGGTTCTATGGAGATAATTGGTTATGTTCTGTTATATTTTGTTGAAAAGGTTGCTTTTTTTAATAAAATTTAAAATGTTTTCAGGGTTTGTATTCTTGAAGATGTCTTTCAGGTTTCTAGCTTGATAGTAATTTGCGCGGATATGTTTAAGTCTGTTACAATTTAGAAGGATATGCTTGGTTGTAAGTTGTACTTTGCATGTTGGGCACACTGGGGCACCCTCCCCTTTTAACAGGTACGAATGGGTAATGTGGGTGTGCCCAATACGCAATCTGGCGAGTATTACTTCTTCTCTTCTAATACTTCTGTGGCCCGTCGGCCACTCTCCAATAACTTCTTGTATTTCGTGGAGCTTGTTTTGAGTCAGATTGTCCCATGATTTCTGCCATTTGTCTAATATAAATTTGTTTATGGTTGGTTTCAGATCTGTATATGGGATTTTAGATTTGCTCATATGTGTCTGAAGTGCCTTTCTTGCGGCTTTGTCTGCCTTTTCATTTCCTTGGATACCAATGTGACTTGGTATCCAGAAGAATATAATGTTATTATTTTCAGAGAGGGTGTTTAGTTTGTTTAGGAGCTTCGTGATCAGAGGAGATGATGTGTTTTTGTTATGTAGTGCTAATAGGACTGATTTAGAGTCCGTGCATATAATAAATTTGGAAGCTTTGTGATTTGCTATGATATTCATAGCTAGATCAATGGCTGTAGTTTCTGCACTGTAGATTGAGGCTTCATTTGGTAGGCGTTTTAAGGATTCTTGTTTTTGAGAAATAGCGGCACAACCAACTTTTTTTCCTTGTTTGGATCCATCTGTATAGATGTGATGATGATCTGGGTACTTATTTTGTATTTTAATGAATTTCTCTTGGTAAGTGATAGGGTGTGTTTTTGTTTTAGGTAATTTAGTCAGTTCTAAGTTTATAGCTGGTTGCTTTATGGTCCATGGTGCCGTGTTGGAGAGTATGGTATGGTGTACTATATTGGTGTTGATTTTGATTTCATTGAGGAGATCACTTATTCTTAAGTTAAAGGGTCTGATTTTTTTTGAGTTATTTTGGTACAAGTCTTTGTATTTTGTTTTGGTGGTGCAGTCATAAGCAGGATTTTGGGGACAGGAGATGAGTTTGATGTAGTATTGTAGTGCTAATTTTTGTCTTCTTAAATAGAGAGGGGGTTCATTTGCTTCAGTGTACAGACTTTCCTTTGGAGAAGTAGTAAAGGCTCCTAATGTGAGGCGGAGTCCTTGATGGTGTATGGTTTCCAGTCGCTGTAGGTAGGATTTTCTGGCTGCTCCATATATGAAGCAGCCATAATCAAGTTTTGATCTTATTAAGGTTCTATATATTTTGATGAGGGTCTTTCTATCAGCACCCCAGTCTGTGTGGGCTATGGCTCTCAATAGTTGGATGGCTTGATTGCATTTTATTCTTAACTTTTTTATATGTGGGATGAAGGATAATTTGGGGTCAAAGATAAGACCAAGGAATTTATGTTCATCTGTTATTGGTATTTCAGTGTTATTCAATGTTAGGTTAGGGTGGTTGTGCATTTTGTGGATTTGACAGAAGTGCATGCATTTTGTTTTATTATTTGAAATTGTGAATCCATTTTCTGTTGTCCATTTTTGTATCCTATTGATGCATTGTTGCATTTTTCTTTCAATGGTGATCATATTTTTTGAGCTGTAGCAGATGAGGAAGTCGTCTACATATAATGACCCTTTGATTTCTGGAGGAAGACAGGATGTTATGCTATTTATTTTTATCATGAAAAGGGTTACCGACAAGATACTGCCCTGGGGGACTCCTACCTCTTGTGGTCTCGGATCAGAGTATGTGTTATTTATTTTTGTTTTGAAGGTCCGACCTTCCAGGAAATGTTTGATAAAACCGGGAAGCCTGCCCCGTAATCCAAAGTCCCTTAGGTCTTTTAGTATTCCATATGGCCATGTTGTGTCGTAGGCCTTTTCTAAGTCAAAAAAGACTGCCACTAGGTGTTCCTTTTTTAGAAATGCTTCTCGGATAAGGGTTTCTATATGGATTAATTGGTCTATAGTGCTTCTTTTGGTTCTAAAGCCTGTTTGTAGGTTTGAGAGCAGTTGGTTTGATTCAAGGAACCATATCAATCTTTGATTGATTATCCTTTCCAAAGTTTTACATGTACAGCTAGTTAGGGCTATAGGTCTATAACTGGTGGGATTTGTGGGGTCCTTTTGTTTTTTGAGGATGGGAATTATTGTGGCTTGCTTCCATAAAGTAGGGATGTTGCCTGAGATCCAAATATTATTATATATGTTTAAGAGGTATTTTAAGGAAATAGTGGGTAATTCTTTTAGAAGTTTGTAATGGATTTCATCTGGTCCGGTGGCTGAGTTATTAGATTTAGATAAAGAATTTTGGAGTTCATCTAGGGTGAAGGGTTGGTTATAGCATTCAGTGTTGTCAGAGGTGAATTTTATTTTGTTCTTTTCTTCTTTGATTCTGATCGAGTTAAATTTGTTGGAATATTTTTTTGTAGATGATGCTTGAGCGAAGTTTTCTGCCATCAAATTGGCTATTTGCTTTTCACTCAAGGCTTTTATGTTTCCTTGGGAGAGATGACTTATCGGAGTGTGGATAGTTTTATTAGATATTTTTTTTTATAAAGTTCCAAATTGTTTTGGGGTTAGTATTGGAGTTCATTTTTGTGGTGAAGTTTCTCCATGAAGACCTTTTTGCTTCTTTGATTGTGCGTCTAGTTTTAGCTCTTTGTTGTCTATACTTGTCTAGGTTTTCTGATGTCGGGTTGATTTTGAATTTTTTGAGGATTGCTTGGCGTTTTTTTATCATTGTTTTGCATTCCTCTGAAAACCAGGGTTTGTTATGTTTTAGGGATGTTACAGTTTTAGGTATGGTTTTGTTTGCTATAGTTATGAGGGAGTTTGTAAAATGTATAATAGGTTCTTCTTGGTTTGTATTTGTTTCTGGGATTAGTGTGTCAAGGCATAGTTTTTGGTAGGCTTGCCAGTTTGCTTTTTTGAAGTTCCATCGTGGGGTTTTTGAAATTTTTTGTGGTTCAGATTTTCCTAGTTTAGTATTTTCTATTATGATTGGGAAGTGGTCGCTGCCACAGGGGTCTTTATGTACCCTCCAGTTATATTCTAGGAAGGTTGCTGGGTCGCTTAGGGTCAGATCTATAGCAGAGAATGTACCTGAAGATGAGCTTAGGTGGGTCTGAGTTTTCTGATTGTGGAGGCATAAATTGTTGTTGTTAATGATTTTTTCAAGGGTTTGGCCTCTTCTGTTTGTTGTCCTGCTTCCCCACAAAATGTTGTGGCTATTGAAATCTCCCATCAATATGTATGGTTTAGGGAGTTGATTTATTAAGTTATTTAGCTCTTCTTCGTTTATAGGGTCTTGAGGTGGGATGTATATTGAGCAGATGGTGGTGGTTTTGTGTAAAGTTGCTGAAATTGCAATTGCTTGTAAGGGGGTGTTGATGTTGATTTTGCTTTGGGGGATGTTTTTCCTTATTAGGATTGACACACCACCCGAAGCTCTTAGTCCTGTGTTGTGTATGTAATCGTATTGCTCATAATTTTTCATGTTTGTTTTATCACTGCTTTTTTTGAATGTTTCTTGGAGACATATAATGGTAGGGTTTTGTTCAGCTATTAATAGCTGGAGTTCATTGTAGTTTGCCTTGTAGCCCCGACAGTTCCATTGGATAATCTTGTGGGTATTTTGGTATTTAGTCATGAATGTTTACTTTTGTGTGTGAGTTTGGGTTTGGGGTATTTTATTTGATTTTCGTATTTTCAATTTTTGGTGTCAAGTCCATTTCTGTTTCCATACTTTCTATGTTTCTGGACTTGTTTTTAGTTTTTGTAGGGGTGTGTTGAGTTGGTTTTTGTTTTTCTTCTTTTTCTCTGGTTCTTGAGATTGATCGATTTCTGCTTTTGATCGTTAGTGTTTCATTTTTTTGGTTAGTGGTTGAAGGGATATTTTTTGATTTGTCAGTTGGAGTTAGTTCTATATTGGGTATAATAATTTTAAGTGTTTTGATTAGTTCTTGCAGGTCATTTATTAAGTTTGTTAGTTCTTCTTCTATTTTTTTTGTTTTCATTTGGGTTTTTGCTTCATTTTCTATTTGATTTGAGGGGGTCCTGGTGACCTGTGAGAAGGTTGGTTTGTTGAAAGGATTTTCTATAAGCCTTCTTGCTTCAGGGAAGGTGATGTTTTTGGTGATTTTCATTTTGATAATTTCCTTTTCCCTTTTCCAGATTTTGCAATATTTTGAGTCCGCTCTGTGATACTCTTTGCAATTGTTACAGTTTAGGTTGTTTTTACAGGATTCCTCTGTGTGGTCTGGTTCCTGCTCTCCACATTTAACACACACTTGTTTTCTTGTGCAGTGCTCCTTCAGGTGTCCATATCTTTGGCAATTATGACATCTTCTAGGGTTAGGGATATATGTTTCCACTTTAGTCACAGTATAGCCTATTTTTATTTCTAAGGGGGGTTTGGGGTTATCAAATGTCAAAATATAAGTATTGGTTTCAATTGTTTCATTTTGTTTTTTTATTGTTATCCTTTTAACATCTATTACGTTTTGTTTTTTTTAGTTCATTTTTAATTTCCATTATAGAGCATGATGATAGTTCTCCGTTTCGTATCACCCCTCTAGAGGTGTTTAACCTTTCGTGGGGGTAGGCTTTTATGTTTATATTATGGATTTTTTTTTGTTTTAATAGTATTTCAGCTTGCTTCTTTGCTGCCACCTCTATGAGGATGGTTCCATCTTTTAAGTTTTTTACTGATTTTGGTGTAATTATTGCTGAGATACTCTTTTCAATAATAAATGGAGATAGTCCTGTTAAAGGCCGCTCCTCTTTTGATTCCAAAATGATGAACTTTGGATATGGTTCATCATTATCCGAATCCACCTCATAATGAGGTCTTTTTACTTGGGTTTTTATTTTTTCAGAAGCCATATAATTTTTGATGAGTTTCATTGACTATGCTCCCCACCCACCTCGGAGCCCCATTTGGGGGTATTTCTAGGGGGAAAACCCATTCGCCTAGAAATACCAAGGCTACACAGTCAGTATACTCATGCTGATGATGGACAAAAATTTTTTTTTTTTCTCTTCCTGGGTTTTCGTTACCAAGATAAAACTAGTCACCCAGAGACAGAAAGGGATCATACGTCTTTCTTCAGCATGATTGACCCTACAGCCATCGCCCTCCAATTCAGATTTAAAAAAAAAATCTGATAGAGGACTGACATGACCAGCCGAGTTGATCGGATCGGGCCTCTCCGACCGCCCGTCTAGCCCAGTAAGGGCCAAAGTGGAGTGTTGCAGGGTTGCTCAGCCACCAGGTTCCCGTCCTCAAGCATCACGGGTCGCCACCCACGGCAAACAGGTAGCCTCGTTGGGGGGGTCTTACCCCTCTGCAGAGGTGCAGTCAGCGTATTCTACAGCCCCAGCCGACAGGGCGGGAGAGAAAGAGAGAAAAGATGATAGAGAAAGTAAAAAAAATCCATGCAGTTATACTTTTAGCAGTTCGGGTTCGAAAACGAACTTAAAATTTACCATAACAGTCAGCTGCCAAGTATAGCAGGCTATTTAATTACATTTCTAAGCGGAAATGAATTCACTCTCAAACTTTGTAAACAAAAATCTTAGCTGAATACGATATTGCAATTAAATCCCTTCTAAATAAAGTGCTCAACCGAAATTGGGAGCGTATTTTTACAACACATATATATATATATATATATATATATATATATAATATATATATGTTGGAATTAAAAATAAAGACAAGAAAATGTTGAATAGATAAAATAGGATTTATTTTATTTTATTTTATTGACATTAGAGAAAAAGGCCGTCGGAGTTGAGCTGTTTCTTCTTGGCACAACTTGACCTGATATTGTGGAGAAAAGAGCTGGTAGATATATATACAACATTGCTTTATGCTTGTTACGTACTAAACTAAATGTTGGCAAATATTACACGATGATTAGTAGGAAATTACAGAGTGTTTTCCTATATATAATCCAAGGCCACTACCCAGGAAAAACCGGCAAGTGGGCCGGATATTAGAAATTGGATTTACAAAAATCAAACCTTGCAAATCAATAGAATGCAAGTGAAGAAGAAGAAGAAGAAGAAGAAGAAGAAGAAGAAGAAGAAGAAGAAGAAGAAGAAGGTGAAAGAAGAAGAAGAAGAAGAAGAAGAAGAAGAAGAAGAAGAAGAAGAAGAAGAAGAAGAAGAAGAAGAAGAAAGCAATATTTGATTTCGTTCTTCTGGAAGGTAGACAAATGTCTCCTTGGGCGAGAAATGAACAAAATGGACGAAGTATTTACGAATGTTCGTCATTCAAGACTATTATGCAGTCTGGAAATTGTCTGAATAGAAATAATTAAGCAGAAAGATAGCAAGCTGAAAACTGAATAATAAATGAATTGACTTGGAGGAAGGTATACATAAATAAATAAAGAAAATAAAGTAGAAAGCGCGTGGTGTAATGGTTAAAGTCATAGGAAATGGACTCGTCGCCCCGAGTTCAAATCCTGGACGTGGTAATTGCATTTCACTTAGCTCTAATACCCCTGGGAAAGGTATGAATTCTACTCTCCCTCCAGCTATGGTTAAATAGTAGGGCAGACTGGGCTCTTTAACCTTGGTTTGGCAACCGGTCTAGGAGAAGGAAAACTCTGAATTCAAACCTGTTAAACACCGCTTAAGAAATTGACCTTGTGTCACATCCTGCTCGTGCGGAGGGGTCGGTAAATATATATACATAAATAAAGATATATTTCACAGATTGATGCTTGTCTAGTTTGTGTATTAATACACTAGTAGAAATAATTTTCATTAACTTTACATGTATTGATGAACAAGCAGAAATCATTTTTATTAATTTATTTCTATTAATAATAGAGATTCGGTCTCTTTTGTCTGTAATGAAAACCATGTCACTGCTTACTTCCGGTTGGCTTTCAATTCTCCATTCGGGGGGTCATGCCCCGGTCAAATCACTGTGCATCACTCCACCCTTTTTCAAAGCCTTCACCTTGTCTCATTTCTTCTTCCTCCTTTTCTATAGTAGTCCTCTCAAAACTCAGGACCTTCATAATCTCATTCCACAAATCCTTATATAAAATACAAACAAGATAATGATTCAAAAACACAGCTTAGAACTGTGTACAAATGATCTAAAATCAAAGGAATTTACAACATATTTTATATAATTATCGTAAAACCCTTTTCTAATGCATTCTTATAGTAAAACCATTTTCTAATGCATTCTTATAGTAAAACCCTTTTCCAATGCATTCTTATAGTAAAACCATTTTCTAATGCATTCTTATAGTAAAACTCTTTTCTAATGCATTCTTATAGTAAAACCCTTTCCAATGCATTCTTATAGTAAAACTCTTTTCTAATGCATTCTTATAGTAAAACTCTTTTCCAATGCATTCTTATAGTAAAACCATTTTCTAATGCATTCTTATAGTAAAAAATGCATTCTTTAGTAAATTTTCTGCATTCTTATAGTAAACCATTTTCTAATGCATTCTTATAGTAAAACCATTTTCTAATGCATTCTTATAGTAAAACTCTTTCCAATGCATTCTTATAGTAAAACCATTTTCTTTACATGCTTACTTCTATTCTTCTTCTGGCGTCTTTGACATCTTAAGTTCTTCTAGCGTCTCTTCTTCGTCTTGGAGGTCGGTCGCACTTAACTCATTTCTTCTTCTAGATCAGTCTTGTTACCAAGACATTCACCAACCACAAGACCGCGTTATTTTCCTAAGCTTTTATTTACTTATTATTTTACTTAACTAAACATTTCATGTAACTAACATAGCGCGCGTATGCAGTGTGAGTTCCAGTTAAGGCAGGACATCTTCACTGCCTGACGTCCAAACTGAAAACTGAGGACCCAACCAGGTCTAACGTGGTATCATGTATTTTGCGGGCTTTCTGTACTATTCCATGGAAAGTCCCGCCCGTGATATGAAAAGGGCCATCCCTTTAGAAATACAGGGGACTGACAATAATCTTATGCAACCGCATAGATTACGTAACACTTACGTCACACACATTTGAGGAATTAAGTAAGCTTATCAATTAGTATTTAATTTATAAATCTGGATTTATACATTTTCTACTTGATAAAAATATTAAAATTCTATGAAAACTCAATTAATTGCCAAACTTTCGCGAAAAGTTCGATACTTATTGTTGTACCGGCCGTTCCTACAGTGGAGAACATGCACCGGTTCTCACTATAAATAGTGAGACACCGAGTGGAAAGGAGGACTGTTCCCGTTAACGACAAGCTAGTCGTACATGTACCATTAATTGTAAATAAACTTGTCTTTTTTTACCCCATCTCGACTTGACTTCTTTTTACTGTTGGGACTAACATCACAACACTTATTCACTTTTTAGATGAATCTATGTTTGAAATAGTTTTTTTCCTAAAATATATTTGGGGAAATATATATTTTTACTCGGTCTACCCTCACCCCTATTTGATTTTATGAAATACGAACGGAATCTATTTCATTCGTACCATTTTTAATTTTTTCTCTAAACATAAGAGAAATTCTCTAAAGATGAGAGAATTTTTTAGAAACGTTTCATACTGTCTACAGAAAAAAACAAAATTGGAATTATCTAAATTATGTCACCGGATGCCCAAATTTCGAATATAATAAGGATCCCGACACTACGAATTTGTCATCATTACAGATTACTGAAATGTTCCATCTTCATCTATTGTACTGTTTGACCTATTATATTTTTTAAACTTTCTTTTGTAGCCGGAACATTTCCCTGGACTTTTTCATATTTATATACACTTTTACTGCAAACTCTTTTGAGCTTTTTTACTGATAAAAATGCTTATAATTTTTAAAAATAAAATTTATTTTATTTTTAACATAAAATACGCATTTTCAAAAATATTTTGAAAATTCCGGTACTGATCGAGAGCGTTCTGTGCCTCGTGATTAATGATATATTTATTTCGTCTTTCCGTTTACAATGTTGCTTTGATAATGACCTCTTCATATGATCGAAACAGATTTCTGTCAGCAAAACTTCTACAAACTTTCTACACATATTGTCGGATTCATATTCATTTTACCTTTTATATATATATATATATATATATATATATATATATATATATATATATATATATATATATTAATATACCAAGCGTGTTGGTAAATCCTTGCGGTGAGAAAAAACCCAGCAAATAGTTTGATTGTAAAAATATACTACCAAACATCAACCAGGGAGAAAAAAAAATTTTGATAAAAAGAAAGGACCAAGATATTCGTACCTACAAAAAATAATCTATTGGTACAGTATTTGGCCAAAAGAAAAAACAATTTATATGTATATATATGTATATAAGATATATATATATATTCATATAACCGCTAGGAGAATAGCCAATAAGTAAAAAGTGCTCGATACCTAAGTAGAGCCAATAATAAAGATAATCTAATGAGTCACACGGACCTACTATTAGTTTCGCATAAAGCTGGTTCAGCTACTTTAAATGACTACTGTAGTTAGTACTATTTATCCGGTTTGCTCCTTGTCTCTGCAGTCAGATTTTAGCCCTGAAGAGCTTTATGCGAAACTAATAGTAGGTTCGTCTGACTCATTAGATTATCTTTATATATATAAATATATATATATATATATATATATATAATATAATATATATCTAATATATAAAGGAGAGATTTTGGTATGGACGTGTCGACGTATAACTCTAAAACGAGAGGTCACTCAGATTCAAAATCTTGCATACACATTGATATCGTTCTAACTAAGAAACACTCCAAATTTGGTTATTGATTTTTACTGATTAAGGGATATAATTAATTAATCAAACAAAAATCAAACATTTTTTTGAAAGAAATCGTATAGCTGCTGCTGCTGATATTCCAGCTACAATCAGCACGCACTCATGCTGCCTGTTTTCGTATGCCCAACAAGATCAATGATCAAAACCACAGCTTAGAACTGTGTACAAATGATCTAAAATCAAAGGAATTTACAACATATTTTATATAATTATCGTAAAACCCTTTTCCAATACATTCTTATAGTAAAACCTTTTTCAAATGCATTCTTATAGTAAAACCCTTTTCCAATACATTCTTATAGTAAAACCATTTTCTAATGCATTCTTATAGTAAAACTCTTTTCTAATGCATTCTTATAGTAAAACTTTTTCCAATGCATTCTTATAGTAAAACCCTTTTCCAATGCATTCTTATAGTAAAACCATTTTCTAATGCATTCTTATAGTAAAACTCTTTCTAATGCATTCTTATAGTAAAACTCTTTCCAATGCATTCTTATAGTAAAACCATTTTCTTTACATGCTTCCTTCTATTCTTCTTCTGGCGTCTTTGACATCTTAAGTTCTTCTAGCGTCTCTTCTTCGTCTTGGTGGTCGGTCGCACTTAACTCATTTCTTCTTCTAGATCAGTCTTGTTACCAAGACATTCACCAACAACAAGACCGTGTTATTTTCCGAAGCTTTTATTTACTTATTATTTTACTTAACTAAACATTTCATGTAACTAACATAGCGCGCGTATGCAGTGAGTTCCAGTTAAGGCAGGACATCTTCACTGCCTGACGTCCAAACTGAAACTGAGGACCCAACCAGGTCTAACGTGGTATCACGTATTTTGCGGGCTTTCTGTACTATTCCATGGAAAGTCCCGCCCGTGATATGAAAAGGGTCATCCCTTTAGAAATACAGGGGATTGACAATAATCTTATGCAACCGCATAGATTATGTAACACTTACGTCACAGACATTTGAGGAATTAAGTAAGTTTATCAATTACTATTTAATTTATAAATCTGGATTTATACATTTTCTACTTGATAAAAATATTAAAATTCTATGAAAACTCAATTAATTGCCAAACTTTCGCGAAAAGTTCGATACTTATTGTTGTACCGGCCGTTCCTACAGTGGAGAACATGCACCGGTTCTCACTATAAATAGTGAGACACCGAGTGGAAAGGAGGACTGTTCCCGTTAACGACAAGCTAGTCGTACATGTACCATTAATTGTAAATACACTTGTCTTATTTTACCCCATCTCGACTTGACTTCTTTTTACTGTTGGGACTAACATCACAACACTTATTCACTTTTTAGATGAATCTATGTTTGAAATAGTTTTTTTCCTAAAATATATTTGGAGAAATATATATTTTTACTCGGTCTACCCTCACCCCTATTTGATTTTATGAAATACGAACGGAATCTATTTCATTCGCACCATTTTTAATTTTTTTCTCTAAACATAAGAGAAATTCTCTAAAGATGAGAGAATTTTTTAGAAACGTTTCATACTGTCTACAGAAAAAAACAAAATTGGAATTATCTAAATTATGTCACCGGATGCCCAAATTTCGAATATAATAAGGATCCCGACACTACGAATTTGTCATCATTGCAGATTACTGAAATGTTCCATCTTCATCTATTGTACTGTTTGACCTATTATATTTTTTAAACTTTCTTTTGTAGCCGGAACATTTTCCTGAACTTTTTCATATTCATATACACTTTTACTGCAAACTCTTTTGAGCTTTTTTACTGATAAAAATGCTTATAATTTTTAAAAATAAAATTTATTTTATTTTTAACATAAAATTTATTTTATTTTTAACATAAAATGCGTATTTTTTAAAAACTTTTGAAAATTCCGGTACTGATTGAGAGCGTTCTGTGCCTCGTGATTAATGATATATTTATTTCGTCTTTCCGTTTACAATGTTGCTTTGATAAAGACCACTTCATATGATCGAAACAGATTTCTGTCAGCAAAACTTCTACAAACTTTCTACACATATTGTCGGATTCATATTCATTTTACCTTTCATATATATATATATATATATATATATATATATATTTAATATACCAAGCGTGTTGGTAAATCCTTGCGGTGAGAAAAAACCCAGCAAATAGTTTGATTGTAAAAATATACTACCAAACATCAACCAGGAAGAAAAAAAATTTTGATAAAAAGAAAGGACCAAGATATTCGTACCAACAAAAAATAATCTATTGGAACAGTATTTGGCCAAAAGAAAAAACAATTTATATGTATATATATGTATATAAGATATATATATATATATTCATATAACCGCTAGGAGAAAGCTAATAAGTAAAAAGTGCTCGATACCTAAGTAGAGCCAATAATAAAGATAATCTAATGAGTCACACGAACCTACTATTAGTTTCGCATAAAGCTGGTTCAGCTACTTTAAATGACTACTGTAGTTAGTACTATTTATCCGGTTTGCTCCTTGTCTCTGCAGTCAGATTTTAGCCCTGAAGAGCTTTATGCGAAAGTAATAGTAGGTTCGTCTGACTCATTAGATTATCTTTATATATATATATATAATATATATATATATATATATATATATATATATATATCTATATATAAAGGAGAATGTTGGTATGGACGTGCCGACGTATAACTCTAAAACGAGAGGTCACTCAAATTCAAAATCTTGCATACACATTGATATCGTTCTAACTACGAAACACTCCAAATTTGGTTATTGATTTTTACTGATTAAGGGATATAATTAATTAATCAAACAAAAATCAAACATTTTTTAGAAAGAAATCGTATAGCTGCTGCTGCTGATATTCCAGCTACAATCAGCACGCACTCATGCTGCCTGTTTTCGTATGCCCGCTTTATTCCGCCTTGTTGAATGCATTTGTTTTTATGGAAAAAAGAAAAATGAAAACGTTTTTATCAATATAATAATATTAGTCCGGTCATGGACCGGGTAATTTAGCTAGTATATATATATATGTGTGTGTGTGTTGTGTGTATGTGTGTGTGTGTGTATGTGTGTGTGTGTGTGTGTGTGTGTAATACTGACATTCCCTAGCCTGATAACTGTACGATTTAATCACTTATTCCGTTTGATTTGTGAACGGTTACTCGACACAAGATTTACATCGTCTACGAAGTTCAAATTGACCGTTTTCCCTTTCTTTTTTTTGCGGGTTATCTTTTGTTCTCTATCAAACCCAACCCCTAAGAAAGTCTTGGGTCACACTTTCCGGTTGAGATCTTATCAGAGTTAATGGCGTTGTCACAATAACAATTGATTTAACAGTCCACTGAGATCTTGTTATGGGTTAGAAGTTTACAGGAGAAAAAAAAAGATATAAAAGAAAAATGGCAGACTTGTACGTCGGAAAATATATATTTTTGATTGCCTAACCATAATAAAATACACTGTGCGTGAAACTCAGGGTACTCAGTTGTTAGTTTTTCTTGTTTCATCTTAAAAAATTAAATAATGCACACGCGCGCAAGGAAGGAAAAACTCAACACCGTTATTCCATAATAAATTGATTTCGACCAAAATTGGGGCCTTTATAAATCTAAGTTGATTTAATATAGCTCCCCAAAATCCAGTCTCATCAGATGGAAGATCAGGTTATTTATATTATTCTAAATAATATATAACTATTGCTCTGTATATAATCTAAAAAAGATTATTATACATTGAGCTCTCTGTAGGGATTTAACGATTCTCTGTATTTATACATATTGGATCATACAACAATAATACAGTGTGTCTTAGAAATCACATATAGAATCATCCCTTACTACCAAGTTTTGGATACCTCTCATC
>CM042157.1:18692251-18697251 GCA_023376005.1 Doryteuthis pealeii
CTAAATATCTGACTAACATAGCGCGCGTATGCAGTGTGAGTTCCAGTTAAGGCAGGACATCTTCTCTGCCTGACGTCTAAACTGAAAACTGAGGACCCAACCAGGTCCCACGTGACTTCACGTATTTCGCGGGCTTTCTGTACTATTCCATGCAAAGTCCCACCCATGATATGAAAGGAGCCATCCCATTATAAATAGAGGGGACTGACAATAATCTTATGCAACCGCATAGATTATGTAACATTAGGAGTCCATCGAAGAATGTAGCTTAAGTTTCTTGAGAATTAAGCGCATAAAATTCTTTGGGACTTTGAGATAAAGACGGATCATCCTACCCCAGCCAGGAGACCAGACCTAGTGTTGATTAACAAAAAAAAAAAAAAAAAAAAAAAAGAAAAAAAAAAAGAAAAAAGAGAACGTGTCAACTGGTGGATTATGTGGTCCCAGCAGATCACAGGGTGAAGCTGAAGGAAAATGAAAAGATGGACAAATAACTGATCCTTGCCAGAGAATTGAAAAAGCTGTGGAACATGAGAGTGAAAGTGATACCAATTGTAGTTGGTGTACTTGGAACGGTCCCAATAAAATTAGAAAAAAGACTGGAGGATCTAGAAATCAGAGGAAGAATTGAGACCATCCAGACTACTGCACTGCTGCAATTGGCTAGAATACTCAGAAGAGTCCTGGAGACCTGTTGTCAGTCAGACTCCAGAGAAAGATGTGAAAAAATCAAAAGTAGTGAAATAATAATAATAATAATAATAATAATAATAAATTAAATGTTGACCATACAACAAAATGGTATATGCATAAACCAGAATCCGTTCTTTAGAACGAAACGCATAAAATTCTCTGGGACTTTGAAATAAAAACGGATCACCTTATCCCAGCAAGAAGACCAGACTTAGTGTTGATAAACAAAAAAGAAAGAACTTGTCAACTGGTGGATTTTTCAGTGCCAGCAGATCACTGGGTGAAGCTAAAGGAAAATGAAAAAATGGACAAATATCTGGACCTTGCCAGAGAACTGAAAAAGTTATGGAATATGAAAGTCAAAGTTATACCAATTATAGTTGGTGCACTTGGAACGGTCCCAAAAGGATTGGAAAAGGGTCTGGAAAGTTTGGAAACCATTCAGAACACTGCACTGCTGCAATCTGCCAGAATGCCCAGAAGAGTCCTGGAGACCTGAGGAGATTTGCTGTCACTCAGACCCCAGGGAAAGACCATCAGCTAATGCTGATGTGAAAACTCAAACGGAGTAAATAATAATAATAATAATAATAATAATAATAATAATAATAATAACAATAATAATAATAATAATATCAAACAACATCATAAATTTCTTTAAAAAGCCATAGGGAACTGGCGAGTCCAAAAGCCTGAGGGCAATCCCTGAAAGAAGTAACTCCAAGGAGACTCGTTATCACCACTACTGTTTATTATAGCAATGATGCCACTCAATCATTTACTTAAAAAATGTACAGGGGGATACAATTTCACTAACTCACAAGAAAAAATAAACCACCTTATGTACATATATATTTAGAGAAAGATAAATAGGTATAGTCATTATATATATATATATATATATATATATATATATATATATATATATATGGGAGGAATCAAATCACTCACTGCTGACCCTCATCTATCGTTCTCGATAGGAGAGTCCACCATATATATATATATATATATATATATATATATATATATATATATATATATAGAGAGAGAGAGAGAGAGATAGATAGATAGATAGATATAGAGAGATAGATAGTTATAGATATCTTGAACATGAATCAACGATTCTTGGTTACCACTACTTTCTTGTTATTGTCAACCAAGTATATATATATATATTATATTATATATATATATATATATATATAATATATAAAGTGTTGTTATGGGCCCAACGGGTGAAAATTAGATATTCTATAAAAAAGAAGGTTCGAAAAAAGGATTATGTTTTAAAAAAAAATTATTATTATCTTACATATGCGACACGTGTTTCAGATCTTCTGTTATCTTCTTCAGGCATTAATTAACCATATTTTGGCAGAATATTAATACATACATGTGTGGTTTATAATATTTACACAACCTATCAAATATCAGAAACCACACAATATACATATTAATAGTAAATTATAAATCTTATTCTATTATCATTGTCTATATATATCTATGTATTAGGTTTTTTTAATGCATTTGATTACAATAATATGAATTAATAGGATTATGATTACTTTGCGTGATATAACTTTGATCATATATATCATCATCATCATGTAGCGCTTGTAGCACGGATATCCATGACAATCTCTCGCTAACCTTCCCTATCCTTCATTGCACCTGGAAGGTCCTCTGCGGAGCATCCAGCATCCTCGCACAGCTGGTCAATGTAGGTCTTTGCCGGGCGCCCCACACCTGCATTTCCATGTGTTGGCTTCCACAGGAGAACGTCGCTTATGAGCTCATCCTTGCTTCTCCAGCAGTGTCCAGCATGCCTTGTCCGTCTCACTCGGATATATATATATATATATATATATATATATATATATATATATATATATATTGAGAAAATTGAAAAAAACACACTCTCATACTCACACCGTAAAAGAGAATAATTGACGTCACATTTCAAACCGTCCACTTTTTTCAGCGTCCTTTCTTCAGATTTCAAATTTTGAACAGACTGATAAACAAGGACTATCGCTTGCTTTTCTTGTTATTCAGTCATAATTTTTTTATCACCTTCCTTATACCAACAAATGCCCTGATGATGATCTAATAAATAGATCGAAACACTGCAGCGTCGGCCAATAAACTTACCACTCAACTTATTTAAACCTGTGTTTTTTCAATTTTATTAATATACTACATATCGTAGGATTCACTTCCATCTCTTCATATATATATATATATATATATATATATATATATATATATATATATATAATGTGTGTCTTTGTATTACGTTTCAGCAGATTTAATTAATTTACCTCATGGTTCTTTAAAGATGGAATTAACATAAAGACTTGTGTTAAATTTTGTTTCGATAATTAGACACATAGATTACTTCTAAATCCATACACTCATAAAATCTCATTTGATTTTTAATTAATGTTATATCAAATTCCACCGACAAGATTAAAACAACATTATTTGATTAACTCAGCATCTTTTCAGGATACGCCATATATATATATATATATATATATATAGTATATATATATATATATATATTGTAATAGAGGTACAAGTAATAACCTACTCGAGTTTCACCATTAGGATCTTCAGGGTTAAATACACTGAATTAATCAAGATATTGAATAATTGCAGTCGATTACACGTGTAATCGACTGCAATTAATCAATATCTTGATTAATCCAGTGGATTTAACCCCGAAGATCCTTATGGTGAAAATCGAATAGGTTATTACTTGTACCTGTATTACAATAAATTTGCTCTACTAACGTATTGAGCACCTTTTATTTGTTATATCGCTGTCTTAACTTTCTGAATTTCGCATCAACTAACTATTGTGACCATCTTCACCGGTAAGTCACCTTTACCAAAGTACACACACACACACACACACACACACACACACACACACACACACATATATATATATATATATATATATATATTAAACCTAATGAGTCAGATATACCTACTAACAGTTTCACTGTTTGTAGGTATATCTGACTCATTAGGTTTAACTTTATTATTTGCTCTACTTAGGTATTGAGCACACTTTACTTTTTAGCTTTAGATAATCCTGGTGGTTTATATATATATTTTCCATATTTTCCAAATACTTCTTTTGGTAAAGTATTATAGTATCAACCGATTATTTTCGGTTGGTACGACTATCTTGGTCTTTTCTTTTTTTCATTTATTTTCCCCAGGTATAGTTTAGTAGTATATTTTTACAATCAAACTATTTGCCGGGGTTTTTCTTACCGCAAGGGTTTACCAACAAGTTTGGTATATAGATAGATAGATAGATATAAAATTTGCTATGTTTATATTATTTGCTATGTTTATGTTTATAAGTAATGTGAGATCAGTAGGGTATATATATCTAAGTTAGGGTAGCGAAGACATACAGTCAAGGGCGCTCGCTACCTGTCAATTTGTCGCTTTTGTGACTGTCGAATGAATGTTTGATTTGAATCACGCAAACAAAAACAAAATAAAACGGAAAAGATCTTATTTATAAAACAAAACAATAAACCAAAATTTAATTTAATGGGACGTAAATAACGGAAAAAGTTATGTGAAGGGGAATTTATGGTTTCTGATAATAAGAGTGGCTAGATAAGGGGATATATTAAAGAAACCTTGTCTTTGGGGTATGGTTTTATGGGTAAGAATAACACAAGATTCCATAATTCTACGCAGTGTTTTATCATGTATGTGGGTTAAAATAATACCTTACATTAGACCCAAATCGCTTAACATTATCTAAAATAATAACCAATTCCGCCCATAACCTTTTTTACTTTATATATAAAAACAAAACACAATAAATATTTAATCATTTATTAAATACAGAACTTAATAATAATAATAATTAAAAATTAAAAATAATTAATCGTAAAATAAAAAATATATAAAAATTCCTTTTCTAAAATATTAACATATTCCGCCCATAACCTTTTCACTTTATATATAAAAACTAAATACAGTAATTATCTAATCATTTATGAATTACAGAACTTAAAAATAAAATTTAAATAATAAAAACAATTAATCGTAAAAAATTCCTTCACTAAAAGTCTTTTGAATTCCAACCGTCACATTTCTTAATACCCATCCCCTTCCGTTTAAATTGTTTCGTCTTGTTGCCAACATCTCAAAAATTCGCTACATTTGGTTGACAAAAGATATACATGAGACATGACCGACATATATATGGCGCTAAATGCCCACGTTGGTGAATATTGTAACGTCTTTCGTTTTTTGCAGTATTAAGGTTT
>CM042157.1:18702251-18707251 GCA_023376005.1 Doryteuthis pealeii
AGATGCAATACAAAAATATAAATCTAGATTATCTGGTGTCGCTTAATCGCAGATTTCTTATTTGTACCATTTTATTTCACCCAATTAAAAAAATGAAACATTCCAAATGGTACTGAGTCGCTTAAAAATGCCCAACGTAAAATCAAACTGAATTGACAAGAGTTACATGTTTGTTGTTATTTGTAATATTGAAATTGTGAATTATTTTTGTAATTCTGATCGTATCTCATCCTGACCTCCTGCTTTAATTTAAGCGAGCCGACGTCACGCGAATTTCCGACCCAACTTAGTTGTACTTTTGTCACATTTTTATCGGCAAATTAATGTAGATATCTTAAATGCCTCTTCCCGGATTTTTATCGGCAAATCAATGTAAATATTTTGCAACCCCGTTTTAAGAAAGAGTAAGAGTAAGAGAGAGAGAGAGAGAGAGAGAGAGAGAGAGAGAGAGAGAGAGAGAGAGAGAGAGAGAGAGAGATATTTTTTAACATTTTTACATATCAAATTATTTTGCAATAGTAAACATATCAAACGTTGCAATTATCAAATTATCATACTGTGGTATATCCATAGGTCCTCTTTGTTCTTACTTCTTATTCTTAACATATTCTTATACTTATCTTCTTAGCTGTCCGGATCCAGTATCTATTTTTGCCAGAGGCGCGTGGTGTAATGGTTACAGTCGTAAGAAATAGGCACGGCGAGACAAGTTGAAATCTTCGAGGCGACTGTTTGCATTTCACATAGCGCTAATTAACCTTTGGAAAGGTACGAATCAAACTATTCTTTCTCCAGCGATAGGTAAATATGTTGCGTTTCGTACGGGCGGAAGTAGGATTTTCCGTTTAAACCGAAACAAAGAAAAGACGACAAAAATAACAAAGGACTTCATCCGGTTAACGCGAACAAATAGAGAGGGTATAAAAATGAAATTCGGAAGTAGATTTTCCGCTGATAAGTATAACAAAAGAAAATGCGTAGGCGGCTTATATACATAAAATAACTCAGAGATCCCAGCGGTCAGTCAGACAGAAGACTCGGGACAGAGAACAAGTGAACCGACAGCCGATTACGGTCCGTTCACGGCCGACAGGCTGTGAGACGCACGTAGCCAACCCTTTACCTCACCAACGCTAGTCATCCCAGCAGCAGCAGTCGTTGTCAACCCTCGGGCATTCCCATTGTCAACGCTTGCCACCACAGCCGAGTAAAAAGAAATAAAGTCAGAAGTTTCTACCATACACATGTGTTGTGATTTTCTAAAGTCCGACTACTACATATATCGCTTTGCGTACTGTGATATACCCACTACGTAACAAATAGTAGAGCAGTAATAGTAGTTGTAGGAGAAATAAAACTCTGGATTCAAATCAACGTTGCTCTCTTCTCGTTACATTGAGAGCTCCCCTCCTTCCTTCTCATAGGTTCCTGTCTTCTGATACTCATTCTGGGTTGACTTGAGCTGGTTGTCGGTGCTTCTTCATCTTTGCGTCCATCTTTTTGACTTTGCTTAATTTTGGCGACTTTTTTAAAGTTCCCAAAATTAACCAACACGTGTGGGGAGAAATAGCTCAACGGAGAGACGCCATTTTGCGTCCGTCCGCTTCTCTGGCCGAGCTAATTCTGAAACTGTACTAATCCATTCTCACTACTGGATTAAACAATAGTTGGAGTTTAGTGCAGAGGACGAGAACTACCCAAAGAATCAAAATATCTAAATAAATTTCTCCAAGCCAACCAAAGAAGGTTGACCTAATTTCTTCCCTACCATGCTCTCCTCCTCTGCACTAAACTCCAAACCAACCAGAGAATGTTGACCTAATTTATTCCCTACCATGTTCTCCTCCTTTGAACTAAACTACATTTCTTCGAACAAATTCCACACATTTGATCTTATCTCCCTCCCCACCCAATCTATCAAAGATTTCTTTTGACCAATCAAATCCTCACAAATTCTATCCCACCCTCCTGACTTCATCACCAAACTCACCCCTCACCCGTTCATTTTCTCTTCTATAAAAACAAATATATGATGCACAAACATTCAAATAAACGAATGAAGAATCTTGCTCAATACAGGACGAAATATATCTCCTATATCTACTTGTTTGAATTGTTCTTTTGTCCATATTTTCCCTCTATTCTTTTACCACATTTTGTCAGATTTTACTCCAATCCTCCTACCATCATATATACATATATATATATATATATATATATATATATATATATATATATATATATATATATATAGGATCACAGCCTTCACGCATTTCCACGCGCACGCGCATGATATCATACACACAAACAAAAATACGCACCCGTACAAACAAAAAGAGCATTCGACATCACGTAAACATGCAACACGAGAATACAGATAAAAAACGCACACATTTGACCATTTACACCATTTCTGTCATTTAAAAAAAAAACTATTTCGTTTACCTGATGAATGCTTTTAGCAGGAAACCATTATTAGTAATATCGTTCCCAAATAAATGAATAAAAGCTAAAACTTTTATTTGTCACTTCATTCAACTATATAATATATATATATATATATTATATATATATATATATATATATATATATATATATTGTGAGATGGTCGCTGTTTCAGCTTTTGCTGGAATGGTGTACCAAAGTCAGTATTATTCGTAGAGTGCTCAATATAAAATAGAGCTGTTATATAATATAATAAGATAAATATATAAAGGTTTTACATATCTATTTATTAGGTGACAAAGGAACATTCACAACCATATTGGTTTCATGCGATGCAATCATCAGGGGATTATATCGTTATATGCATTCGATTTCTCATCATATTGTTTGATTTTGCACCGAAGGCAACAATGCTCTCCTTCTGGATTGATGGAGAATCCAATAAATATACAGCATGAATTTCATGACTCTCCCTAACGTCACTCGTCCCTTGTTTCTATTGGCTAAAGTTCCTGTCTGTCACTCCTCACGGCATCCACACATAGCTGGTCAATGTAAGTTTTTGCTCGTTGGTCTATTCTGGTCTTTGATTCACATACAATGTTTGGTTTCAAAAGATGGTATTTCTCTCATTAAGAAACCTGATAAAGTCATGTAAAGATGACTTGAACACATAGGCAATCTATTTTCTAATCTCTTCAAAGGTGTACATGGAATCCATACAAAATCATCTCCCAATGTGAGAGAATTACAACGATGGACCGACAGTCAAGAATAGAAGAAATTATACTGACTATCAAACCAGATTAATGGATTTTACCTTCGTTGCCTTAGACGTATACTGGGTATCACTTGGAGGGACAGGATCACAA
The DNA here is from genome assembly GCA_023376005.1 of Doryteuthis pealeii. NCBI lineage: Eukaryota > Metazoa > Mollusca > Cephalopoda > Myopsida > Loliginidae > Doryteuthis > Doryteuthis pealeii. The sequence continues at coordinate 18,705,569 of CM042157.1, forward strand.
ACAGAGCAGTTCTAGAGAGAGCTCAACCCCCCAGCTTGTGTTCTCTACTGAGACAGCGTCGTCACCGATGACTGAGTCATGTCCACCGAATGGATGATGGACGAATATTGAAGGATAACCATTATGCAGAGCTTTCATCTGGGAGGAGACAGATTGCATTTCAAGGATGTCTGCAAGAACGATCTCAGTTGCTTTGGCATTGCCCCTTCCAGCTGGGAAAATTTCGCTCAGGACCGCCCTCGGTGACAGCAGGCACTCTGTAGAGGACTGTTCATGTCTGAAGTCACCCTGGCACAACACCATGAAGCTAGGAGGTCCAAAAGAAAGCAGCGGCAGCAAAGCACCGGCACATCAACATCTTCAGGGACGGCCTTCACATGCGACATCTGTGAGCGATAATGTTTTTCTAACATTGGTCTTTACAATCACAGGAGGTGCTGTAACTTCAGGGGCACAAAAACTATATTATAGTCTTCCGAGACTGAAATGACAATAAATAGGAGCGACAAAAAAAAAAATAGAAGAAATTATATTGACTATCAAACCAGTTAATAGCACTTGGCCTCAATATATATATATATATATATATATATATAATATATATATATATATATATATATATATATATATAAACTGTTTCCAAAAAGTATAGAGATTTTTTGTACTTTTGACCTTGTATTCTGAAAAAATTAACGTTCCATTCATTGTTCAGTTCTATCTTGGTAAATACAGCTTCATTTTCGATACTTTTATAACACACCTTATATATATATATATATATATAACTTTCAAAGAAAGAAATACTTAACAAACCGTCATCCCGTAAAAAATTATTTCGAAAAGAAACCTAAAAGATCTTTAATTATAGTAAATTATTACGGGATGACGGTTTGTTAAGTTTTTCTTTCTTTGAAATTAAATATTGCTCTGTATGTAATTTAATGTATTGATTATTATACATTGAGCTCTATTTAGAGATTCATAAAAATCCTTGTATGAATATATATTTGCAGCTACAAGAACATTCAGTATTGTTATACAGTGGGATTTTAAAGATCCCAAATAGAATCATCCCTTACAACCAGTCATTTGGATTACCTTACACATATATATATATATATATATATATATATATATATATATATATATATATATATATATATATACTCAATAAATGAAGGAAAAAACTTTAAACTTGCTTCATTACAATAATTTATTTCAACCGTATTACTACGGCATCTCCAGGTCATCACAAGGACATAACTCTGTTTTTTCCTTTATTTATTGAATATCTTGTTCTGTCTTTACATTCACTGGAACTAGGCACATTGAGCTCTCCCTACAGTCTACCCGCATCAGCTTGGTTAAACTACACATGGAAAGATCCTAACTACCGGAATATATATATATATATATATATATATATATATATATATATATATATAATAATACCAAATGTTGGTAAATCCTCGCCCGTGAGAAAAAAACAGCAAATAGTTTGATTGTAAAAGTATACTACCAAACATCACCCGGGGAGAAAAAAAATTTTGGGAAAAAAAAGAAAAGACCAAGATAATCGTACCAACAAAAAATAATCTATTGTGAAATATTTAGCCAAAAGAATATATATATATATATATATATATATATATATATTAATATTAAGTCGTCGAGGCGGCCTAA
>CM042157.1:18712251-18714682 GCA_023376005.1 Doryteuthis pealeii
GTATGTGCGCGCACGTGTGTGCATGTGTGCACGTGTGTGAGTGTGTGTTTTATCAGTTTTATCCTTGATCAATGCAAGTTTAATTCTTGGACCTTCCCTCAATTTTACGTCCAGTTTTAAAGAGGTTATGATTGTTATTTGTTTTAAACCAGATTCCATTTTAGTTGTTTTTTTTTTTCTCAACTTGTTTTCTTTTTGTCATTTTAACATGTTTTCTTTTTAACTTATTTAGTTGTTAATACCTCCCTATCTCTTCTTCTTCTTTTCTCTCTCTCTCTCTCTCTCTCTCTCTCTCTCTCTCTCTCTCTCTCTCACACATACACTTTTGAGACGTGGGTAGAGAATATATTCACATATATATTCACAAACTTTTTATATGTATTAAAATAAAACAAAACAATATATAGATATATAATACCAGTCATGTATTTATTAAAACTTGTTTTAAAAAACAATGAGGACTGTCTAATGTTGAATGTTCAAATTTTGAGTGTATTTATTCTATGATATGACGATTTCGGGTAATGTGACGTAAGCAGTGACGTAATTTTTGTTACAGACAAAAACCGGAAGCGAATCTCCATTATTAATAGATACATCCTTTTATCAGAACAATTGATGTACTATTTAACCCCATTGCTAGGGATATGCGAGAGTTCAATGCTTTTTTGCCGAAAGTTAACATAATAGCGCGATGGGTTTCGAACTCCGCTTACTACGTTGTCGTAATCCTGCACGTTAGCCACCGCTCCACGTGGACTCCCTCTAGGTTCTTCAAGAACTTGTTTTCTTGTAGCCCTTCCAAAATGGTTTACGGCTTTCGTTATTTAGTATTAAGTCGTCGTGGGGCGCCTATTGTCGGTATCAGCCATGCAGCGAGGGAGTCTATCCCTTTTCCACTAGCGCTAGACCAAGGGAGATTATTTTAGCGTCTGAGGTGGATTGCCACACCTACCATCAGCTCCTTACTTTATACCGCACAGATCCCCTGTGCTACTCATACGCTGAAAGTTGGCGAGGGCGGGTATCGAACTAGGAACCTTGTGGTTTCTAGTATTGCCAAGAACGCTCTATCCGACTGAAAACTAAAACAGAGAAAACTTTTTATGTTTTATTATCTGTGATATTCTTTGTTTTGTTGTTTTGTTGTTTTTGTTTTTTTTTTTATCAAGAGTAAGACAGATATTCTGTGGTGCACTATTTGGGGTTCGTTACGCCAGAATTTCGAATTTAGATTATCACGGCGTGTTTTCATGACCTCTAGTAGTGATTGTTAGGGTCTGTTTTAAACACGCAACGGATCTAAAATGGAACCCCACGAAAAAACAAAAACTATTCAACATTCAATGGATTGGACAGAAAATATCAACGGATACTAGAAAGAAAAGTTTCACTGGATGAACAGGTTACAAGTTTAGTTAGAATTCCGAACGCATTACCTTTAGATACCTTTTTGATCTCGATTAAGAAAGACATGTTTTTCATTTACACCGGCAATATCGGTTGTTTGTTAGGGTTAGGGGTTAGGGTTAGGGGTTAGTTTTTAATTTAAAAAAAATTCTAATAATTCGTCTGTTTAGTGTTAAAACAACCGGATATGAAGGTGTAAATGAAAAAACGTGTCCTTTCCTTAATAGAGATAAAGAAGGGGTGCCTAAAGGTCATATAGTCCAAAATACCGTAAGATAATTATCCAGTTAGAAATACTTCTTCGAAATCGTGGATTAATATAATCTATTTATCTATTATCATGAACAACACGCATTCCGGTGGCTCGTGAATATTTCTCTGTATCAAACCTTAAACACATTGGAGCCATGAGAGTAGCCTGATATGTAAAATTAGCAGGACAGTTTTTAAGCAACAATTTTGAGGAGAACGGAAAAGTTTAAATGATGACTTATCATAGACACATGGCATGGTTTTATTTTTGACGATCTCGAATGAGACGTGACAAAAGGGAAGAGAGGAGTAGTGAGAGTGTCATATCAGAGTGTTGTGAATTGAGCCTCGGGAGAAGGTGCGAAGAGAGCAATCATGGATTTTTTGTTCTCGGAACTAAGGGTAGCTAGACAAGCTATGGATTACAAATGTTCTGTGGTTAATAATGCAGTGCAAATCATGTTTTATTTTTAACATCTAAAACGAAACAAAATTGTTTTATCGGTGTGTTTGATGCATTATGGAAGCATTACAGCTATACTACACTCTTACTCAGTGTCCCTTTAGCTAAACCAAATCTCTTATCCCTTTTTTACCATATAAGGTAGAGATCTAACTAAAAATTCTTAGCCACAAAACAATGTTTTACCCTCTAATGATACCTTTGAAACGATTCAAATTTTAATGATCGATGCTGTCCCTTGAGAATCTTTATGCTCATTCAAATTGCGGAAAGAATTGCGTTATTTATGATCTCTTCTTCGTTCTT
>CM042157.1:18719782-18745393 GCA_023376005.1 Doryteuthis pealeii
GACAACTGATTTGAGAAAGTTTGGATTGCTTATTAAGCGGCAGTCTGCTCTGCGAATCTGTAGAATATTATTGGACCGGTACAATGGGTACAATGAAGGAAAATACAAGCGAATAAAAAATGAGTAGCACTGAAATCTGTGCAGTAAAGTGGGGGAGTTGGTGGTAGGCGTGGCGCTTCACCCCAGATGCAAAAAACAATGTTTCTGGTTTAGCGCCAATGAAAAGGGGATAGATACCCTCGCTGTCTGAGGGGGTCAAATAGGAATTGTGATAAACAGTTGTCGATCGTAAGAGGGGGCGGAGTGTGTGTGTGGGGAGGTAAATGTCATCCAAAGGTCACAGATAACTGATTTGAGAAATTGGATTGCTTATTAAGCGGCGGTCTGCTCTGCGAATCTGTAGAATATTATTGGAACGGTACAATGGTACAATGAAGGAAAATACAAGCGAATAAAAATGAGTAGCACTGAAATCTGTGCAGTAAAGTGGGGGAGTTGTGGTAGGCTTGACGCTTCACCCCAGATGCAAAAACAATTTCTCTGGTCTAGCGCCAATGAAAAGGGGATAGACACCCTCGCTGTCTGAGGTGGTCAAATAGGAATTGTGATTAAACAGTGGTCGATCATAAGAGGGGGCGGAGTGTGTGTGTGTGTGTGTGTGGAGGGGGTAAATGTCATCCAAAGGTCACAGACAACTGATTTGAGAAAGTTTGGATTTCTTATTAAGCGGCGGTCTGCTCTGCGAATCCGGACAATATTATTGGACCGGTACAATGGGTACAATGAAGGAAAATACAAGCGAATAAAAAATGAGTAGCACGGAAATCTGTGCAGTAAAGTGGGGGAGTTGGTGCTAGGCGTGGCGCTTCACCCCAGATGCAAAAAAACAATTTCTCTGGTCTAGCGCCAATGAAAAGGGGATAGACTCCATCGCTGTTTGAGGGTCTCAAATAGGAATTGTGATAAACAGTTGTCGATCGTATGAGTCGGAGGGAAATGACACCTAAAGGTTAGAGACACGTGATGTCGAATGCTCTTTTTGTTTATAATATATATATATATATATATATATATATATATAAACAAAAAGAGCATTCGACATCAGGTAAACACGTAAACATGCAACACGAGGAATACAGTTAAAAAACCACCCATTTAACCATTTACACCATTTCTATCATTTAAAAAAAACTATTTCGTTTACCTGATGAATGCATTTAGCAGGAAACCATTGGTAGTAATATCGTTCCCAAATAAATGAATAAAAAGCTAAAACTTTTATTTGTCACTTCATTCAACTATATATATATATATATAATATATATATATATATATATTATATATATAATATATAGGTGTGTGAGATGGTCACTGTTTCAGCTTTTGCTGGAACGGTCTGTACCAAAGGCAGTATTATTGGTTAAGAGTGCTCAATATAAAATAGAGCTGTTATATAATATAATAAGATAAATATATTAAGGTTTTACATATCTATTAAGGTGACAAAGAACATTCACAACCATATTTGTTTCATGCGATGCAATCATCAGGTGATCATATCGTTATATGCATTCGATTTCTCATCATATTGTTTGATTTTGCACCCAATGCTCTCCTTCTGGATTGATGGAGAGTCCAATAAATATAGAGCACGGATTTCCATGTCTCACACCTAACGTCACTCGTCCCTTGTTTCTATTGGCTATAAGTTTCCTGCTGACACTCCTCACGGCATCTGCACACAGCTGGTCAATGTAATTTTTGCTCGTTGGCCTTATTCTTGGTCTTGATTCACATACAATGTTTGGTTTCAAAAGATGTGTATTCTCTCATTAAGAAACCTGATAAAGTCTCTGTAAAAGACTTGAACACATTAGCAATCTATTTTCTAATCTCTTCAAAGGTTTACATGGAATCCGTACAAAATCATCTCCCAATGTGAGAGAATTACAACGATGGACCGACAGCAGAATAGAAGAAATTATACTGACTATCAAACCAGATAATGGATTTTTAACTTCGTTGCCTTAGACGTATACTGGACATCACTTGGAGGGACAGATCACAAACAGAGCAGTTCTAGAGAGAGCTCAACCCCCAGCTTGTGTTCTCTACTGAGACAGCGTCGTCTCCGATGACTGGGTCATGTCGCCGAATGTATGATGGACGAATATTGAAGGATAACCATTATGCAGAGCTTTCATCTGGGAAGAGACAGATTGCGTTTCAAGATGTCTGCAAGAACGATCTCAGTTTGCTTTGGCATTGCCCCTTCCAGCTGGGAAAAACTTCGCTCAGGACCGCCTCGATGACAGCAGCACTCTGTAGAGGACTGTTCATGTCTGAAGTCACCACTGCGCAATACCATGAAGCTAGGAGGTCCAAAAGAAAGCAGTGGCAGCAAAGCACGGCACATCAACATCTTCAGGGACGGCCTTCACATGCGACATCTGTGAGCGAGAAGTTTTTCTAACATTGGTCTTTACAGTCACAGGAGGTGCTGTAAACTTCAGGGGCACAAAAACTATATTATAGTCTTCCGAGACTGAAATGACAATAAATAGGAGCGACAAAAAAAAATAGAATAAATTATATTGACTATCAAACCAGTTAATAGCACTTGGCCTCAATATATATATATATATATATATATATATATATTATATATATTATAATATATATAATATATATATATATAAGCTGTGTCCAAAAAGTATCAAGATTTTTGTGTACTTTTGACCTTGTATTCTGAAAAAATTAACGTTCCATTCATTGTTCAGTCTATCTTGGTAAATACAGCTTCATTCTCGATACTTTTATAACACACCTTATATATATATATATAAATATATATATATATATATAATAATATATAAACTTTCAAAGAAAAGAAATACTTAACAAAACGTTAAAAATTTATTTCCGAAAAGAAACTCAAAAGATCTTTAATTATAGTAAATTATTAACGGGATGACGATTTGTTAAGTTTTTCTTCTGGAAATTTAAATATTGCTCTGTATGTAATTTAATGTATTGATTATTATACATTGAGCTCTTTTTAGAGATTCATAAAAATCCTTGTATGAATATATATTTGCAGCCTAAGAACATTCAGTATTGTTGTACAGTGGGATTTGAAGATCCCAAATAGAATCATTCCCTTACAACCAGTCAGGATTACCTTACATATTATATATATATATATATATATATATATATATATAATATATATATATATATATATATATACTCATAAATGAAGGAAAACACTCTTAAACTTGGCTTCATTACAATAATTTATTTCAACCGTATTACTACGGCATCTCCAGGTCATCACTCTGTTTTTTCCTTTATTTATTGAATATCTTGTTCTGTCCTACATTCACTGGCACTAGGCAATTGAGCTCTCCCTACGGTCTACCCGCATCAGCTTGGTTAAACTACACATTGGAAGATCCTAACTACCGGAATATATATATTATATATATATATATATATATATATATATATATTATATATAAAATATACCAAAATGTTGGTAATCATCGCCCGTGAGAAAAAAAAAAACAAGTAAATAGTTTGATTGTAAAAGTATACTACCAAATATCACCCGGGGAGAAAAAATTTTGGGGAAAAAAAGAAAAGACCAAGATAATCGTACCAACCAAATGTAATCTATTGGTAAAATATTTGGCCAAAAGAGAAAAAAAATTATATATATATATATAATATATATATATATATATATATATTAAATATATTTGGCAAAAGAAAAAAATATATATATACATTAAGTCGTCGAGGCGGCCTAATGTCGGTATCAGCCATGCAGCGAGGGAGTCTATCCCCTTTTCACTAGCGCTAGACCAAGGAGATTATTTTAGCGTCTGAGGTAGAGCGCCACACCTACCATCAGCTCCTTACTTTACCGCACTGATTCCTGTGCTACGCTGAGTTGGCGAGGCGGGTATCGAACTAAATATATATATATTCATACAAAACCGCCAGGAAACTAAAGCTGATAAGTAAAAAGTGCACAATACCTAAGTAGAGCAAATAATAAAGATAAACCTAATGAGTCAGATAATCCTACTAAAAGTTTCGCTTAGTGCTCTTCAGGGCTAAGATCCAACTAAAGAGATTTGAAGCCTACGAGGTAGGTTTGTATAAATGTGAGTTTGCTCCAAATCTCATTAGTCGGGATCTTAGCCTTGAAGAGCACTGAGCGAAAACTTTTAGTAGGTTTATCCGCCTCATTAGGTTTTATATAATATATTATATGTATATATATATATATATAATATATATATATATATATATATATATAATATTATATATATATATATATAATATTATATATATATGGGAATGAGTGGAGTGGTGCTCTATCAACATCTGGTCTCTTCATAAGGCATATTGCTCTCTCAATTGATCTGAATGTAATTATCATTACATATTTATGATTCACTATTACGTGACATAAATGATTCCCAAAATCAACCAGTTGCATTTTTTTAATATTTTTCTTTCTTTCTTTTTAGTTATTCAGATGCGTTCTGTCAAAAGCACAAACTATTTTCCGCTTTGCTTCCCATAAATCATAAATATATTTATATATTTTTTTACAACATATGGACACAAAAAAATCACGTTATCTTCCATAGATTTCCAGAACAACGGAACATGATCTATTAATCGTAATTTAGAAGACATAAAAGCCAAAAAGGTGAATAAAAAATACACGAACTCTGCTGAATTAAACCGGGGATTTTTTTTTTCTTTTTTCTTTTTTATTTTACTTGTTGCTTGATGATTAATGGTACTAATCGATTGTGTTGTCTATGCTAATGGTTGCGGTTGTCTGGACACTAAAAGCTCTTCTGTGAGTAATGTCAAGAGATACTGTGATTTTGAATGCTATGGTTTAGAGAGGGTTAAAAAGTTCGTATTAAAATAAGCCCACAGAAAATAGACCCATTCCGCTGATCCCAAAACTCTATATGAGATGGTACATAAATGGGTAGGAAATTAAGGCGAATATTTCACATCTACTACTCACTCTCTCTTTATACACACACACACACACACACAACACACACACACACACACACAATATATATATATATATATATATGTGTGTGTGTGTGTGTGTGTGTTTGTGTGTGTGTATGTATAAGGGCTTTTATAGTTTGCTTGAAGCATTGTTACGTATGTGTTTAAAAAAAATTAGAAAGCAATTGACAACCCTTATATATATAATATATATATATATATATATATATATGTGTGTGTGTGTGTTGTGTGCGTGGTGTGTGTGTGTGTGGTGTGTGTGGCAGCATTTTCTCATTTATGCATGTTGAATTAAACAAAAGACAAATCTCCTGTTTAACAATTTTATTTGTGATTTTTTCAAGTGTTCTGGCCAACTTTTAATATTTGGGTGGAATTCGTGGATTAGTCACCAAAGTGCCGAAAGTACTCGGGACATGAACTTTGCGGGGACTAATCCCACGAATTTCACCCAAATATTAAAAAGTTGACCAGAAATCTTGAATATATATATATGTATATATCTATATCTATATCTATCTATCTATCTATCTATCTATATATATATATATATATATATATATATATATATATATATATATATATATATAAACATTTGATAGATATACCTGTCACTTCTTTGATTGTATATCGGCTATATGTACATATATCATGAGGTTTTAGTTTTTTCTTGTTTCATATCCGGAATATCTTAATGTCAAGTCGCCTAATTTTTTGAAATGACGTGACCCATAAAAGCAACTGAAAATTTGAATCACTGGAGGGAACTTGATAACGCATGACTTATTACAAATCACTAATATATTTTGAGAAAAAAAAGTAGCAGCTAAATACACCAACACACAAACGTATATATATATATATATATATATATATATATATATATATATATATATATATAAATACTTAGCCAAACTTCAGACTAATTGACCCCATAAAGGTCAATAGAGTAAGTTGAAGTTAGTGGTAAGTGTAATAAAAGTATAATGATACAGCAAACTACTACCCACGTAGGTCAAGATAGTAGGAGCTTAACCTCAACTACAAACTAGCAGCCTACTAAGATTAAATTTCAGGAAGAATTAAAGATATATCAGTCTAGCTATATAAAGTAAACGAAAATATCCACTCAATCCCCCTGATGAAGGTGTTAGAGTAACAACGAAACTGTGGTCGGGAAATAACTTCTTCTACGACTATTAATGCTCAATATTCACAATATATTGAGCCCTATTAACTACTTACGCTATGTTCATATAGTAGTACCCATAAATGAACTATATATATATATATATATATATATATATATATATAGTCATTCACAGACACGTGTTTCGACTTATCAAGTCTCTTCAGTCTGGCTAGACATTTTGTGAGCTACCTTCGGCCGCGATAGAACTCCGATCGATTCAGCAGCAGTCGGACAGCTTAACCGCTCGGCTAGCGTCACCCCCAGAATGCGAAGGGGACTAGTATCCTGGATTATTTTTTTGGTGGATGGGGGTTATAGTCATTCTTGCCCAGTCCCCAGATGTCTGTTTGCTTTCCCTATTAGATATTTTGTACAGCATCCCCACCATTGCTTTCCCGCCATCCCTAATTACTTCCAATGTGATGGACACCGACTCCTGTGGGATTTTCTTGATTTCTTCATTTTGACAACCAGGCGATTTCCTCTTTGTTTATATCTACTCTCATTACTTGAACTATATTTAGAATTTGAATATTAACAATCGCTGAACTACCACGAGAGGAAACCGTATTGAGATACTCTTTAAAGTGATTCTGACAGGAGGTCAGGACTTGATTTGCCTCCATGTGTGTGTGTGTGTGTGTGTGTGTTTGTTTGTTTTGTTTGTTTTGTTTTACGGCATATCAACCTCAGTGGGTCATTTAATGCCGATAAAGTTTTGAAATAAATCAATTCTTAATGGATAATACAATTTTTTTATAAATACATTTTTCTATTTAACCCATAGATGGGACCCTAACAGGTACTACCACTCCGAGTTAGAGTGGACCAGGGAGCAATGGTGATGAAATGGGTGCTCCACATTCCCCAAACCTCCAAAACAGGAACCTCACCATCAGATAGAGTTTAACGTCATTCCCAGGACATGTAGACCCGCAGCCACCGCCTTCTAGCACCCATATGATAAAAAGAGGCTGGGGCTTGCCATAAGGGCAATAGGGTTGGGAAAATCATATAGGTGCTAGGGCTTGACGTGACCAGCCGATTGATCGGTGGGGCCTCTCCGACCGCCCGTCTAGCCCAAGATAGGGCCAAAGTGGAGTATTGCATGTCATGAACTGCTCATCCACCTGGGCTCTATCCTTAAGCATCACTGGTCGCCACCCACGGCCAACAGGTGGCCCCATTGGAGGAGTCTTACCCCTCTGCAGAGGTACAGTCGGTGCATTCTAACGCCCCAGACGATAGGGCGGAATACCACTAGAGGAAACCGTATTGAGATACTCTTTAAAGTGATTCTCACAGGAGGTCAGGACTTGATTTGCCTCCATGTGTGTGTGTGTGTGTGTGTGTGTGTGTGTGTGTGCTAGCATAAGTATCAATACAACACTTTTCTTATGATAATCACACCATTATTCTCCGTTGACCATGATGATTACGCTACATTGGCTTTTAATGTTTACTGACAGTTACATATTCAAACATACATAAACTTTGCTTAATATCTATACTTGACACTTAGTTTCTCTTTCGGAATAACAATGGGTCATAAACCCAATATTCTAATGGAACTGTGAGAAGAGAAAAAAAAAGGAGTATTTCCGATGAAAATCCTGGGCACCAATTTAATGTAGAATAGTGGGCACCTAGTGAATATAGCATAGTTACAACGACGAGGACAACTTCAAAATATATAGATTTAACAGAAGCAACATTACTTTTATTTTAAAAACTAAGAAAGTATAAGGTCAATTCAGTAAATAAAAAAGCAATGCTAACATTAGCAAATACGACAGAACCCAATACCGAAATACATATGTATCGTAGAATAATAATAAGGAAATTAAGGAAAAAAGGAAAATGAAATAGCGAATTTGATAGAGTTTTATAAAAGAGATTTAGTATCTTCATTTTATCTTCAATAAAATGAAAGTGAAAGTAAAACTTACCAGTATAGGATCTCATTAGCATCATGATATTCATATCGAACAGTTCTGCAAAGATCCTTTAATGGTGACTCTCGCAGTAAAGATAAAGCTTCCATTCCATGTAGGTAGGAGTAAATAATGTCCATTTATTAATGGTAGTCATCATAATAACAGTTTTAACAACAGAGCACAATTGTTTTAGAAATTAATTAATCAAAAATTAATCAAACTTTTACACAGTAAATTATTGAAAGAATGGCTGAAATATATTTCAAGAATTGGATCCCATTTTGTATGAAACTCACAAACATATATCAAAAATCCTTTCTAATTAGAGTTCATATTTTTAAGTAATGTCACTTCTGAGAATTTATATCAAATGTGAATTTATATCAAAAGCCAGTCCATGACTGGACTAAAATGATTTTAGGAACACCAGGGAGTGAGAGATAAGGTGTGGTGGGTATTAATAAAATAAATTATTTTTACCGATAAAAGAACCTAAAAATTCGCAATTTACAATTTGTTTACAGAAATTGTTGTTTTGTTTTTCTTTTTTGTTTAAATTTAGAATATCATTTAAAAAATGTAACCTTAAACTCACGAGTGGTTTGAAACATAATTATATATTTCTTAAGGATAGTTTGTGTACTTAATCATAATTAATGTGTGTGTGTGCGCGTGTGTGTGCATGTGTGCATGTGTGTGAGTGTGTGTTTTATCAGTTTTATCTTTGATCACTGCAAGTTTAATTCTTGGGACCTTCCCTCAATTTTACGTCCAGATTTAAAGAGGTTATGATTGTTATTTGTTTTAAACCAGATTCCATTTTAGTTGGGTTTTTTTCTCAACTTGTTTTCTTTTTGTCATTTTAACATGTTTTCTTTTTAACTTATTTAGTTGTTAATACCTCCATATTTCTTCTTCTTCTTCTTCTTCTTCTTCTTCTTCTTCTTCTTCTTCTTCTCTCTCTCTCTCTCTCTTTCTCTCTCTTTCTCTCTCTCGCACATACACTTTTGAGTCGTGGGTAGAGAATATATTCACATATATATTCACAAACTTTTTATATGTATTAAAATAAAACAAAACAATATATAGATATATAATACCAGTAATGTATTTATTAAAACTTGTTTTAAAAAACAATGAGGACTGTCTAATGTTGCATGTTCAAATTTTGAGTGTATTTATTCTATGATATGACGATTTCGGGTAATGTGACGTAAGCAGTGACGTAATTTTTGTTACAGACAAAAACCGGAAGCGAATCTTCATTATTATTAGATACATCTTTTTATCAGAACAATTGATGTACTATTTAACCCATTGCTAGGGGAATTAGGAGTTCACGCTTTTTGCCGAAAGTTAACATAATAGCGCGATGGGTTTCGAACTCGCTTACTACGTTGTCGTAATCCTGCACGTTAGCCACCGCTCCACGTGGACTCCCTCTAGGTTCTCAACAACTTGTTTTTCTTGTAGCCCTCCAAAATGTTTCGGTTCGTTATTTAGTATAAGTAAAGTCGTCGGGGCGGCCTATTGACGGTATCAGCCATGCAGCGAGAGAGTCTATCCCCTTTTCACTAGCGCTAGACCAAGGAGATTATTTTAGCGTCTGAGGTGGAGCGCCACACCTACCATCAGCTCCTTACTTTACCGCACAGATCCCTGTGCTACTCATACGCTGAGTTGGCGAGGGCGGGTATCGAAAATTAGGAACCTTGTGGTTTCTAGCCGAACGCTCTACCGACTGAAAACTAAAACAGTGAAACTTTTGTTTTTATTATCTGTGATATTCTTCTTTTTTTTTTTTCATCAAGAGTAAAGACAGATATTCTGTGGTGACTATTTGGGGTTCGTTACGCCAGAATTTCGAATTTAGATTATCGCGTGTTCATGTAGTAGTGATTGTTAGGGCTGTTTTAAACACGCAACGATCTAAAATGGAAACCCACGGAAAAACAAACTATTCAACATCTGTCAAGGATTTGGACAGAAAATATCACGGATACTAGAAAGAAAAGTTTCACTGGATGAACAGGTTACAAGTTTAGTTAGAATTGCCGAACCATATTACCTTTAGGTACCCCTTTTTGATCTCGATTAAGAAAGGACATGTTTTTCATTTACACCGGCAATATCCGGTTGTTTGTTAGGGGTTAGGGATAGGGGTTACTTTTTTAATTTAAAAAAAATCTGAAAATCGTCAGTTAAAACAACCGGATATTGAAGGTGTAAATAAAAAACGTGTCCTTTCTTAATAGAGATAAAAAGGGGTGCCTAAAGGTCATATAGTCCAAAATACCAGATAATATTCCAGTTAGAATAGATTCTCGAAATCGTGGATTAATATAATCTATTATCTTATTATCATGAACAAACACGCATTCCGGTGGCTCGTGGATATTTCTCTGTATCAAACCTTAAACACATTGGAGCCATGAGAGTAGCCTGATATGTAAATTAGCACGGACAGTTTTTAAGCAACAATTTGAGTTAGAGGAGAACGGAAAAGTTTAAATGATGATTTATCATAGACACATGGCATGGTTTTATTTGACGATCGAATGAGACGTGACAAAAGGGAGAGGGGAGTAGTGAGAGATCAGAGTGTGAATTGAGCCTGGGAGAAGGTGCGAAGAGAGCAAGGCATGGATTTTTTGTTCTCGAAAATAAGGGTAGCTAGATAGCTATGGATACCAAATGTTCTGTGGTTAATAATGCAATGACAAATCATGTTTTATTTTTAATATCTAAAAAGAAATTGTTTTGACCGGTGTGTTTGATGCATATGGAAGCAATACAGCATACTGCACTCTTACTCAGTTCCCTTAGCTAAACCAAATCTTCATCCCTTTTTTTACCATATAAGGTAGAGACCTAACTAAAAATATCTTAGCCACAAAACCAATGTTATGAACCTTTGAAACGATTCAATATTGATCTGAGTGCCTTGAAAAATCTAGCATCAAATCGGAAAGAATTGCATAAGACGTGTTTCACTAAATTAAAGAGCTTTGTAGAAAACAGACTGAAACATCGAGATCAACTCCATCTTTTGAAGAATAAGTTCCAATTACCGTCAAACTGGGAAGACAAGGCAGCAAGCGATTGTAACTTAAATACAAACTCGAAATGCCACAAAGTCCACTGCAAATGACCAAGTATATATAAGACTCCACAATGTCATTCAAATCAAGCAGTCAAGCAACCAATCAGAACTCAAGGAATGGAAGGACCCAAATCACCCAGATTCATGAATGGATCATTCTTGATTCCTATTTATACCAGCTGTCTTGGACACTGCTTGAGTTGGACTTAACTGCTGTTATTAAAACCAACAGTAGACTAACTGACTTCAATAATTTTTTAATGATTTTCTTTAGTCACTGAAAAATCTAAACTTCAAAACTATTATGTTTTGTAGTACAAGCAATTGCTACAAGAGGGCCATAAGCATTAACCTCTAGACAATTTCTATTAAACTTATTTGCCCTGTGATTTTGAGGAGAATAAAATACTTCTTTTTAAGAAGTATTATTACTAAAAGGTAAGCTCTCCCTCATCACCCCAAGCTGTTCTCCAGACTCCAAACATAATAGAATTGCCAGTCAACTAAACAGCTGCCCAGCAACCAGGGTTTCAAGCCTCTCCGATGTAGTACCGGTACAGTATACTAAACATTTCTATAAAATAATAACTGTAATTTCTTATTTCTCTCTTTTTTAAATTTTTTTTTAAAGTTCGTGGAGAACAAATATTTCTAATATCGGCTATCATCCGGTCAAATGTTGCAAGTATGTTGCCAGTATGTGCCAGTGTGTAGACATGTGAAAATTCAAAAATAAAAAATGAATAAATAAATAAAAACTGACAATAGAAAAATTTACATACTTAGCTTTTGTTTTGCTTTCCCCCTTCCTTTCTTCTTCTTTCTCCCTCTCTTTCTTTTTCTTTTTTTGGTGTTATTTCTTTTTTATTCCCTTTGTTCTCTAATTTAAATTTTTTTTATAGCAAATAAGTAAATAAAAGATTATCTTAAATTATGTATTAGTATTGATAGAAAAAATAAATAATTTTTTTTTAAAGAAAATATCTTTTATGAGTACAGAGATAAGTATACTAAACATTTTATACTATAAACACATCATTCGAAGTAAGAGTCGTAACTTAAGCAGCTTGGACACTTAATCTCTCCATTCGGAAATGGGTGACAAACGTAACGAGGGTTGACACGTCATCACTCAATTCTGACAACGAGAGAGGAAAGTAACAAACGTTGGATAAAATACTAATGACACAACAACGGAAAAGTTAAAGCAGCATGTAGACACTATATATGTATATTTACATATAAAGCTAAAGAATTGACACTAAGGAACGCTGTTATTCCGTATATATATATATATAAATTTACTTCGTGTGTATCAACTTTATTGAAATAGTTACAAAATTCATGAGACATTTTATATACTTTGGGGACTTTTTAAATAAACTCTGGGTTAAAAACGGAAACCAGAGTTTATTCAGAAATAAATAAAATATATATATATATAAAATGTCCTATGAATTCTGTAACCATTTCAATAAAATTTAGCTGTCTGATGAAAGTCATAAGTATATATATATTGTTAAACTCTACTGACAATTCTTGTCGGACGAGTTTTTGTTCGATTCTTTCTGTCTGGCCATCTTTTTAGTATCTGGGCGTAATTGGTGTAGCAATCCACCAAAGGTTCTTTCACGAGCGATTTCTGCATGTCTTTGTGCCATCATCAGGTGTGAAACTGGTGAAATGTTTCGTTGTCTCGCTTGTAAAACGAGCAGTAGCAGCAGCAGTAGGAATTAATAGTAGGCGGGGCTCACGAGTTCCATTTAAACGAACAGTGGCAATAGAGGTTTGTAAGAATGTAAGGGGAGTGGTGGAAGGAGGATAGGCGGGAAATTATAGGCATTTGAGGACATGTTGACTTGTTTCAAAGTTTATCTTGTTTAAGGTGGGTTTGTTTGTTTGATATATAAGGCTTCGTTTATTTGAAGTTTTTGTTTGTTTTTTATTCTTTGTGCAGTATAATTGTATTTTCAGTTAAAATTTTCCGGTATTATGGAGCTTATATCACACAAAGTTTATTATATATATATTCATTAGTAGTTTTCTATTGTTGTTATTTTATTTTGTATTTAAAATAGATAGAGCACATATGCACATGGATAAACTGTCTGGCCGAAACCCGTGTCAGTAAAAATAAAATAAAATAAAATCTATTTTATCCATTCAGCATTTTCTTTCCTTTATTTTTCCTTTCAACACACACACACACACACACACACACACACACACGCACATATATATATATATATATATATATATATATATATATATATATATAATGTATTGTTTAATAAATTTATAATTTTGAAAGACTTCTATAAACTAAACTCTTATACAGTATTAATTTAAATCTATAACATTTTTGAATGCTCTCATGACGCCACCATATTTAAAAAAAAAGGAGGAATGCTGTTAATGAAAATCAAAAAATTATCGCTTCATCTCACTTAACATGAACACTTTTGAAAAATCTTTCATGACATCGCTTCTTAATATTGCCCAGATGATGGTTAATATATCCAATATATGGGAGCTGACGCTAGGTGTGGTGCTCTACCTCAGCAAAATCCCCTCCCTGGTCTAGTATTAGTGAAAAGGGGATAGACCCCATCGTTATTTGGCTGATACTGACAATAGGCCACTTTGAAGACTTTAGTTTTTTTATATAATGCATCTTAACATTTTTGAAGGAGCTTTCATGACATCGCTTCTTAATATTGCCCTGATGATGGTTAATATATCAAATATATATATAAACCGAAACAGGTAATGTAAAAATTTTCGGCTAAAATAAGTATCAATAGTAAAAATGTAAGTAAAGTCGTCGGGGTGGCCTAATGTAGGTATCAGCCAGACAGTCTAACCTCTTTTCACTAACGCAAAACCAAGGAGATTGTTTTGCGTCTGAGGTTAAACGCAACACCTACCATCAGCTCCTCACTTTACCGCACAGATCCCTGTGCTACTCATGCGCTGAGTTAGTATCGAACTGGTATCGAATCCGGAACCTTGTGGTTCCTTGGCAGACGTTCTACCGACTGAGCTAAACCGGCCCTCACACCAAACCACCCATCAGTGCTTCACCCCTCCCCCATTCACCGTTTTCACTATAAAAGCAAATGTTATTATTATATAATGTTTTAATATATAATTAATATATGATATTTAATCTATTTAAAATTTAAAAGAAAAAAAAGTACTCATAAAAGATATTTTCTTAAATTTTTCCATCAATCCTAATACATAATTTAAGATAATCTTTTATTTACTTATTTACTGGTCCATATATTTAATTTGATAGATTTTATTTTTTACAACTGAAAAAAAAATTAAAAAAATTAAATGCAAATGTACAAGTACCTATGTTCAATAAAGCGGATGGAGCTTCATTCAATATGAGGCGAAATATCCACTAAACTTATTGCTGTTTTTGAGCTGCTTTGTCTACATTTCCTCTATTCTCAACTACACACACACACACACATATATATATATATATATATATATATATATATATATATATATATATATATATCTTATTATAATGGAGATTGTGTGTTTTTCTGTCTGTAACCGAAACTATATTACTAATCGAGTCACAATTCACATAGTTATTTATCACATTCTGCATGATTTGATTTTTATTCAAACCTCAATTATTAATAAAATAGTTTTACATTATTAATACTGTTGCCCATATCTACATATTACTAACATGCAATCATTTTTATATATACAAAATATAGTGGTTTGCAGTGTGAAGGGAAAGACTAATTTGCATATTGATATTAAAAATTTGATTTTAATAAATATGTGCTCAGTATTATTGATTTCTAATTGTTTGGTTTTATATTAATGAATATGAGCAAAAATCTCGGGGATAAATCTTAAAAGAAATCCATTAACAAGAAGAAATAACTGTAATATTATTCTTTACTTCCCATTTTAACTAAATAGGTAAATTAGGAAAATTTACCAATGAAAGACGGGAGTAAGGGAAAATGATGGAAGAGTTAGTTTCAAAGTTGTTCTATTTTTCAATCATACCCCCTCTGTTCCAAATATTTTTTTTATCTGCATTCTTATTCAGTTTCATTAGCCTTTCAAATTTAACATGATATTTTATTATATTAAAACTTAAATACTTGCACCCGGAGGGTGCATATATTTGCTAGTATATATATATATATATATATATATATATATATATATATATATGCTGGATTTTTTGTAAATGATAGGTGAGCCTGTAAAGTGGCTTTTAGTAGATAACTCTTGTCATATCTACGTTTTCACTGGTGATACTTTTCTATAGGCAAATTACAAGTTAACCCAATCCAGTAACATCCTCCACCTGCCCGTGTCTCACTCCCTTTGTTGCCCTTGGTACGCAGCATCTCAAGAAGCTATAGAGTGATGCAATTTACCGACGACATGCAGAAATAATTTATTTAAAGTGGCCAGTTGCTTGCGCTGCGCAAAGAAATTTCAGCATCGAGTTAGCACTGCTCGTAAAAGTGCGCCGAGCAGCAGTCATCAGGTGCTAAAGTGTTCGAAAGGTCAAATTGGGAGTGACAGGTTTGACCTACCTGAGTATTGTTTCATTCTCAAACAGTAAGGTATACTTGAATGGACAGAGATCAATAGGGATTAAACTGGGTTTGAAAGAATTTTCCTTCTCTCGGTGCACAGGCCCCGACCTGCATCTCATATTTAAACAGAACGATCACTAGGTTGAGGCAAGGTTTTCATGATATGGGTTTCCTTCTTGCTTTAGGGATGGTGGCATCAAGGCTGTGAATTTGAAATTGTGGAGTCTATTGGAATATTTTGTATATAAGTTGTTCTCTAATTCCCCACCTGAGTTTATAGACTAGCTGTGGTCATGTGGTTTATTCATTCGCCAATCACCAGCCACACTGCGTGGCTGATACGCAACTTAAACACTGATACTGACCATAGTTCTACTTGCAATCATTGAGGAGTGTTAAGTTCAAGTAGTTATGAGCAGTACTGCCTGGTTAAATATTGTATCAACAGCAGAGTACTGCCAGTGATTGGCCAAGAGAGATCACATGGTTCTCGCCGAGTCTATAAGTATGAGTGGGCTTTCACCACACACCTCATATAGAAAAATGTCAGCAAAGAGGGACTTTCAGGATTCTTTAGCAGAGGATTACCAAGGATCAGGATTCTTTAGCAGAGGATTACCAAGGATCAGGATTCTTTAGCAGAGGATTACCAAGGATCTAATTCAACTCGATAAGCGCTCTTGCTTAAAGCCTATAGGATGGCCCATAAGATTGTAACAGAGTCGGATACCATTAAACGTTCACTGGAGTCAGAGCAAGAATCAGTAAAATTATATAGTTATTTCAAAATTCATCAACAAGCTCAAATCATTGGACTGCTGTCTGTTGTTTCTTTTGATTTAAATGTTTTTGGACCATTGGACCTTTAGGCACCCTTTTTGATCTCGATTAAGAAAGGACATGTTTTTCCTTTACGCCGTCAATATCCGGTTGTTTTAACAGACGATTTTTAGTTTTTTTTAAATTAAAAAAACTAACCCCTAACCCTAACCCTAACCCCTAACCCTAACCTTAACCCCTAACCCTAACCCTAACAAACAACTGGATATTGACGATGTAAAGGAAAAACATGTCCTTTCTTAATCGAGATCCGGAATCTGACAGTATGTAATACAGTGAAAAAACACAGGTTCATAAAACGAGTGATGTTTCTTTCGCCAACGCTGCAGTGTTTCGATCTGTTTCAATAGATCTTCATCAGGGCTTTTATTTTTGAGGAAAAATAAATTTATCACAGAGAATAAGAAGACTGTGAGAGTCTTTTGCTTTGTCGGTCAATCTATTATGATTTGGCCTTGTATACATGGTATCCCATTTAGTACTATTTTAAATATAAAATGAAATAAAATAATGATAATAGAGAAACATAGAATTTTATTTTATTTCATATTCAAGATAATACTAAATAGGATACCATGTATACAAGGACAAATTCTTGGTCAAAACACGTTTCGGCATAGTAAGAAATAAATTTTTATCCATAAAACATTTTCTTTCCATTTTTCATTCAACACACACACACACACACACACACACACACACACACACACCACACATAATATATATATATTATATATATAGTAATATTGGTGCGTTTGAAGGAATAAATTGGCGACAAAAATGAAGAAGAAAAAAATTCTCTTTCACAAAGACAATGCAACGTCGGTCACGATTCGATCGCAAAAATGGCAAAACTACATGAATTGCACTTCGAATTACTTCTGCACCGACCCTATTCTCCGTATGTGGTCCCAGTGACTACTAGCTGTTTGCAGACCTCAAAAGAATACTCCAGGGAAGGAAATTTGGCTCCAATGAAGAAGTGATATCGGAAACTGTGGCGTATTTGAAGGCCAAAGACAAACTGTTCTACAAAAAAAGCGTCGAATTGTTAGAGAATCGTTGGAATCAGTATATATATACACCCTATATATATAGAGACTATGTTGATAAATAAAATCGAATTTAGCTTAAAAGTTGTTGTTTCATTATTTAATCCCGTGACTTATTGAGTGAAGTGTTATAGCGCTCAAATAGAATAATTATAAACACCAAAGCCATCCTTGTATGAGAACAGCAGTGGTTCTATTTAACCCATAGCTGGGGAATGAAGGGGTTCGAATATTCAATAAAGTTTATTAATCCGAAAGTGAACCTAATAGCGCAACTAGAGTTCGAACTCGCTTACTACGGTCACGCAGCCCAGAATGTTAGCCAATACAGCACAGAGACATCTCTCATAGTGAGAAAGAAAAGCAGTTTAGGCTTTGCCTTTGTAAAACTTTATAAAAAGACTGTCGCAGATAATCGCATTTCACAATAAAACCGTTGCTTCCTTTACAGACAGTTTTTGGCTCCGAAGCGGCTGTGAGGTCAGTTTGTGTGGATTAGAAATTCGGACCTTTGACTCGATTATTTGTTTGCCACTTGATCTATTTCGATTTTAAAGATAAAACCATGGTTATATATTATAATATATATATATATATATATATATATATATATATATATATATATATATATATATATATATATATATATATAAGTTGAGAGAAAGGAAATAAATCCGACGGTATAAATATAGATAAAAGGATATGAAAACACACAATATGCTGTTTAAAGTGAATATGATATAAAATGTTTTCACTTTAACAGCATATTGTGTGTTTTCATATTCTTCTATCTATACTTATATATATATATGTGTGTGTGTGTGTGTGTGTGTGTTGGGTGTGTGTATATATGTGTGTATGTAAATATGTGTGCATATATATATATTTGTGTATATATATATGTGTGTGTGTATGTATATATATATATATGTGTCTGTGCATATATATGTGTCTACATATATCAAGTATATATATATATATGTATATCATGTGTGTATATTATATATATATATATGTGTGTGTGTGTATGTGCGTGTGTGTGTGTATGTGTTTATACATATGTGTGTGTATATATATATTTGTGTGTATATATATATGTATGTGTATGTATATATATATGTGTGTGCATATATATGTGTCTATATATATATCATGTATATATATATGTCTATGTATATCATGTGTGTATATATATTATGTATATGTATATATATGCATATATATTTGTGTATATATGTATATATATTATGTTTGTGTATATATCTATATATTTATGTGTATGTATATATGTATATATATATGAATGTGTATATATATGTATATATATTATGAATGTGTATATATGTATGTATATAACTATATATATATATGAATGTATATATCTGTGTATATATTATTAATGTTTATATATGTATATATATATATATGAATGCGTATATATGTGTATATATATGTATGTGCATATATGTATGTATATATATATATATGTGCTGGGGTTCGTGTATATATTGGTCTGCAGAGTCAGCGTCAAGTTATTTGTTGAATAGAATGGCCCGAATGTCGTGCTAAATGGCAACCAGGTTCTTCATCTTGGAAATTCAGATTAGCTAAAAATGACCGTGAATGAGCAAATTAACTCGGTGACCCCGACAAACAATGACATTTGATTGTCCTATCAAAACCTCCAATTCAATCTGTGTCTGGTTGCAAAGATGTCGAATTACAGGACTCAATATGGATAAAAATAAAAAAGGAAAGAAAGAAAAGATGAAAAAAAAAAAAAAAAAAAAAAGAAGAAAAAAGAAGAGAAAACAGAAAACTAAACAAGGACCGAATCTTAAAAAGAAGGCAAGAAACGGAATCATGAATAAAATCTGTTTTCGGAATTCAAGTCTAAAACCGAAGAAGCAATTAAGGGACGGAATATTATTCTGACATCACACTGAAATATCTTAGCAATCATCTGCTATCATCATCAGCATTTGAATCGTTACTCAGTGGTATGTTGCCGGCTCAGTAGATCGTTCGGCTAGAAACCACAAGGTTCCTAGTTCGATGCCGGTCCTCGCCAAATCAGCGTATGAGCAACACAGGGATCTGTGCGAATAAGTAAGGAGCTGATGGTTGGTGTGGCGCTCCACCTCAGACGCCAAAACAATCTCCTCTGTCTAACACTAGTGAAAAGGGGATAGACTCCCTCGCTGACTGGCTGATACCGACTTTAGGCCGCCCCGACGACTTTAATTTACCTTTACTTAATATCTCTCTCTCTCTCTCTCTATCTATCTATCTATCTATATATATATATATATATATAATATATATATATATATAGAGAGAGAGAGAGAGAGAGAGGGGGGGGACAGAGAGAAGGAAGATAGAAAGAAAACATGAAAGAAAAAGAAAGATATACTCTGATATCTTAATTCTAAAGTATACATTGTTGCAATTTTTACCGGAAGTAGAACAGACAACATTAGACAGAAATAAAAAAAAAAACATTTGAATTATTTCTCAACATAATTTTGCAGAAGTAAGACATTTTATTCTTCAATATCTTATATAATACTTATGTTAATTCAATACTTAAATAAAGTGTCCGGTGGATGCGAGGAAAGCTTTTCCATTAGGGACCTCTCTCTTAATTTTTTTTTCTTTTAAGACAGGTCCTTTGGAAAAGATTTTTTTCATTTATTCCATTCATTTCATTCATTTTTTATTCTATGCATTAATTTATTCTTACATTATTCTTAACTATATAAAAAATATATATATTCTTTCATATTATATATATATGAGTATAGATAAAAGGATATGAAAACAACACAATATGCTGTTGAAGTGAAAACATTTTATAATATGTTCATAGCTAATATTGAACAATATTTCGATTTTATAAAAATCATCTTCAGAGCTTGTTTATACTCCGTACTATCAAGAGCGGAGACGAAAGTCATATTTTTATAAAATCGAAATATTGTTCAATATCAGCTTTGAATATGTTATAAAATGTTTTCACTTTAACAGCATATTGTGTTGTTTTCATATCCTTTTTATCTATACTCATACCGTCGGATTCATTTCCTTTCTTTTAACTTATATATATATTATATATATATATATATATATATAATATATAGTAAAATTTCCTTTCTTTTAATTATATATATATTATATATATATATATATATATATATATATATATATATATATATATATATACATTATAAGCCATAACTATAAGTTTCATGCTTACGCAATCTTCGGATGAGCATGAAACGTATAGTTATGAGTTTATAATATCCATAATATCATGATTATTGATTGTAAATCTGCTCTGCTTTATTAGCATTGAGCATCTTTTTATACCAATACTTATCTCAGTTATTCTCTATTCATTCTATATATATATATATATATATATATATATATATAATAAATAAGTAATCCACAGACACGTGTTTCGAAGTATCACTTCTCATCAGTGTGGTTATACCGTTAACAGCTACCCCTGGCCGGGTTTAAGACCCGAATAAACTTTCGTTCGCCAATCCTCTTACCCGTACGGCCAGAAGCAGCTGTCAAATATAGGAGAATATTTAATCGCTACATTTCTATGCGGAAATGAATTCACTAGAGGCCTCAAACATTTGTAAACAAAGCGAGGTTTAGCTGCGCGCCAGATACGGTGAATCTGCAATTAAATCCCTATTTAAAGTGCTCGACCAAAGTGGGTGCATATATATATATATATATATATATATATATATATATATATATATATATATCATTATAATGGATGTGTGTTTTTCTGTGTGTAACCGAAACTATATTCCTACTCAAGACACAATTCTCTTAGTTACTGACATCACTTCTCCATGATTTTCATTTTTATCTAAACCTCAATTATTAATAAAATTGTCTTACATTATTAATACTGTTAACTATGTCTACATACTGACAACATGCAATTATATTTATATATACAAAATAGCGGTTTACAGTGTGAACGGGAAGGCTAATTTGCATATTAATATTAAAAAATCGAATTTAATAAATATGTGCTTAGTATTATTGATTTCTAACTGTTTGGTTTTATTTTAATGAACATAAGCAAAAATCTCTTCAATAAATCTTAAATGAAATCCATTAACAAGATAAAATAACTGTCATTTTATTCTTTACTTCCTCTTATAACTAAATACTTATATTAGAAAAAATAATGAAAGACGAGAGTGATGGAAGAGTAAGTTTCAGTTGTTCCATTTTTTATTATACTCCCTCTGTTTCAAATCTTTTATTATACCCCCTGCTGTTTCATTTCTTTTTATCTGTATTCTTATTTAGTTTCATTAGCCTTTCTAATTTAATACAATATTTTATTACATTAAAACTTAGATACTTGCACCCGGAGGGTGCATATATTTGCTAGTATATATAATAGGTGTTTAGCGTACTTTTCTAAAAGCGCTCAACTGAATAAATAGGAGTTATATGCAATATAGAATGAATA
This sequence comes from Doryteuthis pealeii, assembly GCA_023376005.1. NCBI lineage: Eukaryota > Metazoa > Mollusca > Cephalopoda > Myopsida > Loliginidae > Doryteuthis > Doryteuthis pealeii. Next base: position 18,742,082 of record CM042157.1, read on the forward strand.
GAGTATAAATGAGAAAAGTATTGGCATGAAAAGTCTAAAAGTGCGCAACTTTTATACCATTACTATTGATATATATATTATATATATATATATATATATATATATATATATATATATATATATATAAACACTGAAACATTCAGTTAGACACACTTTATGCTGGCCACGACTAGTTATTCCTTAAAAATGTTTTTTTCTGTCAAAGTTATCTATTATTTTTTAAATGTAGAAATTGTTTTTTCGTTCCAGGAAATTGCTCAAATGTTTTGACAAAAGCAATTAGGAGCTGACAGATACATTTATTGTTTCCTTGGTAAATACTGCAAAGCTTTATCACAGTAGTAAAAGAAATTTCCTGGATATTAACAGCGAGCAGATTGACTGAGTGTATTTTTGGCCGATTTTCTCAGATAATGGAGGTCGAATATGCCCTTTGGATAAGTCATGAATCGGCCATGGGAAATTGATATTTGTACAAACGCAGACCCATAATATTAACGGGAAGCTGTTTGATGCGGCCTAGACAACAAATAACAAGTACAAAATATCTTTCCATATTGTCCCAGTCATTCATTTGTTTTGTTTTTTTCAGAATACAAGGTGTGTCTAAAAAGTACTAAGTTTAAATCTGTATTTACCAAGATACAAAATAAAGAATGAATGGATCGTTATTTTTTTTCAGAATACAAGGTGTGTCAAAAAGTACAAAAAATCTCGATACTTTTTTTGACATGCCTTTAAGCTAACATACACAGATTGATTTTTCTCGATCTGTTTAGCCTTACATTTGAATAGGTATGCCCGCCTAATTCATTAATTATCAATCAATTAATTTTCAAAAATTAGGTACGACTTCAATTAAGCACATATTCTCCCAAAATTGTCGGCTAAAAAAGCCATATCAAACACATTGTTTGTTTGTTTTACTCTCATATATATATAATATATATTATATTATATATATATATATATATATATATAATCAATGGTAATATTATGGTAATCAAATACATATATATATATATATATATATATAATATATATAATATACATGTTGAGAACAGACTGTTGCTAATTGCTACGCTATATATATATATATATATAAATACATACATACATACATATATATTATATATATATATATATATAATATAGCGTAGACATGAAGTCAACGCACTTAGCAACAGTTCTGTTTCTCAACCATGTTGATTTAAAAGTTTGCATTGGCGGGAACTAACTGTTACCAGCACCGGTGACCTTATTTTTACGCTACCCAACCTTTTAGAGCATATATATATATTATATATATATATATATATATATAATATATATATATATATAATATCGTCCAAATCGTTTTTAATACTTAACTTTTTTATCATTAGGAAAATGTTCTTGTTAAAAGGGGTGTTTTAGAAGTGTTAATGTTGGTAAAGAAGTTGATATGCTCTAGCAAAAGCAACGACACACACACACACACACACACAACATATATATATATATATATATCATATATAATATATATTACTAATTATTATATCCTTCAGTATTGTATATATACTTTTCCCTTCATTTATTGTATATATATATAAATATAGTATTGTTTTCCTTCATTATATAATATATATATATATATATATATATATATTATATATATATATATAGTGAAGAGCACTTATCGAAAATTTTAGTTGGTTTATCTGACTCATTGGGTTTATCTTTATTAATGGCTCTACTTAGGTATTGAGCACTTTTTACTTATCAGCTTTAGTTTTCCTGGCGGTTCTGTATTGAATATACATATCTTATATATATATATATATATGCATATACATTGTTTTTTTTCTTTTGCGCCAAAATATTGTACTAACAGATTATTTTTGAGTTTGGTACGATTATCTTGGTCTTTTTTTCCCAATTTTTTTTTTCCCGAGGTGATGTTTGGTAGTATATTTTACAATCAAAACTATTTGCTAGTTTTTTTCTCACCGCGAGGATTTACAACAAGTTTGATATATATATATATATATATATATATATATATATATATATATGTAGTATTTCATATTAGAGGAAGGAAATAAAGTTGTTGATTACACTTGTAAGATCTATAGTTACTATTATAATCCATACATTTTTAGTTACCGGTGGTTTAAAAGCATTAGATGTTTCTTATCAGACAAATGAATATCCGTTATGTATAGCGTTGAGCTATACATGCGCTTCTCATTACAAGTGCGTGCATGATGTTAAAAATAACAATTTGAAACTTTTTTCTCTTTCTCTTTCAAGGTGGTTGATTTTGTGTCGTTATTTTTACAGTACACTAGTCTAATGTATTTTTATCTGCGTGTAAAAGCTCTGAATATTTCGGATTTAGCCGTTAGGTGTTTGCACGATGAAGCTAGTCCTCGTAAGATTTGGAATCTTTCTGTGGAGCATAGTGCATATCCCTTGTATCAATTGATATATGGTCCGGGTTTGTCTAAACATTTTTCCACTAAATTATATGGCCCCTATTGGTCTTTGTAATTCCAGGCCCGGTTTTAGTATTTTAGTTGGTTTATTTTGTTTTACGGCATATCAACCTTAGTGGGTCATTTAATGCCGATAAAGTTTTAAAATAAAGTAATTCTTAATGACCTCATTTTTTATTAATACATTTTTCTATTTAACCCATAGATGGGACCTTAACAGGTACTACCACTGTGGGTCAAAGTGGATCTGGGAGTAATGGTGACGAAGGGGTGCTCCACATTCCCCAATCTTCCAAAATTAGAACCACACCATCAGATAGAGTTTAACGTCATTCTCAGGACATGTAGACCCGCAGCCACCGCCTTCTAGCACCCATATTATAAAAAGGGTTGGGACTTGCCAAAAGGTCAATAGGGTTGGGGCTATCATATAGGTGCTAGGGCTTGACATGACCAGCCGATTGATCGGGGCGGTGGGGTAATTCTCCGAACTCAGGCCCGGTTTTCGAGCGTTGTAGTTAACCTCTTTTTTCTCGTTTTTCCTTATAATCCGAGAAGAATCTTTGGTTGAAATTCCCTTGGACATATTTGTCGCTCGTGTTGTTAAATTAATTTAAGATAGGGGTGAGTTGGTGGAGGTGTAATTTTAAGATAGGGGTGAGTTGGTGGAGGGTGTAATTTTAAGATAGGGGGGAGTTGGTGGTGGCGTATCTCTCTCTTCTTCTCCCTTCTCTCCTCCGCTCCTTTCTCTTTTTTCTCTCCCCTCCTTCGTCCTGTCCTCTCCCTCCTTCTCTCTTTCTTCCTTCTTCTTTTTCCTTTCTCCCCCCTCTCGTCC